>OY744570.1:3702613-4130194 GCA_963556235.1 Cryptophagus acutangulus
TTGTTTTATTTTTTTATTTAAAACGGGACTTGCCCAAGAAAACTTATAAAATCGAGTACTTACATAACATACAAAAAATACAGAAATTACAAGTAGAATGGATTGTAAAAAACGGACAAAGTGTAAAAACAAAGTGTAAAACAAGATACAGATATTTGAATAAATACGATACAGTAAAGACATAACAAAAAGGTACAATTACATCGGCAAGGATATATGTTTAAGACGAGTAAGCGTGGTGTTAAACACATCAACATCCCCAGTAAAAATAAAATTAGCATGCTTCGAAATGCGATTTATAGCGTTATGGTCAGCAAAATTGGTTCTGTGTGATTCAATGCCAAACGTAATATTCGATCTTAGTGATCTAGAGGGTACGTGTAGTTTAACCAGTGCAAGCAGATCAGCACAATCAATAATGCTGTTCAGGATTTTGAACATTAAAATTATGTCACATCTAATTCTACGTTCCGCAAGCGTGGGCAAATCAACGAGTCGATGCAACGAATGATAATCATCCGGATCCGTAAAGCTCTTAAAAGCAACATATCGTAAGAACTTGCGCTGGACTTTTTCAATGCGCTCGCTATGCACTTCATACGAAGGTGACCAAACATTCGATGCGTACTCCAAATGTGGCCTCACCAAGGACACAAAAAGCACTTTAAGTGTCTTGATAGAATTAAATTCGCGGGTGTGTCTCTTGATGAAGCCTAGATGCTTGAGCGCTTTTTTACTAATTTTCTCGATATGCTTGGAGAATGATAAGTTTTTTTCGAAAAACACACCAAGGTCACAAATGCTGTCCAATCTATCCAAAATTCGCCCGTTGATGTTATAAGACGAAGCTAAGCAAGATCTACCTCTATAAAACTGCATGTGTTTGCACTTCTCGATGTTGAGAGACATATTATTTATCACACACCACTCATAAAAATCATCTAGATCTGTTTGAAACAAGATTCTATCATTAATGGAGTCAATGGCGGAATATATCTTAATATCATCGGCAAATAGAAGTATCCTACAGTGTCTAATAACATCGTTGACGTCATTTAAAAACAAATTGAACAACAAGGGACCAAGATGCGATCCCTGCGGTACGCCAGAGGTAACAATTATTTCATCAGATTGAAAGTTTTTAATACGGACAATTTGCCTACGATCGAACAAGTATGATTTAATCCAGTTTAATAATTGCCCACTAATACCATATGATGCCAGCTTATCCAGAAGAATACTGTGAGAAACCTTGTCAAAAGCCTTAGAGAAGTCAGTATAGACCGAATCGACTAGTTTGCCATTTATCAACGCGTGTGAAATATAATTTTCATATATTAATAGATTTGTGACTGTAGATCGTCCTTTACAGAAACCATGTTGTGATTTCACTATCAACGAACAAAAAGCTTTTGACAAGGTATTCGTCACAAGAGACTCAAAGACTTTTGGAATCACTGACAAAATAGAGATGGGTCTGTAATTCCGAACTAGTGATTTGTTGCCAGACTTGTGGATTGGAGTAATGAATGATATCTTCCAGATATCAGGTAAACTACCATTACAAAGAGACTTATTAAATAGAATCCACAGAGGTCTAGCAAACGAGTAAGCACACCTATTCAGTAGTACAGACGGAATCCCATCTGGACCAGGGTCAACTTTGTTGGTATTTAACTGGTTGAGTTCATGAAGAACTTCTGAAATACCTATACTTAAATTCGAGTAGTTGTTAAAGTTGCCAAAATTATAAGTACGTTGTTGGCTAGCTAACTTATCATCGTAAACAGACGCAAAGTACTTTCCAAACATATTAACAATAGCAAGCCCATCTGAAGCATGGTCATCATCAAGAGTTACCGATGAGGGTATCGAATTGTCGCTGCGCAAGTCTTTTATATACTTCCAAAAGTATTTCGGACATCTACTAATTGACTGCTCCACACCAGAAACGTAGTCAGCATAACATTGTTTAGCCTGTAATTTACACAATACCCGCAGTTGTTTAAAATGCAAATAATCGCTATCAGAACGAGTAACTTTGTATCGTCTATGAGCATCACGTTTTAGTCGAATATTACTTTTTAGTGTCGAATTGAACCATACAGGATACTTAAAGCTATTATTAACTATTTTCGTAGGCACAAAATTATCAAACAAATCGAAAAGCAGCTGGTAAAATATTATGGTACATTCGTGAATATCTTTGTCAGTGAAAACAGTGTCCCAGTGGATGTTCAATAAGCTGGTAGAAATGCCATTAAAATTAGAATGTTTAAAATCGTAGCAAAATTCTTCGGTGCGTAGGTGGTCTATAAGTTGAGCACCTGTTGGAATCGAAAATAAAAGCGGGGGATGGTGCACATCACAAGTGATTAATTCGTCTAACGCTAGTTTAGTCACAAGGTTATTGCAATTCGAAAACACTAAATCAAGAACAACGTTATTAAGATTGCGCACAGAGTTAAGTTGAAACAAGTTCAAAAACGAAAAGGTTTCGATTAGTGAAGTAGCGTTAGGTGTGTAGTATGCAGGATCAATCCCAAGCTCATCATTCTTCCAATCAACACCAGGTAAATTATAGTCACCGAACAGAAACGTGTTACAATAGCAGTATTTTTCCATGCACTCTAGTACAGAATCACTATGCGCCGTGTACATGCTTTCACTCGACCCAGGAGGTAAATACAATGCGCAAAATAGGTACGATTCGGAGTGATATTTTATCAAAATCCATTGTTCCTCCATCAGGAGACAAGAATTTGGCGAAGTAACAACCAAAAAGGCAATATCCTTACGAATTAAGAACATAACGCCACCTCCACGAGATTTACCAGTATATTCAACGTCGCGGTCTTTTCTAATTATGTGGTAATTAGTAACATTAAACTCTGAATTATCAAAATCGGAGTTAAGCCATGTTTCTGTGAGGATAATTATGTGAAAGGAACACATATTGATCGCTTGGGATAAAGTCTTCATTTTGGTACGTAGACCGCGAACGTTTTGATAGTAGACAGTTAAGTCTACTTTACCTCCATTGGCGTTGGAACCTTTTGAAAATTTGTTGTCGGGGGTAGTGGCGTTGTAGTCTGTGCTTGATCCACGATTTCCGGAGTTTTCGGAGCCGTCTTCAGTTCTTTTTGGAAATCGGCATAATTGTTTCGGCCGAAGTTGAATCGCCTTACAAAAACACCTTTTGGCCAAAATTCGGCTTTGTTTACCTGTTCGTAACAGTCCTGACGTATTCCCATTTTGAAGGATTTGGCCGTACCTCTAACTGGAAGAGCTTCAAGTACCTCAACAGCATCCTTGTCAGTAAGTTTCGATAAGACGAATTTTTTGATCGTTTCAACATCCACTTGATTGGCGACCTTGCCGATATAAAGCCACATTCTACGTGGAGTAGCTTGAAAGGCATCAGTTGCTGAAGTTGATGCAGTACCCTGTGTATAAGACACTTTTCTTCTGCGACGTGGTAACACGATTTGGAAAGAGTCACCAGAGGCATTTCCAGAAGCGATATTTGCAAACGTAGGCCCGACGAGAAGTGTTTCGTTGCTGCTGCTGCTTTGCTGGTTGCCAGCGCTAGGAAGATTCGAATGGTCCGACTTCGCACCCAAACTTGGTGTCGTGACCTTTGCACCGTTTCCAATCGAATCGGAATGTGTGCGCGCTCGAGGAATTTTACGGGAACAGCCTTGAGAGGAATTTGTAAAGAATTCGGCTTTGCGTTGATATTTTTATTCGCATTATTCTTTAGTGTGGAAATTTCTTTGTGCAGTTGCCCGGTTTCGCTGACTAATAGGTCCATTTTGGTGCTCATCGAATTAATTGTGGTTGGCATAATATCGTGTTTGTTCACCAGCATTCGAACCAACTCCACCAGATCCTCGATGAAGTCCTTTTCGTCAGGACAATCACGCTTCTTGGTGGGATTTTCAACGGCTTTAGTGAGTAGTGAATTAGCCAAGTGACTTAAATCATTGATATTACCTAGATCCTGCTTATTTTGATCTTCGGGTTGAATGACAGTTTCGGAATTCAGGGCAGATTCCGCCGTACATTCCACACAACACCAGAAGTTGGATTTCCCGTTGATTTTCATGGCGGTAAGCTCATCCAAGGATAGCCCAGCACAAGTATAGTGGAAAACACCAGCACAATTTTTGTTGCATTGAATGCTATCGTCATAACGATTAACACCATTTTTGCAAGACGCACACTTGATCGCTATCTTGGCGATATTTTTGGATCGATATATTCGGATACATTCTTACCATTAAATGTGATGGTATGAATTTAATAGTATTTTAATGAGGTTAACAGTTTATTTTTAATAGTATCAATATAATTCAAGCATTAATTTAATTTCTAAATTAATTTTTAAATTCGACCCTGTACATAAGTTTATCACACATGGTAATAGCCGGTAGCAAAGTCAATGCACTATTTCACTCAATGTACTTTTTTAATTTTTCTATACAGATATATTTTAATCGAATTTGTGTTGTAATTAATTTTTTTTATGTTCCTTTACTCACGATATCAAACACAAAAAACATTTTATTTTCCTACATTATATATTTTTTTTATATTTGGTTCTAGTAAAGTTCAAAACATGCCTGAAGAAAAAAAAAATTTTAACTGAAAGACAACAATCTAGAGGAATTTCGATGGAAATTTCTAAATGTTTAGATGTAACTAGAGATAATTCAACTCTCGGTTCAACTTCAAAATTTCAAATACCAAACAGTTCGCTTAAATCAGATTTGCCAATAACAGCTATTATTGACAAACAATCTAAAAATGAGAACGACTATGAGTTTTCGGACAGTGCTGAAGAATTAATTTCTATATCAGAAAGAACTCCAACGGTAGTTTCGTTCGAAAATAAAATCAATTTAAATTCACACGATGTACATAATGAAGTGACATGCTTATCAACAGATTTGCGAAAATGGATTCAAAAATCTAATGTTAGCAAAATGCATAATAATCCACTCCTTCAAATTCTACGAAAGTATGGCCATACGGATCTTCCTACAGATTACAGATCATTATTGCATACTCCCCGAAAATGCCAAGATATTTTACGTATTGCACCAGGTAGTTACTATCATTTTGGGCTAGAAAGTTCGTTCGTCTTTAAAGCGAACTACATATATTGCAATATTTTGAAGGCAATAACTTACCAGAAACAGTTTTTGTAAATTTTAATATCGACGGTTTACCTCTTACAAAATCCTCAGGGAGTCAATTATGGCCAATTCTGGGATCAATTGTTACAAATTTTTACACAACACCATTTATAGTTGGAGTTTATCATGGAAGTGCAAAAATTTGAATTTGAATGAATCTTTGAATCCATTTGTTGATGAATATTTACAAATTAAAAATAACGGAGGAATTACTATTGAATGCTTCACTTTCAACTTTAAGCGAAAATTAGATGAATACCATCATAAGAATGAATCGATTTTCAAAAACTTAAATATTGGAATGATGTCGCAAATTGTTTTAGACCCAATGCATCTAATTGATTTAAGTGTTATAAAAAAACTGATTATTTTATGGACAAAAAGGCCAAAAATATTCGCTAGCAATATCACTAGTGAGCAAATATAGGCGAGTGGCATCTCCAGCCTTGATTTTAACGAGTCAATTATCGTCGAATTATATTTAGCCCACGAGTGGTATTTAGCAAGACAATATAATGATTTCGAACTATAAAACAGTAACAAAGTAAACTTAATAGTAATATGATATAGTAATATGATTTTATAAATATGAGATAGTAATAATAATATTTTATAGTAATATGAGATCGTAATATAATTTTATACCCGTGAATACATATCATCCACTCGATTGTCACAACCCCGCTTATGGGTGTGATTCGCGGGGAAGTCGAAAGGGAGACTTGAATGTCGGTGTCGACGGGTTGTGAGGGGTGGATTTAAAAATAAACGGGTACTGTGGAAAAACAACTTGAAATAAACTTAGCAATCTTATCTTTATTACAAAAAAACTACAATTAAACTATCATACTCTACTTTTAATAAACTAAAGCTAACCTAACTAGAGTAAGGAAGCCAGGTGCTACCTCCTTCAAATCTTCAAATAAAATAACTACTACAGTAACACAGACGACAAATTGGCGACGCTAAACTTCTCGGAAACAAATTACCCCCGTAAGGGAACTCACCCATAAATTTGACCAAATTGGAGATTGCGCTGAGCTTGGCGATAAACTTCACTGTTTGTTTTAGATTCCGCACTCTCGATCGCGCCCGATAGTTTTTAACACCTCACAAAAAACCGATTAATGCTGATGGTGAAGACGATTGTTGGGCTGACCCATGGATTTGGCTGCCTTCCCCCTTGGCTCTTGGTGATCGCTCCCTTTTTGGCACTTTAACTAACACGCTCTGCCGATACTCTCGAAGTACCACGCCGTTTTTTAGAAACCGAAACCCACGACTTTTTCTGTCCCAACTTGAACCCTGCTGCTCGCTGACTGACTCCAAAAAATCTACTTTTTTGATCCCCAAGTCCATTTTGCTGATTTGTCATTTATTCGTTTCCCACGATTTTATTCCAGGGCGTACTGCCTCGAGTTCCCACTGCATCAGCGAAAGTATTATATAAACACTAGCGCACTTATCATCTGAGAAATTCGTTTGCGGCCCGCCGCTCTTTGCTCGATCATTACTTTTCTCGATTTCCTGTTTATAATTCTTTGTCGTCTGGTACCGGTCCATATTCTGCATTTTAATATACCGGGTGGTTTACCACATGCCTCCCTTACCCGCCGAAAAAGTTTAAGGTTCTGACACCTTAAATCTTTTTTACCACCTAACTGCAAAACCTATCAAAATAAAACACACAAAAAAAAGGGAAATTCTTGCTATTATAGCCTAGCCTAAAATTCCCCTCGGAACTACACCTACCTACCAAAATATTTCTGAATATAGCTATCTTTTAACGTTATATCTAACTTAAAAACTAATACACATACAAAAGCCACTCAGATCATACTAAGTATGTCATTTTGTTTTCTTAATCTAACTTAAAACTAATACATAAAACTTACGGGCCTTACTGGCCTTACATCCTTCGTCACCGAATCTATGACCGCACACCCGCACTTTCAAGTTCCGCACACCCGCACTTTACCAAACACGTATAGCTGTGTCGCGCCGTTCTTCCTGCTCTGCTAGTTCTTGCAACTGTTGTATAGGCTTCACGTATGGTCCAGCCTTTTGTTTTGACACGATCTTCTTAATGGTCGCAGTCTCTCCCAGTTCTCCCACGTCAAGTTGCGTTTCTGTTAGGTTAGGCAAAGGTTGCTCTTCCTTCGCCATTTCTTCTCTCGCCACTTGCTTGGCTCGTTGTGATCGATGAATGACCCACAACGTCATAGTGTCCCACAAACTAGCTAACAGTCGCCAGCTCCAACCGTCCACCCGATGGATTGCCAACCCATTTAGAATTACTTCCAGTACAAATTTAAGTATTCTAAATAAAAAGTAAAGACCCAACATTCCACTTGTGACAGTTCCAATGTAGGTAAACCATCCCCACAAGTACTCCAATGTACTCTTAGACAGTCGTTTGATTTCTTCTGGGTCGAATAAGTCTACAAATGAATACCCCTGTGCGTCCACATCTTCGCCTTCTAATCTACGAAGAATAATATTTCCTGCTGCTTTTCTTCTTCCATACTTCCCATCATATTCCTTTGAGCTGCTTTGACTTCTTCGCTGGTGTACAGTCCCCCCGCCCCTAGATTTGTTATGGGTGTAAAATTCAACTCTCCTCCTGGTCCTGCTTTGAGTTCAACTGGCGTATTGCTCTTGACAGGGTGTGGTACCAAACCCACCCATTCATCTCCGACCCAATACATGTTAGGTATGAGGGCATTGCATTCTTCTTGTACTGCATGCTTCTGCAATACTCTAGTTACTGGTGACATAAAGTATGAACTGTTTCCCACCATAACCGGCAGTTCTTGGTAACATTTGTCTGTTCTTCGTATCTGAACCACTCTCGGTACGCATTTGAGTATGTATAATACTTCTCCAGCAATCTTCCCCACATATCCCAAATCTGTTTTGATTAAGATGCTCACGGCATCTGGCGCAAATCGTGCCATCACTAATCTGTTCTTGAGAGTCTCTCGCTCTAACAAACACATTCGTCGAACCGTGTGTGCTTGTATTGATTCTATCATTCGTTTAGTTGCTTGTTCCACATACAGAAATTTACTATTTACGTACACCATAAGGTCGATGTCATCTACCTGTAGTTGGTTAGGTTTCCAGGCTCCAATGGTGTTGGAGTCTTCCACTAACAAATTTGGATGTTCGGTCGTCCAAAATATTGACCCGCACAAGCTTAATCCTTCCACTAAAGTTAACGCAAACACCTTGAACGCTTGTTCAATCACAAGGTACTGTTTTTTCGTTTGGCGTTCCGTCACTAATTTTCCCGTCCCGTCAAACAACACAGAAAATCTTTCACAATCTTGCCTCCGCACCGTGTCCCAGGTTGTTTCGCCCACATTGACGTCCATGCAATAACTGTCCGTAAATTTGCACACTAGCCCCCCCCCCCCTTAGTTTTAACTCGTTAGTGTCCACTTGCACTTTTGCTGTGTAATCACTTAATTCTATTTGAATAGCTGCCGTCACCGTGACATCTTCCCACGTCATCCCGTTGTATGTGTAAGTGCTACCCCGACAAGTACCATCCCGGGCCAAACTTCCCGCCATGGTTATTGCCGCATGTGTTGTTGAATTCAACCCCAACCCGTCAATCGTATGTCCGTTAAACCCTATAAACCGTCTTTGTCGATGCATTGCTTTGCACTCTGCTGCTCCCACCTCATGAACGTACGTCATTAGTCCCTGGCTAACCATTGAAGTATGGCTATGCATCCCACAGTGGCTGATTATCCTTGTTATTTCGACTAGGCAGGTAACTACGTGAACGTAGTCAACCTTTTGCTTCTGCACCACGCGTACTGGTACCGTCTCCGTTTCATATCCCGATGCTGTTTCAGGACAAGATGCGACACTCCTCAAGGATATCGTGGTGATGGTTGACTCCGCCTTCTCACAGTCATAGGCTATCAATGCCCCCACTTGGATCCTTGCTGCCATCATCAGCAGGATGAACTGACCCAACTTCATCGTGAGATCTATTTTCTATGTTCTCTCCCCCCTGTGAACAAACAAATTAACCTAAACCTAAACCTAACTAAATAATTTAAATTTCAACTAATTCTAACTGTACCCAACATTTGATTTGGTTGATATCTCTATGTTTTAACCCATCCAACACCCGTGCTTACTACTTTCTCATTTCATACCGTTTCTTGTCGTACATCCAAGGTAGCTGCGCTACCCCTCCGCGACTGCGAGTATTATATCGGCCAACGCTGGTAGTCGCTGGCATATCTATTGCTTCATGACTGCTCTGCATTAGATTTTCCTCTGCTTTGCTGTATTCCGCCTCATTATCGTCGGCTTCATCTACCGACAGCTCTTCTTCATTGGACTCGTCCTTAGCAAGAATACTTGTCGTTATTGCATCATGGATAGGCTCCTTATCAGACTCGTCGTCTGAGCTCCAGTATAAAATATCTTGCCCTGGCAATTCATTGACGTCATTTGTTTCTTCTCGTGCTATGTGGACATTTTGTCGATCTTCATTGTCATCCTCATGTTCTAAATAAGGTTTCATTCTGTCCACGTGAACCAACTGTTCTCTCTTCCCATATATCTCTTTTACTCTATAATTTACTTCTCCTTGTATTCCAATCACTCTATATGGCCCTGACCAAGTAGGAATAAATTTTCTGGGTATTCGACTTTTTCCAATTGGCGGTGTGTGGATGTAAACCTTGGCACCTACCAAATATTTTTGAGTTTTTGCATTCTTGTATTTGTTGTATCGCTGCCTTTGCTCTTCTGCACACTCTTCTAGGTTTTCTCGCACAACTGCTAAAGCTTGGTGCACCCGTACCGCTAACTCGCTGGAGTAATTATCTGCTAAATCGTACTTGTATATAGGTGGTTCGCACATTACCTGACATGGTAATTCCATGTCTCTCCCATGCAACAGAAAATACGGTGTTTCTTTTGTTGAACCATGAATACTAGATCGGTGTGCCATGGCCACAAAACAGAGCATTTCGTCCCAGCTACCAGGCTCTTTCTGAACAAAATGCCTCAATCGATCTTTCAAAGTACCATGCATTCGTTCTATCATACCGTTGCATTGAAGGCGATACGCCGTCGTTTGAATCTGCTCAATTTCCAAGAGCTTACATACATCTTTAAACACTCCTGACAAAAACTGCGTCCCTCTGTCTGTTAACAACGCTTTTGGCGTTCCATGCCTAGTGATTACATTAGTAACAAACGCTTTTGCTACCGTTCTTGCTTGGATATCTGGAATCGGTATCAATTCTACATACCTTGATAGGTAGTCCATGAATGTAAGTATGTACTTATTCCCACTTGCTGTTCGGTTTAACGGACCCACAATGTCCATTGAGCATCGTTCAAAAATCGCTTCAGGTACTTTTAATTTCTGCAGCTCTGCCTTTGGTAACCTTGACCGCTTGAAAATGTTGCATTCGTGACATTTCTGAACATATTTCTTAATGTCTGCTCGCATGCCTTGCCAGTAAAATTCTTGCGCAATTCGATCATGTGTTTGCTGCTCACCCCCGTGAGTTGTCCATGGAGATCTGTGATATAGTTCTAATATCCTATTCTTCATACTACTTGGCGCTACTATCTTGTCTCTTCTATCCATTAAGCCCCTAGTTTTCATGAGCATTCCTTCCTTGGTTATATAGAATCCCGTTTCATCCGTTGCATTAGTTTTTCTAACAATATCCTTTAGCTCCTGATCTTGTTGTTGCTCTCTGATGATATGTACTCTATCCCAACGCGTGCCACATAAAGGTTCCACCTCTTCTACCGCGTTGATAACAACTTCGGGTCTTATTCTTAACAACACGTCTGCGTTTGTATTTAATCTGCCCGCCCGATGTTCAATATCAAACGAATATTCCAACAATGCCATTGCCAAACGCGCAAGTCTGCTACTTGGGTCTTTGATGTTCAACAAGTACTTTAACGGTGCATGATCCGTGATCAGCGTAAAGTGTGCTCCAACTAAATAACATCGATATTGCTTGATGGCCCATACCACTGCCAAGCACTCTTTCTCTATTGTGCTGTAGTTCCGTTCCGCGTCGTTTAAACTACGACTGACAAATCCAACTGGATGTTCAAAATTGTCATATTTTTGGCACAATATGCCACTGAGAGCTACATCTGACGCATCTGTTACTAAGATAAACTGTTTACTAAAATCTGGATACTTCAAAACCGGTGACGATACTAGAGCAGATTTTAATCGTTCAAACGCTTCTTGTTGTTTAGCCTCCCAAACAAACGGAAAATTTTTCTTGGTTAGTAAGGTCAATGGTTTGGCAAGTTCAGCAAATTTAGGCACAAATTTTCTGTAAAACCCACACAATCCAAGAAAGGCTCTTACTTCTTTAACGGTCTTTGGTTTTGGATAATACCTTACAATATCTGTTTTCCCCGGGTCCACTCTACACCCTTCTGACGTAATAATATGGCCCAAATATTTTGCCTCCTTTTGCAGGAAATTGCACTTGGTGGGCTTAAGTTTTAATCGATTTGCTCGTAATCTGTCAAATACTTCTCGCACTAATCTTAAATGGGTCTGAACATTTCCTGGACTATACACAATTATGTCATCCAAGTAGACAAGACACGAAATACCGTTCAATCCTGCTAACACAACGTACATTAATCTTTGCCATGTAGCTGGCGAATTCTTAAGCCCCATAGGCATTCGATTGAACTCAAAGTGACCATCTGGAGTGCTGAACGCTGTCTTTTCCTTATCTTTTTCTTCCAGTTCTACCTGGTAGTACCCACTGGCCAAATCTAATGTAGTAAATAACGCACACCCTGTGAGTTTATCAAAAGTTTCCTGCAAGTTAGGTAACGGAAAGTAATCTGTTTTGGTTATGGCATTTAACCCTCTATAATCGATGCAAACTCGTAATTGTGGCTCTTCGCCAGGATGTTGTTTCTTGTTCACTAGCACCACCGGCGCGCTCCACGGTGAACTGCTCGGTTCAATAATACCTTGGTCCAACATATCATCTATCTCTTGTTGCAAAACCGCTTTATGATGATGCGGAACTCTATATGGCCTTTTGGCAATCGGCATCACCTCTTCGGTGATTATACGATGCTTAACTTTCTGTGTTGCTGTTAATATTTCGTCTCACGTCTTAAATATATCGCCGTACTCATTTAACAACTGTTCCACCTGTTTTCTGTCATCTTGAAATAAATGATTTAAATCAAATTGCGATGATATCCCTTGATACGATTCCTGATTTTTGCAACATCTTACTACTTGCTCATTTCTTCCCCTAGACACCCTACTTCTTTCTATTTCCTCTGTTTCTAGAATGTCGCATTCTACCACGCGCCCTATGATTTCTCTCTCTGAAATCTTAACCTCTTGGCTCTCTACATTTATTAATCTTACGGGAAATATTTTCCCTGCCGAACAAACTGTTCTTGCTACTAAAACTCCTCTTACTCCCCCTCGTACCGATTCAACTATAAATTCCGAAGAAGGTGCACTCTTCTTGGTCCATCCAGTGCAGATTACCTCACTCCTTGGTGGAATAGTAATTTCTTGTAGCAAATGAACTGCAAGGTAGCTAGTCTTTGGTTCATTCACATCTTGATTCTGAAGATAGCTAGTCTTCGAATCAACTACATCTGCACTTGAATGTTCAGAATTTATTATTTCTAACGCTGGTTCTTCATTTATCTCTTCATCGTCTTTTCGCACCGCCCGGCGTGCTGCTCTATCTTCTGTATTATCTTCTTCTCTCAAATGATCTCTTACTTCCTCACATCTTTGTAATTTTATTTCTTCGCCTTCCGCGACTCGCTCTATATCTACATCACTCTGCTCTAACTGCATCACGTCACCTACTTTCTCCTCTGGAAATAAACTCAACCTAACTCCTCTAATGACGCAAGCCTTTTGACTCCATAACACATCCACCTCGAATTTTTGCAAAAAATCTAAGCCTACCAACATATCGGCGCTCATTGAAATATTTTCTACTACTACAAAATCGTGACATATCATTGTGTTGGCATCTAATTCTATGCCAACCTTAGTTTTCCCTAATACCGCTATATTGTTGCCCTGAATGTCTACTAATTCTGGCAAATCGTCCTGAGCGTATGACCCCTTCTTTTGACACCCCCTAATTAAAGATACTGCCGCTCCCGAATCTATAAATATTTTTCTAACTGCACCCAAAGCATTTAAATGTAACATATTAAATTTACTCTTATTATCTACAAAACTAACTATCTTATTTTCTTCTACTATTCTATGTATATTTGGAACGACAGCTACTTCTTTTACTACTAACGGCGCCAGTTTCTCGCGGTCGCAGTTTGGGGTTCCCGTGCAACCGCCTGCTCGTTTAAAGGCATGGTACAATTTCTAGCAAAATGCCCCGATGTTCCACATCTGAAACAACGGCTTTCCGCTGAAGAGCGTTGTATGAACGGTGCAGGTTCATTGCTTCTATTTGCTGGCGAACGACAATCCCGTGCAAAATGTCCAGCCTTTCCACATCTGTAACATTCATTGCTATTTCGGAGTTGTTCCTGTTGTGGGTTTCTTCTTCGGCAATCTCTTGCCATATGTCCTATTCCATTACACTGGAAACAGCGTGGCGCCCGGCCTTCCCTTCTGCTCTCGTATGAATTGCCGGGTGTTACTTGTTCTGTCATTTGCACTCTGTGATAATTTTCATTCCCTCTATTTGTGTTCTCCGCAACATTTCGAATGCTTTGCTGGCGCTTAGTCATACCGTCCACCGTTTCTTCTAATTGCGCTTTGTCCCTTGCTTCCCAAAACGTCTTTGGTTGGGCCGACAACACCCTTTGTTGTAACGGCATTCTTAATCCGGCTGTAAATTGCCTCAGTACCTCCCGGTCTCTTTGCGTGGCTGACATTGTCCCTTGCCCCGCTGATAACTCCGCTTGTTGCAGTTTATTGGCCGCAACTTTTACTCTCGTAGCAAACTCAACAACTCGCTCATCCATTCGCTGCCTACAGTTTACCAATTCGAACGCTGCCTGGTCTGGCGTGACGATAACGTCAAATCGTGACCTCAGTGCTTGCTCAAATTCTTGCCACGTTGATTTTGTGAATCTATCGGAATCCACCCTTAAAAATTCCCTGGCTTCGCCCGTTAACCTCATTTTAGCCACCATCAGTTTCTCCCTGTCAGACCATTCTCCAACAGCCGCAAGTTCCTCAACTGTATCCAAAAAATTAAGTACACTTGACTTTCCATCGTAGTCTGGTATATTCAACGGAATATGCAGCCGTTTGGCTCGTGCACCCGGATTTGCTTGGTTTGCCATCGCCTCTTCTCTTGCCTCGAGATCTAACTCTATTTGGCTCAATCGTGCTGCCAATTCCTGGGCTTGTAACTGCCCTCGCGCTGCTTGAGCTTGGGCTTCGCTCAGCGTAGGTGATGGTAGCGGTGACCCAACTGTCGAACGATGTATCGGCATACTCTAAGTGTTACTCACGATTGCTACGCCGAATAAAAAAGAAATTTCAACCTAATAATGCTACAAAACTAACGCAATTCGACTAATTCAATGCTTGAACCGCAATTCTGTTCTGATATCTCCCCTATATTAGCTAGCAATTAATATTATACCACAAAACAATTTTCATAAATATGCAATAATAAAACAAAACTAAATTGTGTGCACCCGCTTAAATTTATTCAGTCCGCAAATGTCTAACAAAGCACTTTTTCAACAATATTATAAGCCATAATGAGAAACGCGTTCTTCCAATTTGTTCATCTGTCACTGTTTGCTCCCGATTTTAACTACAACTCATAAACACTATAGATAATTTATGTTCGTAAAAGTACCCAAAATTTACCACCCCGTTTTCACTACAAAAGGATTGGGCACAACCCGATTTCAATAATTTTAATCGGCCTAAGGAAAAATGATGTCCATTAGAGTTATCAGAAAACCGAGAACCGCATAGCATGCAATCCCGAACCCCAGAAAACGCCCAATAAACATACAGCCAGAAAAATATAGACCCAAACAACCCAAAGTAACGTCGCTAGCGGTCTCAGCTATAGTAACGCCCCAGCCTATAACGCGAGCACAAAACGAAATTAACCCCATTCTAAAAAAAAGGAAACAAAAATGCTAACTCACTTTTTTTTTTTTTTAATTACTCAAGTACACTAATTACATTTTTTTTAAACCCCACACCTGACACCATTTGTCACAACCCCGCTTATGGGTGTGATTCGCGGGGAAGTCGAAAGGGAGACTTGAATGTCGGTGTCGACGGGTTGTGAGGGGTGGATTTAAAAATAAACGGGTACTGTGGAAAAACAACTTGAAATAAACTTAGCAATCTTATCTTTATTACAAAAAAACTACAATTAAACTATCATACTCTACTTTTAATAAACTAAAGCTAACCTAACTAGAGTAAGGAAGCCAGGTGCGACCTCCTTCAAATCTTCAAATAAAATAACTACTACAGTAACACAGACGACAAATTGGCGATGCTAAACTTCTCGGAAACAAATTACCCCCGTAAGGGAACTCACCCTTAAATTTGACCAAATTGGAGATTGCGCTGAGCTTGGCGATAAACTTCACTGTTTGTTTTAGATTCCGCACTCTCGATCGCGCCCGATAGTTTTTAACACCTCACAAAAAAACCGATTAATGCTGATGGTGAAGACGATTGTTGGGCTGACCCATGGATTTGACTGCCTTCCCCCTTGGCTCTTGGTGATCGCTCCCTTTTTGGCACTTTAACTAACACGCTCTGCCGATACTCTCGAAGTACCACGCCGTTTTTTAGAAACCGAAACCCACGACTTTTTCTGTCCCAACTTGAACCCTGCTGCTCGCTGACTGACTCCAAAAAATCTACTTTTTTGATCCCCAAGTCCATTTTGCTGATTTGTCATTTATTCGTTTCCCACGATTTTATTCCAGGGCGTACTGCCTCGAGTTTCCACTGCATCAGCGAAAGTATTATATAAACACTAGCGCACTTATCATCTGAGAAATTCGTTTGCGGCCCGCCGCTCTTTGCTCGATCATTACTTTTCTCGATTTCCTGTTTATAATTCTTTGTCGTCTGGTACCGGTCCATATTCCGCATTTTAATATACCGGGTGGTTTACCACACGATTATCTTTTGTTTTTTTATTTATATCCAATATGATAATTTCTCAGCTATGCAGTTTCGGTGTGGAAAATAGGATCTAGTGGGCCATGAATTATATTGTCGTTTAAATAAAACCAAAATTGAAAATATTTCATCTCACATACTATTAATTGCACCTAAAAAATTCGACCGCTTAACGAAGTCGAAAGATTTAAAGCAACTGAATTTCGTCAGTTTTTATTGTACGTTGATCCAATTGTCCTAAAAAATAATTTGATTAGAAATCAATATAAACACTTTTACCGTTATCTCTTGCTATACGAATATTGTCAAGTCCTCAGATATGTCAGAAATATATTGAATTGGCTCATTCTAATTTGGTCTACTTTGTTAGAAATTATTCAACACTTTACGGTGAGCACAATATGTCTTATAATGTACATAATTTGTTACATTTATCTGAAGAAGTACGCCAGCATGGATGCTTGGATAGGTTCGGTGCATAGAAATTTAAGAATTTTATTCAAAAAATAAAAAATAAAATACCTCAAGTAGACCTCTCCATCAATTAATTAATAGAGTACGAGAAGAAACAAATATGCCTATTGTATTTACGCAATCAAAGTTTCCAGTACCATCTTTTGGAAGAGCACATCAATTTCTTGAAAAATCCATTCAAACACTGCAATTAGAAAACATGATGATATCAACGCACCAGATAATAGTTTCTTATTAAAGAACCAGGACGTTATTATAGTTAATAAAATCACTACTGTATCAAATAATTTTTTGCTCCATGGAAAAATTATAACGTGACCACCATTTTTTGAAACAATATATTATGAAATTGGTCAAATTTTAAATATTTATAAAATAAACGCTAATTTGAATTTTACTGCCACAACAGTAAATATGGACGACATACTATCTATCTTAATGTTTAAAAATATCAGTAAATTCTGAAGAATCTACAATTTTACCGCTCCTACATATTATTGCATATTCAAAAATTAAATGTCTTCCTTATTTTTGGTACTAAAATTTATTTTATAAATAACATGCATTTCTAGTATAATTTGTAATTATTTTAGATGACATTGAAAAACCGATTTGCGGTAGGCAAGTTTTTTGAAGAAGAAGAGGAAGTTGTGTCTGAGGTACCAACTAGTTGGTTAGCAGGAAAAAATAATTGTTGGTGGCCTATGAAAAATGCTAATAAATATATAATCAAAGGAATTGAACCAAATACAGCTGGAGTTTGAAAATTATTCAATTGCATCGTTGAAAATTTTTATGGTAATAGATTACTACAATTTAAATCAAGTATATAATTGGTAATACATTTTTTTTTCACAGACTCTTTAGCGCTTTAGACTTTAGCGCAGGCTCGTAAGCGAGCGAAAAACATAATTTCATCTGATGATGAAGGTAGAGGAAAAGAATGTAGAAAAAAATATTGTAAACAAATTGCCGACTCACCGCCTACGTCAGAAAGTGACGACTACCGTAATTACTCCAATTCTATATATTTGCTTGCTTTGCTAATTTATGTTTACAGAGTTAGAGAGTCCACTCACGTTTGTGAATATACATGCACCAAGGCAAGTGCATAATAATTTTAAGAGTATCACAACCACAGGTATTTTTATAATACAATGTGGTAAACTATTGATTGCAATTAATATCATTTTTAGCTTGCAAAAACACAAACGCAAATCATAATCGTAAAAAAATTGGCGAAAGTAAGCAGAGCTATGATAATAAAGCTGATGACGATACAAGTGTTATTAATACAGCTCTTGGTATATAGATTGGAAAATTTTGTATGCAATTATTTATATTGTATCTCATTTTTAGATGCACTTTATGAATCAGTCCATGAATTAAATTTGGAACTCGGCGACAAAACTTTAAAAAATAATTTTCCGGCAATTCATGTTGCTACCAGCGAACAATTTGCGGAGTTTCAAATAATGTGTGAAGGTACATGAAACAATTTTTTTCTAATGTGACAACAATAAATAAATGATAACATACAAAGTTATTTAAAACAAAAAAGTTGTTTTAGATAAATTTAATACCATCATACGATTAATATCAGCAAATTCAATGAAAATACAGCAACCTGGAGATTTGATTAGGAAACTGATCTTTCACATGTACCGGTATCAGCCCAATCTTCATCAACATCTGAAGTTTCTAAGATGATGCCTTTAAAGGACTGAGAAAGCGTTTTGATGCTTGATAATTTGATCCAATCCGACGAGGAAATAAAAAAATCTCTGGTAAATTTATCTGAAGATATGTTTGATATTTTACTCTAACTTTTTATTTTATCAATTTATTTAGATGCAATATTTTGATAAAATTGGTGGTCAAAATGCAAAAAAGCAACCACTAGGACATTAACAAGGCTGTTTTATCTTCAAGCTTCAGCAACATGCAGTTGGATGGGCCAAAAAATAACAATAAAGTTTGTTCATTACAACTTATTCAGTTAATTAAAGGTATACCAAATCGATAGATTCATTCGATAAAGATTTAACGATAGTTTATAATTATAGATTGTGTGTTAAAAAACTACCCAAGCACGGATAAAGAAATCGAAGACGTGAGGATGGAATGGTTCAGACAAGCGAAACATTGGAACGCAAATCGTCTAACAAAACAATTTTATTGTAGAGCAATGTGCCAACTTGTACAAACCGTTGATATAAATGATGCACAGGCATTAATGGAAAGTATTTTTTATGTTGCACTGAGCGATACTGACGGCAACATCGAAAATGACACTCCAATTACATGTGAAATACGAAAAATGTGGCTTTTCTGGCACCAAAACTTTATTCTAGCTTCACAAGTAAGAAAAAAAACATTGATTTTCTTCGCACTAGGGCAGACCCAGAAATTGGTTGTAAAGAAAATTTTAATCAGGATTCACACCTACACGAATTATGTCATGCTTCAGTATCATTGCGAAAAGACGTTTTTGATGTAAACAAATGTATATTCTGTCAAAAACGGTATGGAAATAAAATATCACAATCAGGGCTTTTTGATAGCCTGGTCCAATATTAAAAAATCCACATGTTTGACTTCTACAATTACGTACGAACAAACAACCCCAAGTACGTCACAGATTCAAAAAGATTACGCAGAAAACAAAGTTTTAAATGAAGTCAAAAAATAGCGTTATTGTATCATTATTGGGCGTTTGGTTATTACAAGAATATTTGAATTTCGAGCCATTATAATATAGGAGAGACGTATAACGGGGACGGAGACGAGGATCGAAGATCTGGCAGTGAAGCAGCAAGAGCTAGATTTTGGGATTTTTACACCAACTTTTATTTTTACTTTTATATTTATTTTTATTTCTTGTTTATTAGGATTCACAAAAAAATAATAATGGTACTATATGAATCACAAATAATAGGGAAGCAACTTAACCAAAAAAACATTTTTGAGTTATAACCTAGAATTCGATATATTCTACAAAAAGCAAGAAAATTTGATGAATTTTACGTGGGTTCGAACATTTAAATATATAGAAGATTTCTAACGCATGCGCATGCGTCAGAAATGGTCTCCGCTCAGTCACGCTCAATTATCGATCGCGGATATGCGATTATAAGAAAAAATATAAAGACAAAAATATTGATTATTTATTTATTCATTTCGAAGGCGTTCTAAACTGCAAGCGCATGCGCATTACTACTATACTGCCCACGCAATTGTCTACCTTTGTTTGGCTAAATGATCACAGATGCAATGACCTATTACCTCATTCAAAAAAATCAAAAATTTTAAATAGTGCTTTTTAGCACAGGACGATTGCTTGGTGAAGTGAGATGTATTATATTTGGGTTATAAGCTTTTATTTCTGAAAATTTCAGCTTTTTGTTTCAAAGGCCCACAGGGACTTTAAGGCCCTGCGTGTTCGTTGTTTACTGTTGCACATTTTAGAAATAAACAAACGCATTTTTTGCAATTTTTTCATAATATTGATTAATAATACTTAATATTCTTAGAATAAAATTTCCATTTTATTCTAAGAAATTAGAAACTCGGTACTATTTCGGTAATATTTATGTTCCGATTCAGATAGCAATTAATTTATATATCGAGTTACTCATTTATTAAAATAAAACTTCAGTATATATTCATAGTTTATGAATCAATATTAGTATTACGAAGAAAAATTGCCAATAAGCCGTTTGTTTATTTATTTATTTCTATAAAGAAAGAAATAAATAAGAAATAAAAACTAACAGTGAACCGTAACACAATCCCGGCTGTGTAAAAACAAACAAAAATCAACCTTAAAAGATCACTGTAAGGTGCTCTGAATAAAATGTATTAAAAACTACTGATTGACGGTAATAAAAAAATAAAAAATGATTTGGAATCCTGAAACTTCAATCTTAAACTTGTATTATTGTGTATTTTTTAATTAAATTAACAATAATGGAAGTAGAACGAGGTAAAAGAAAAACGTTGCTTTGCCAATAAGGTACTGTTCTTTACGGTTCAGAGCACGAGCGGCCAGGCGCTTACAAATGTATCTGCAAAAATTCGCAGACGCCAATTTATTAAAACTTGATTATTTACAATAATAAATATGGTTTTGCATATCTAAATTCACTGCAAATTTTGCGACATCTGTTAAAGAATAGATGGACCAAGATCTGACTTATTTGTCACATGCTTTAGCCGAGAACATTACTAAAGATTGAGAGGTGAGGAAAATTCTTAAAAACTGGTAAAGCAGTTTGCGGCCTTGTTATAACTCCTAGAAAATTTCCAATGCTACCAAAAATTAGAGAAAAAAAATACTTATGTTTTGACGAAAGATTTGTTCGAATAGCCATTAAATAAGTAAAATATGAACAAAAAAACCTCGCTCAAATATTAACCACTCGCTGGCTAATTAGCGGAAAAAGATTAAAAAAAAAATTCGTCCATTTGTTGCTTCATCTGTTCTCTCTCCAAATCTACCATTAGATATTTTCTAGGATAATTAATAGCGTCTAAAACTGCTTTTCCGCGTTAAATTCCCTGAGCTGCCAAGCAACGTTTCCCGCATAAATTTGCAAGGCGGTTGCGTGCCCTTAAGAACAGAACATTTGATAACTTCAATTTACCTATTCGAGTTGATGATTTTGTACATCATCACGTTACCACAAACACAGGACATGCTAATTTAGTACAACAAACCATGAATGTAAGATAATAATAAATTTATCAAAAGTCTTTTATAATAAATTCATATATAAAATTGTAGGACAATTCATCTACATCTATTACTTTTACCAAAGAATTGAATTCGCACGAATCTAATAAAAAAGGTATATCAAATGTATTGTTTTTTATCCTAAACTAACACAAATATTAATAGTTTCAGTTGTAGATAAAATAGTTTGCGCTTCTTGTAAATCTGGAAAAGGTTAACAAATGTTCTGCCTGTGCTATTTATTTACATGACTGATAATTGTTCAAGAAAAACGACAAATGAATTAAAATGTTTACCTTGTTCAGAAAAAATTGGAAAAGTTGTGGAAAATTTGGAACGTCAATCGCTAGAAAATTGGGGTGGTATCACAACAAAAAATAAAAGACATCGATTAATATCAGCACTTCCTACTTGGAACCATGTAGCGAACTAATAACAACAAATTTTAGCAAACTGAAACCAGCAAATGCAATAGCCGTATTGCGTAATGGACACTTGGATGATTTGAAACCTATATTATGTAATGATATTTCCGTAACATTATTATCGAATACTTGTGCATTCGACTCCCTAATTCAAATTTATACTTCAAGCTACTGCGATAGTGACACATTTCAAGAAATCTTAAAAATGCATTCAGTTTCTAATATAATTGCAGAATTGGTGCACGAATTAGTAAAAAACGGTATCTCTAGAAAAACATATCGATGTCAATGCAGAATGTACAATATCCCAAATGTTAGACAAAATATTTAGAAGTTTGAATTGTGCTATTAAGACTACTAAATGCTTAAGATGTTCTTGGACTTGTGACACATTTTTATCATATATAGAACTTTACTTTTTGAACAACCGTTTTGAAAACATGTTGGACATTTTAAAATCAAAATTGGAAGCACTTACTATAAAAAAAAGATGTGTTGCAAAAGATAATAATCATTTATTATGCGGTGGTCGTTTAAAACAATACTTCAATATTTCGTGGACTCATTTATTCATAGAGCCAACAAATTTATCAGATAAAAGACTAGAAGTACATTTGGCATTAAAGCACATTTCAAAAAAAATTGTATCAACAACATTTTTTATATTTTAAGAGGTGTAATAGAATATGAAGGACCGCAGGAAGGAATTGGACATTTTATAGCTTATTGTTATCGCCATAACAATAAGTGGCATGAATTCAATGATTTAAATAAAAAAAAGTTTGTCATGCTCGGAAAATAAACATATCCGAATTCAAATGATTTTTTATAGCCATGACTAAATTATATAAAATTTTTAATTTTTAAGTACTTTTTAATATTTGTTTTATTTTATTCATGTTATATTTGTAAATAACAGTTTTGACTTTCTTTATAAAAAATGTGTTTAATTGGTAGGTACTTTACCTATTTGTTTATTACTTCTCTCGTAGTGGAAGTATTGTATTCATGAAAAAAAAAATTCTCCAAATTTCACTTTTTTCTACATTATAGAATGCGTAGATTACGAAAATCATATTCACTAATTTCCGTCTGTCGGACGGTCTGTGCATTTCTTTAAACCACTATATTTCGGAATCTACTGACCCGATTAAAGCAAAATTTGCGTCTTTTTTTTTTCTACCTGCCCATAGATAATATCGAAGGAAAAAAGTTTATAACATTCTCAAAAATCTGCGCGTTATAGGCCAAAAACCTGCTAAAAATGGCAAAATCGGTAGATCCACTTAATCATCTAAAGTTGCTGACCGATTTTAACCAAATATTGAACATATGTTACGTGTATACTCCAAGTGGTGAATGCTTTCAAAAAATCTGGAATTTATTATAGGGTTGAAGGGTCAAAAAGTTGTAAAAATGAATAAGTTGTAACGTGAATACCTGCCAGGAGGAATATTTGATTTGGGCCAAATTTGGTATACATATTAGGGATACATTGAAGAAAATGCTGGTAAAAGTTTCATCCCCTAAAAATAAGCCGCTACGACCCATTTGCCATTTAAGTTATTTGTTCAAAAATTGCCGGTGTTGTGATTCTTATATGGCAGCATTACGCCATGGTTGGATGGTTCGGATTTTCTTCATATTCGATTTCTACTATACATTTTAAACATATTTACAAATAATATGTATAATTTAAAATAGTATGCGACCCTTATTTTGCAATTTCAACCCTTAACATACTATGTACAGTCAAAATGCTCGGATTTCTTTCAAATTTGGATCCTATTAGTAATTTAACTTACTTAACTTATTATTTAGTTAATTAAATTAAAATTAGAGTAGGACCTACATATTACAACTGTAACCTCTAATGCACCCCTTACAGTTTGATTTGGCAGATTACTTTTAAATTTTTTTGTAATAATATATTGAAATATAATTTAAACTAGTTCGACATCTAGTAAACTAGTAAACATAAACTAGTAAACATTCGACATCTTCTCCTCGAACTGTTAACATGGCGATCAAATGCTCGTCATGTGAAAATCCAGTTTCGCGATACGAAGATACAATTACCTGTACAAAGAAATGTGCTCAAGTTTTCCACATTAAGTGTGTAAATATTACATTGGAGGATTTCACTGCATTGAAAGTGAAAGGTCAAGTTAATAATTGGAGTTGTGCGGAATGTTTAGTGGAATGTGTGCAACAAAAAGGTTCTATTAAATCAAGTGCCAGTTCTGGACTTTCATCCAATGATTCTAATTCTGATGACACAATGACGGGTTTATCTGTCGTATCAGTCATCAATAGGTACTTACCTAATAGGAAGAGGAAAGATCCCGACGAGGGAGAATATTTAATCGGCGATCTTGTTGTGTTAATCTCACAGATGATTAGCAAACAAGACGTTATGCACAGCACAATTATTTCTATGGGGAACAAAATTGAGGCACTCACTAGTGAAACGCATTTATTGCGAGATGAGTTGAACACCGTAAAACAGGGTATTTGTTCTAACAAGAATAACAATAATTTGCTAGGAATTCCGAATATCCGTGATAAGGATGCTGCTGTTCCCGCCACAACACCCAGCTCGGGTACAAAGTCTAGATCGGTACGCTCGCATACCAGCATAGTGAACCAGCCACACGCTGCCGCCTCGACCGTCTTGCCTGGCGCTCCATTATCATTCGCGAATGTTGTTTCCGACGGCTTTCAAACCGTTGTGAAGCGTAAGAAGAAAACAACTTCGACCCAAGGAACTGCATCGGTTGCACCAGATGACGCTTTCCAGAGTGCCCCTAAAAGAATGTGGCTCTATGTGGGTAAAGTTGCTAGCACGGTTAACACTGAAACCATAAAGAACTACATCACATCTAAACTAGCCAATGTTAATGCCGTGGACGTCATTCAGGCCCTGCCAGTTAAAGGAGCAGCAAAATCCTTCAAACTTGGATTTCGTCAGGAATTTTACGATCGCCTAAAAGAAGCAGAGTTTTGGCCTAAAGGGGTCATAGTACGACGCTTCAATTTTAGTCGATCAAGTAACCAGTATGCGAACTTCCAAGTCTCGAGCCCGGCTGCTAAACCCTTGGAAATTGGATCTACCACAGCTACCCAAGTTGTTGATGGTGCAGCTAATACAAATTTTCGGGACGGGGAAATGACAGATCCTCCGGCATAGATATAAGTCTATACTACCAAAACGTTCGAGGACTAAGGACTAAGTTATGTGCGCTATCACACTCTACTAAGTTAAGTAACTACAACATCATCGTATTAACGGAAACATGGCTAAACTCCGATTTTAGTCATGCTGAACTAGGCCTGAACAACTACGTTGTTTTGAGGAAAGACCGTAGTGCAGCAGACACCGGAAAATCCAGAGGAGGGGGGGTGTTGATAGCATTGCACAACAGTCTATCACATCTCTTCATCCCATCTCCAAACGGCAACAAAATACTGGATGAATTATGGGTCCTCATTAAGCTTCCGCACACCGACTTGCTCCTGTGCAGTGTCTACATTCCTCCTGGGTCACCCCGTGAAACATACGACTCCTTCAGCAAGTCCGTTGAGGTAATCCTAGCGCAGTATAGTGAATCGACTGTCTATATTATTGGTGACTTTAACTTACCTTCCATCGACTGGGCTAATGACGAAATGGGCATTTCAATAGCAAAAGTTCCCACAATTGCTGAGAGCTTGATCGAAATGTTTATGTTTAATAATTTGTACCAACATAATAACGTGTTCAACCAAAACAATGTGCAATTAGATCTGGTCTTCTCTAACTGCATCGAGTCATCTACTTCAGCGGCCATCGACGTGCTTTTACCCATTGACTTACATCATCCACCCCTAGCCATCAGTATTTTAAATAGTGCAAGTGTTCCAATTCTTATCACTGACGTAACGTGTTACGACTACAAGAAATGCAATTTTCAAGCTTTAAGTGACTGTTTATTGAGTGTGCACTGGGACAGTCTGTTTTCAGGTCTAAACACAGACCAGGCAGTGTTCGTTTTCTATGAGTGTGTATATGATCTTTTTGCTAAATTGATTCCCACTATTTGCATTCGTAACAAAAATAAGTTTCCAAAATGGTTTAGCATCGATTTGAAACAAGGAATTTTATTGAAGCGTTCAGCGCATAGGTAATACAAAATATCCGGCTCTGAAAACGATTATGCAACGTTCAGCAAACTCAGATCAGCTTGTAAATCACATGTCGAGTATTGTTACAAGGATCATATTAAAAGGGTAGAAACCTCAATCAAAGACGATGCTAAGCAGTTTTGGCACTATATTAACAGCCTCAAATCGGAAAATCAAATTCCGGCTACTATGACTTTGAACAATTCCACGGCCAGCACGGCTAACTCAATTAGTGAGCTGTTTAAGGAACATTTTGCCACTGTATATGAACCTAATGATGACAATTCAGACTCACACTCTAATATTCCAGAATCTACTAATTTAGTCAGCTGTTTTTCGTTTACTATATCGGAAATTTTGCACAAGCTGAATGAATTAGACATTAGAAAGGGTAAAGGACCGGACAATATTCCACCTTTAGTTCTCAATCGTTGTGCTTTTGCCTTTTCCAGACCCTTATGGTTGTTATTCAATTTGTCACTAACAACTGGCAGTTTTCCGGATGTATGGAAAACTTCCTATGTTACGCCTGTTTTCAAATCTGGCACGAGAAGCTTAATTGTCAATTACAGACCTATTTCAATTATGTCTACAATACCTAAAATGCTCGAATCATTGCTAACAGAAAAGCTGTCCGTATTATTCAAAAACCGTATAGCTAAGGAACAGCATGGGTTCTGTAAAGGACGCTCCACAGTTACAAATTTGCTCATTTATGAATCTTACATATCCAATGCCGTTTCCAGGGGAAAACAAGTCAATTCAGTCTACACCGACTTTTCAAAAGCGTTTGATAAACTAAATCATTCAGTACTCCTTTTAAAGCTGAGCAAATTTGGTATCGTTGACCCTATGCTGTCCTGGTTTCGTTCATATTTATACAATCGATGTCAAATTGTTCATGTTAATGGTGGGTACTCAACAGAAATGCATGCCACTTCTGGAGTACCACAAGGTTCACACCTGGGACCACTATTGTTTAACATATTTATGAACGATGCTGTAGATGTCTTTGAATTTTGTGAAGTCTTACTGTTTGCGGATGATGCAAAGATGTTCTCTACAATCGAGAGCAACGAGTGCATCTTAAAATTTCAGAGGGATTTAGACAACTTTTCTTGTTGGTGCAACTCGAATAAACTAAGCCTTAACACTAACAAATGTTCTCACATATGTTTTAATAGGAAAAAAAACCATTGGAATGCAACCTTTATCTAAATGGGCTAATTCTAAATACAGTTTCAAGCATCCGCGATCTAGGGATTATATTCGAGTCTAATCTGTCATTTGATCTTCATATACAGGGCATATGTAGCAAAGCACTAAAATGTTTAGGTTTTATTAAAAGACACACTAAAGATTTCTTCGATTTGAGCTGCCTCAAAATACTTTTTAATTCATTGGTGAGATCTCATCTTGAATATGCGTCGAATATTTGGTCACCATATTCCAAGTGCCATATTGACAGGATTGAGCGAATTCAAAAGAAATTTTTAACTTACGTGTCTTTTAAAATGGGAATACCAAAAGAGCAAAAAGATTATATATTTTTACAGAACTCACTAAATTTGCGCACTTTGGCGGAAAGGCGGATTAACAGCGATATTTTATTGATGTACAAAATCATTAATAATATTATTGATAGTCCTGACCTTATTGCACTCGTATGCTTTTATGTACCAGCTAGACCACTTAGAAACAGTCGCACTTTTCACACAAAGTCTTATAAAACCAATTTTTGCACTAATCACGCAATTAACCACGCGTCCAATTAATCACGCAATTAACACGACGTCCATCGATTTATTCAACTGTTCGCTCTTGAGCCTTAAAAAGCGCTTGTAGTTTGTTTTTGTTTGATTGCTGTTTTACACTTTTTTGTTGTTGTTTACATTTTTGCTTCGTCTCGTTTTTTGTCTTGTTTGTGTATTGTGTATTTTTATCTTTATCTTTGTGTTTTTACATTTTATATTTATATTTAAATTATTTTGTACCTTACATGTATCCTCTTGGGCAAGTCCCGTAATTAAATAAATTAAAAATTAAAATTAATCAAAAATGTCCTAGAATCCTCAATTCATGTTTTTAACCCTTAACACACCCCTTACACTGATAGTGCTAGGATTTACTTCAAACGTTGATTTATATTGGTAATTTTAAATCTAGCTTCAAATAGTTTCATTAAATTAGAGTACCTACAACAAATTTTTCACTTTTTAATCTTTTCATACACACGTTTCAACTTTATCGCTTAAATTTGTTTAAAATTTGGTTCCTAGTTAAAATTTAAAAAACATTTTTAAATAACCCGATAACTTTTTTCAGTAAAAGATGCCTCAAAATTCTAAAAACTGTACTGTGGAATCTCATTTCCAGCGAATTTTTATTTTACTGTACTTGTACTTTATATGTTTGTTTTCACTAAAAAAAAAAAAAAAATGTACATTTGTTTGTTTTTATACTTATTTTTGTTTTTTATTTACATGGTAACTTTGTACTTCCAATTTTCTGTGGTTTCCTACTATTCATAGAGTATAAACACGAAGAAGTGCAAACTAGTATGGTATCACTGTTGATGGCGCTTCATTACTATGATAAACTAAATGGTCAAAAACAAATATAAATAAATTTGCGCAAAAATTTATATTAATTGCGAGATGCTGCGCAAGCCATTATCTATCGATACGGTACATATTTATTTTAATTAATTTACTTGTTTACGTGTTTTAATCGTTGTTAAAACACATTTGTATGTGCAGTTAACCCATTTGCTGGGCAAAAAACCCACTTTGCACCTCATTTGCATGAGGCAACGGTGGTGGCCTAATCACTTGTCAAAGGTGGTGGCCTACACTTTAAAATTGGGGAGCTACATAATCCAGGTATTATACCGATTTGACGATTATAGGTGGGCCGGTGGCCACGCCGTTGGACGAGAGAACTCTTCACTGTCTGGGTGAAGAGGAAGGTTCCCAACTAAAAACTGCTGATCCAATTCACCCTGATCTGGCTTCAATTTGGTCCAGTATTCTCTCAGGCGGCCTTAAGGAAGCGACTCGTTCTGAGCTGATGGAAATGTATCCACTAATTTCTAATTGCCCCTTGATGATGACACCAAATGTCAACAAAGAGGTTATGAAATCGGTAGGGGAGTCGGCAATCAAGCGAAATGACCGGTTGAGTCAAGTCCAGTCCATGCTGCGAGCCAGCTTGTCTGCTCAAGGCCAAGCGCTCAATAAGTTGTTGACCGAGGAAAATATGGACAAGGAAAACCTCATTAAGTTAATGGGAGATTCTGCCCGCTTGGTAGCTGCTGTTCATCAGTTCATCACATCTTGTCTTTAGCAATATTCTGAAAAAACACGTGGTTACACATGCACACAAAGAACAGTAATGACGATAAGCGCTCGTCTAAGAATGAGGGCGCCACCATTTTTTTTTACTTTGAATTTGTGGTTGCATAAACGTGAAATCGGTGTACTACGTTTTTGATCTTGAGAAAAAGGCGCAAATATAACTTCAAATTTGTCTTCAAATTGTAACATATTAGATGGAATTGCTAAAAAATATTTTTAACCTCAAGACTGGCAGTAGGGCTTACATTTTTATAGGGAAATCAAGAACACGTGATGGTTTTGGATGTTTTAACCGAAGTTTCTCTAAAGTTTTAGAATCTTGTAAGGCAAGGCTATCTTCACAAGATAAAATTGTAATTGCTCCTTTAATGTCTCCATCAGCTATTTTGTAGTTAACTCTATGAGTAAGGCTAGTTGGTTTATATTTGATAGCAATGTTTTCAATGTTTGGTAGAGATGCTTCGTTACAGTTTTGTTTGACAAAATTGGAAAGGATATCATTAGTTTTCTTCCCTGGTATTTGAAGTGCAATGTAAGCAAACATCATAAGATCTTCCCAAGATTTAAAGTCGTTTGCAGTAATACATTGGTCTATTAAGAAGGTCAGACGATTAGCCACTAGAATTCTTGCACTCTTAGGAATTTGTTTTATAATAGGAACACTGGAACGTAGTTTTTCAAGTTTTGTAACTAGTATATTAACTGCATTAGATTCGTCTTTCTGAGAATTCATTGTTGCATAATGATCCTTGTATTTCTTTGTTAAATGTTGCTTAAGACCACGCTGAGTGAAGAATGATCCACATAGATTGCATATAATTTTTCCATTGTCTGTGTGTTTTGATTTGCATGAAGAACAAATCCTTTTGACTATTTGTTGACTCAAGTTTTCAATCACAATGTCTGAAGTGCAAGTTGTATGAAACCAAATTTGGCAGATATTACATTGCTCTTTATTATCAAAATCATTATTTGGATTCATTTAGATAAATGATTAACTTACAGCAAGGTGGAGCAACTTGTTCAGTATAGTTACCCACGTAAAACATTCATCCCAAAATTGCAGAAAAATTTCGATGGACAAACATTTGCCCAAAGGTATGCAACAATATTAACCAAACTTCAAAATCGGCAAGTCGCCCCGAAGCTCTTGCAATGAAAAACCAAATCTCGATCTGACGTTTGTTGATCCAAAATTGCAGAAACCGACACCAAAAAACCACTTTGGCACCACAAAAACAGTTTACAAAGTTTCCTCACGGTCGATGCACTAGTTATCAATACTCAAGCTGAGCTTTCACACAGCCAAAGGCTGCAAACAACAAAGACTTTCTGCACAACTGCCAAATTATTGAAACCAGCTTTATTGAACACCGCAAAAAGAAACACTAGCAGCAACAAGTACCAAGACGCCAGAGCACAAAATCAACAATTCTTCACAAGCCAATCAGAAGTTATATTCGAAAGTAACAGGAGCAAAAATTACACGTCTTTTTTTTGTTTTTTGTCTTTTGTTTTTTTTAACACATTAAAAATAATAATATTAATTAATACTTCGTTTAGGTGGCCAATTCTGTTTGGTTCTATTGATTGGCTCAACCAATATTGAGTATAATTCTTCAACAAATATTTAGCTGGTTTCTAAATCACGGTATTCCACTGCTTCTGGCATAGCCGGCATTTTTAAACTTGAAATTGCTATTTTATGGTCTGCAAAACGTATTTCATTCAGCTTTGAAGAAGAATAATCCTGAAATTGAATTGAGTTAGTATCAAACTTCAAGTACATAATTTAAATTCAAAAGAGTTGCATCAAATTGTATTTTTTTGGTCTAATTCCTACAGATTTACTAGCTTGCCCCTTTTAATTTGTTTCTCGTTCCGTAAACAGTGGTTGCAAAAACAACCATTCAATATTATGAGGAAGCATATTTGTATGTTTCAAATTGTACAAACAATCTCTTCCAAGGTTGTTGTTGTTGTTGTATTTCTTTTTTGGCGATTATTTTTTACGCCATGATCCGCCTCTTCCAAGATATAAAATACAAATGACTAACTACTTTATTTATATTAAATTTATAAGAACAAAACTTAAGTAAACTAACACGTTCAATGGTCTAACAGCGTCTTGTCTTTTTTTCTTAATTGTACACACTAGAGGGCGCAATTGCTTACTCCCACCTAAAAACCAAAACCATCTCGATTCCTACACTCGGCCGTCCTGACTATCATCCGACTCGGATGAATTACCGCTAAACCAGTGTTTCTAATAGGCCTATTGTATATCCTCTAACATGCTTGTTCGTACATTTTGTGTTACGGAACATGGGTTGTTATTCACTAAACCAATATTGTTGAGCATCGTTCGTTATTTTAAATATTATTGTTAATTAACATGATGCTTGTTGACAAGCAAATTTACCTATTCTGTACGCTAAACGATAATGTTATTAGTCAAACATGTGTTTGGGGTGGGCATGTTATGAAGCGTAAAGTATGGAGCACATGTTGTGATCAACGAAGTGTCGAAGTGATTTGATTTTTCTATAACAATGAACGAAAATGTGGAGGAAGCCGTTGTAAATCGACTAATTAGAGAATTTGAAAGAAGGTATAAAAATTATATACATAGGATAGGAAAAAACGATCAACATTATAATTATTATAATATCAGATATTCTGCAATTAAAAATTTTATTTGCATCTTTAAAATGAAACACTTGTTTTTTAGAGACGAAAATCGACAAATTGCTCGCAATTTGCGCGAAGCGAACAATCCATTTGAAATGCTCGAGGAAAATTTTCGCCAATTGTATAGCCTAAACAGAGAAGCTGCTCGAGATGTGTTTAATTAAATTCAATTGCATCTAGATGTGCCTCATAGACGAACACGAATCTCACCTGTCATCAAGGTAACTATCATAAGTAAACAAAAAAGTTTGTGCGGTTTTTCTATATACAGAATCTCATAAATATTTTCAAGTTATTTATATAGCTTATTATCGTATTATTTGCTCGATAGCATCATTTGTTTATTAGATATAATAGTATATTATACACCAAGGGTGTGAAGTAGATTTTCTAGCGCGAGCACAGGTTCATATCCCGAGATGCGCAGCATCGAGGGATATGATAGTGCGAGCGCTAGAAAATTTTTCACAACCGTGGTGTATATACTATTTTTTGCACTACTAGCACGTCTAGTCCGCAGCGCCATTGACCGTTGACAGAAGAGTAAATTCAATTGTCGTAATAGATTGTTTGATTTTGTTTAAATTGAAATTTAAATTGAATTTCTATTAAACCGCTATTAAAACTGTTCGAATATCACAATTATTTATCATTAATATAATTTTGCAACTTCCAGAACCAAAAAAGTGCGCACTAAATGTACCATTGGAAAACGCCCAGTGAAATTGTAATTGATAGTTACATAAGTTTTAAAAATTAATTTTACTAATTTACACAACAATTTCATTGCTTAAATAGTATCCGATAAATTACCTACAACATAGTGATTCTTTCTGTATAACTTTCTTTTTAAATTCTGCTACGGTATTATCAGAAATTCGAATTATGTGTTTATTTACCCCGGGGTTGTGAAATGAAATTTCACAACCTCTCACCGGCATAGGTAGTGAAATTAAACTTCTCAGTCTGTTAATCAATATCATAAAGTCGTGTTCTATAGCTAGTAGTGTAAAAAAGTGTATTTTGTGTATTTTCTTCGTTCATTGTTATAGAAAAATCAAATCACTTCGACACTTCGTTGATCACAACATGTGCTCCATACTTTACGCTTCATAACATGCCCACCCCAAACACATGTTTGACTAATAACAATATCGTTTAGCGTACAGAATAGGTAAATTCGCTTATCAACAAGCATCATGTTAACTAACAATAATATTTAAAATAACGAACGATGCTCAACAATATTGGTTTAGTAAATAACAACCCATGTTCCGTAACACAAAATGTACGAACAAGCATGTTAGAGGATATATAATAGGCCTATTAGAAACCCTGGTTTAGCGGTAATTCATCCGAGTCGGATGATAGTCAGGACGGCCGAGTGTAGGAATCGAGATGGTTTTGGTTTTTAGGTGGGAGTAAGCAATTGCGCCCTCTAGTGTGTACAATTAAGAAAAAAAGACAAGACGCTGTTAGACCATTGAACGTGTTAGTTTACTTAAGTTTTGTTCTTATAAATTTAATATAAATAAAGTAGTTAGTCATTTGTATTTTATATGTTGGAAGAGGCGGATTATGGCGTAAAAAATATTCGCCAAAAAAGAAATACAACAACAACAACAACCTTGGAAGAGATTGTTTGTACAATTTGAAACATACAAATATGCTTCCCCATAATAGTGAATGGTTGTTTTGGCCACCACTGTTTACGGAACGAGAAACAAATTAAAAGGGGCAAGCTAGTAAATCTGTAGGAATTGGACCAAAAAAATACAATTTGATGCAACTCTTTTGAATTTAAATTATGTACTTGAAGTTTGATACTAACTCAATTCAATTTCACGATTATTTTTCTTCAAAGGTGAATGAAATACGTTTTGCAGACCATAAAATAGCAATTTCAAGTTTAAAAATGCCGGCTATGCCAGAAGCAGTGGAATACCGTGATTTAGAAACCAGCCAAATATTTGTTGAAGAATTATACTCAGAATTGGTTGAACCAATCAATAGAGCCAAACAGAAGTGGCCACCTAAACGAAATATTAATTAATATTATTAATATTATTATTTTTAATGTGTTAAAAAAAACAAAAGACAAAAAAACAAAAGAAAAAACAAACTTCTGATTGGCTTGTGAATAATTGTTGATTTTGTGCTCTGGCGTCTTGGTACTTGTTGCTGCTAGTGTTTCTTTTTGCAGTGTTCAATAAAGCTGGTTTCAATAATTTGGCAGTTGTGCAGAAAGTCTTTGTTGTTTGCAGCCTTTGGCTGTGTGAAAGCTCAGCTTGAGTATTGATAACTAGTGCATCGACCGTGAGGAAACTTTGTAAACTGTTTTTGTGGAGACAAAGTGGTTTTTTGGTGTCGGTTTCTGCAATTTTGGATCAACAAACGTCAGATCGAGATTTGGTTTTTCATTGCAAGAGCTTCGGGGCGACTTGCCGATTTTGAAGTTTGGTTATTATTGTTGCATACCTTTGGGCAAACGTTTGTCCATCGAAATTTTTCTGCAATTTTGGGATGAATGTTTTACGTGGGTAACTATACTGAACAAGTTGCTCCACCTTGCTGTAAGTTAATCATTTATCTAAATGAATCCAAATAATGATTTTGATGATAAAGAGCAATGTAATATCCGCTAAATTTGGTTTCATACAAGTTGCACTTCAGACATTGGGATTGAAAACTTGAGTCAACCAATAGTCAAAAGGATTTGTTCTTCATGCAAATCAAAACACACAGACAATGGAAAAATTATATGCAATCTATGTGGATCATTCTTCACTCAGCGTGGTCTTAAGCAACATTTAACAAAGAAACACAAGGATCATTATGCAACAATGAATTCTCAGAAAGACGAATCTAATGCAGTTAATATACTAGTTACAAAACTTGGAAAACTACGTTCCAGTATTCCTATTAAAAAACGAATTCCTAAGAGTGCAAGAATTCTAGTGGCTAATCGTCTGACCTTCTTAATAGACCAATGTATTACTGCAAACGACTTTAAATCTTGGGAAGATCTTATGATGTTTGCTTACATTGCACTTCAAATACCAGGGAAGAAAACTAAAGATATCCTTTCCAATTTTGTCAAACAAAACTGTAACGAAGCATCTCTACCAAACATTGAAAACATTGCTATCAAATATAAACCAACTAGCCTTACTCATAGAGTTAACTACAAAATAGCTGATGGAGACACTAAAGGAGCAATTACAATTTTATCTTGTGAAGATAGCCTTGCCTTACAAGATTCTAAAACTTTAGAGAAACTTCGGTTAAAACATCCAAAACCATCACGTGTTCTTGATTTCTCTATAAAAATGTAAGCCCTACTGCCATTCTTGAGGTAAAAAATATTTTTTAGCAATTCCATCTAATATGTTACAATTTGAAGACAAATTTGAAGTTATATTTGCGACTTTTTCTCAAGATCAAAAACGTAGTACACCGATTTCGCGTTTATGCAACCACAAATTCAAAGTAAAAAAAATTGGTAGCGACCTCATTCTTAGACGGGCGCTTATCGTCATTACTTTTCTTTGTGTGCATGTGTAACCACGTGTTTTTTCAGAATATTGCTAAAAACAAGACGCTGTTAGACCATTGAACGTGTTAGTTTACTTAAGTTTTGCTCTTGTAAATTTAATATAAATAAAGTAGTTAGTCATTTGTATTTTATATGTTGGAAGAGGCGGATTATGGCGTAAAAAATATTCGCCAAAAAAGAAATACAACAACAACAACAACCTTGGAAGAGATTGTTTGTACAATTTGAAACATACAAATATGCTTCCCCATAATATTGAATGGTTGTTTTGGCCACCACTGTTTACGGAACGAGAAACAAATTAAAAGGAGTAAATAAGGCTAGTAAATCTGTAGGAATTGGACCAAAAAAATACAATTTGATGCAACTCTTTTGAATTTAAATTATGTACTTGAAGTTTGATACTAACTCAATTCAATTTCACGATTATTTTTCTTCAAAGGTGAATGAAATACGTTTTGCAGACCATAAAATAGCAATTTCAAGTTTAAAAATGCCGGCTATGCCAGAAGCAGTGGAATACCGTGATTTAGAAACCAGCTAAATATTCGTTGAAGAATTATACTCAGAATTGGTTGAACCAATCAATAGAGGCAAACAGAATTGGCCACCTAAACTAAATATTAATTAATATTATTAATATTATTATTTTTAATGTGTTAAAAAAAAACAAAAGACAAAAAAACAAAAGAAAGAACAAACTTCTGATTGGCTTGTGAATAATTGTTGATTTTGTGCTCTGGCGTCTTGGTACGTGTTGCTGCTAGTGTTTCTTTTTGCGGTGTTCAATAAAGCTGGTTTCAATAATTTGGCAGTTGTGCAGAAAGTCTTTGTTGTTTGCAGCCTTTTTCTGTGTGAAAGCTCAGCTTGAGTATTGATAACTAGTGCATCGACCGTGAGGAAACTTTGTAAACTGTTTTTGTGGAGACAAAGTGGTTTTTTGGTGTCGGTTTCTGCAATTTTGGATCAACAAACGTCAGATCGAGATTTGGTTTTTCATTGCAAGAGCTTCGGGGCGACTTGCCGATTTTAAAGTTTGGTTATTATTGTTGCATACCTTTGGGCAAATGTTTGTCCATCGAAATTTTTCTGCAATTTTGGGATGAATGTTTTACGTGGGTAACTATACTGAACAAGTTGCTCCACCTTGCTGTAAGTTAATCATTTATCTAAATGAATCCAAATAATGATTTTGATAATAAAGAGCAATGTAATATCTGCCAAATTTGGTTTCATACAACTTGCACTTCAGACATTGTGATTGAAAACTTGAGTCAACCAATAGTCAAAAGGATTTGTTCTTCATGCAAATCAAAACATACAGACAATGGAAAAATTATATGCAATCTATGTGGATCATTCTTCACTCAGCGTGGTCTTAAGCAACATTTAACAAAGAAACACAAGGATCATTATGCAACAATGAATTCTCAGAAAGACGAATCTAATGCAGTTAATATACTAGTTACAAAACTTGGAAAACTACGTTCCAGTATTCCTATTATAAAACGAATTCCTAAGAGTGCAAGAATTCTAGTGGCTAATCGTCTGACCTTCTTAATAGACCAATGTATTACTGCAAACGACTTTAAATCTTGGGAAGATCTTATGATGTTTGCTTACATTGCACTTCAAATACCAGGGAAGAAAACTAAAGATATCCTTTCCAATTTTGTCAAACAAAACTGTAACGAAGCATCTCTACCAAACATTGAAAACATTGCTATCAAATATAAACCAACTAGCCTTACTCATAGAGTTAACTACAAAATAGCTGATGGAGACATTAAAGGAGCAATTACAATTTTATCTTGTGAAGATAGCCTTGCCTTACAAGATTCTAAAACTTTAGAGAAACTTCGGTTAAAACATCCAAAACCATCACGTGTTCTTGATTTCTCTATAAAAATGTAAGCCCTACTGCCATTCTTGAGGTAAAAAATATTTTTTAGCAATTCCATCTAATATGTTACAATTTGAAGACAAATTTGAAGTTATATTTGCGCCTTTTTCTCAAGATCAAAAACGTAGTACACCGATTTCGCGTTTATGCAACCACAAATTCAAAGTAAAAAAAATTGGTAGCGCCCTCATTCTTAGACGGGCGCTTATTGTCATTACTGTTCTTTGTGTGTAACCACGTGTTTTTTCAGAATATTGCTAACTTAAATAAACTAATTAGTTTTAACATGGGAAAACACAAGAAAAGACGTTATCGTTCTGCCTCAGAGTCTTCAGAGGATAAAATTGAAATATTACAAAAGAAGATACAAAAAATAGAACGAAGAAGAAAAGCTCGGATAGAGAGTCCAAGTGTTAGAACGGATTATGCCGAATCAAGCTCCTTAATAATTATATTGTAGAATTTTACGAACAAACACATTTCATCCTATATTTAAGGGTAAAAATGACTTAATCATAAACTGATATAAGTTGTCAGCAATACTTGCTGAGTTGTAAAATTGTTATTGGAATGGAAGCAATTGGTCATTACTTAACTCAAGTTGCCAGCAAATCTGCTGATTAATAGCTTGCAATTTTCATAATTTGACATACATATATCGTCAATAAAATTGCTTAAAGTTAGCCAAAATGGCTTTTTTATACAAACATAGAAAAATAACCTTTTCTCAATTGTTTAAATAATCATTCTAAGGGGAAACTTTGTTAAATAGCTGATGAGCCGGTGCAGCCTATAACAATCTTAGAGGATTTACCTGCAGCTGATGTATCTACTGAAGTGATATCAAAAGAAATTCATCTTTCCCAAGAATTATTGGGTGCTCTGGAAGATGATATTACACCACTTCCAAACCAGGGTCCACCGATTATTAATGAGCTAGCTAAAAGTTGGCAGCAAATAATAAAAGATGGATTAACTCCAACAACTAAAACAGATTAGTTGGAGCGATATCCTATCCCAAGCAACTGTTTGGATCTAAGAGCGCCTAAGGTAAATGCAGAAATTGCTTTAACAGCTGGGGAAGCTAACATGAAATGAAATGCTCGCCTTGCGAGTCTTCAAAGCCAAATTGCTCACAGCTTAGCGGCTATGGGACAATTAATGACCCATCTTATTCGAGAATCAAGTAACAAAGATGTTCTTATGGTGGAGCTAGCTAGCAACTCATCAAGGCTAATGGTAGATCTAATTCACAACTACACAGCAACTAGACGAGTGCTAATTTCGGCTAACTTGGACACGAAAATGAAGGATGTTTTGGCAGAAATCCCGGCTGACGAATGCCTGTTCGGAGCTAATATAACCGATAGTCTTTGATCGTCTTTAAGCTGCTAAGACCGTCGAAAGTGCGGAGCAGGGTCTGAAAACCTTAAAAGGAAAGTCTGGCGTTAAAAAACACGATGGTTCGTTAAACCGGAAAGGTCCGTCTCGTCAATACAGAGTACCTCGACAGGGCAGACCATCCAGATACCGGGTACAAGGTCGCCAGCAGAATAAGACAATAACATACCAACGCAATCACCAGAAGTCGACGCATCAGAGGAAACGCTACTAGTAAGTTGCAAACATGCAGGTCGCTTACAAATGTTTTATGAAGAGTGGAAACAATTGACAAATCATTCGTTAAGTTTATCTCGGATGGGCCCTTGGATTTCTATCCTGGATGGGCTTATACAAAATTGCTCGAAAGCGCAAAATGCAAGGCATTAACTACATCAAATGATAATTATGAGGCAGATATGACCATATCTTCTGCTGTAAAAGAAGATTTGAGGTAGTGGTTAATAAAAATAAAAGAGGCACAACAAAAAATTAGATTATTTAAATTTTCGTTAGACATTTTCTCTGATACTTCACCGTCTGGCTGGGGTGCATTTTGTCAAGGCCGCCGTTCCTAGGGTTATTGGAGCAGTGCCGAAAAATATCACCATATAAATTTTCTAGAGTTGTTAGCAGCTTTCTTTGCACTTAAATGTTTTGCTTCAGAGATGAAGAATTGTGAAATTCTGTTAAGAATCGACAATACCACCGCGATCTCGTATATAAATCGTATGGGGGTAAGAATTGATCAGCTAAGTTTGTTGGCAAAACAAATTTGAAGATGGTGCGAAGATCGTAACTTGTGGGTTTTTGCTTCCTATATAAAGTCGGCAGATAATGTCGAAGCAGCCACTGAGTCAAGAAGATCGTTTTCAGGAATTGAATGGGAGTTGTCTAGTGCGAGTTATAAATTAATTGTTACATCATTTGGGAACCCTAAAATAGATTTATTTGCAAACCGGCTAAATAACAAGTGCCGCACTTTCATTTCTTGGTTACCTGACCCAGAAGCAATTAATGTAGATGCGTTTACAGTTTGTTGGCAGAATATTGAATTCAATGCATTTCCACCATTTTCTCTTGTACCCAGAATTTTAAAGAAAATCATAGACGATAAAGCAGAGGGATTAGTGATGGTACCACTGTGGCCAACACAATCGCGCTTTTCTCTGTTTATGAGCTTAAATATTGACAAACCACTAATATTAAATCCGAACGTTAACTTGCTTTTATCACCCAACAGGTCACCACATCCACTGTGAAAAAATCTTTCTCTAGCGGTAGGGAAATTATCATGGAAGCGTTTAAAATAAGAGGTTGTTTGGATAACTCGGCTGCAATATTATTATCGTCTCTCTCGACCTCAACATTTAAACAATATTCGTCTTCTTTAAAATAATGGTTTACCATTGTAAGAAGTTCAAACAAGACTTATACAATAATACTGTTTTCAATATATTGGATTTTCTAACCATACAATTTGAAAATGGAGCATCATATGGAGCGTTAAATACCCATAGGTCAGCGATAGCATTAGTTACATCTTGCAATGCAGGAGAAGATTCTAGAATAAAACGATTCTGCAAAGGAGTTTTCAAATTACGACCAACAACACCACGTTATGCCGAAGCGTGGGACCCAAAGATTGTCCTCGACTATTTGGCTACCAAGTATCCTAATGCTACATTAACCATGCAACAACTTTCCTATAAAACGGTTACGCTATTGGCTTTAGTGACCGGTCATAGAATGTAAACTCTTCACAGCATTGAAATTGAATTTATCAGAGAAGAAGTACAGAAATTTACAATTAAAATACCCTCACTAATTAAGACATCGGTACCTAATAAAAACCAGCCCTTATTAAAAATTCCATTCTTTAACGAACAGCCTGAAATTTGCGGAGTGAAATCTTTACAGGAGTACTTGAAACGTACTTGAAACGTCTTTTAATAAGAAAATCGTCAAATATTAATTTATTCATAACACCCAGCAAACACACATACATATGTTACATCTCTATTAAAGCTCCATTAAAAATATTCCTGATATTTATGTATATCAGTTTCTAATGTTTAATGTTCCTATCCTTTACTTGGCGTAAGCTGTTGGGTAGAGAGATAAGAGGTATGTTCTGGGACCTCCGGAGGATTTCTGATATACTGTTCTCTCTCTGTCCCATATAAACATACCTCTTTCTCATTCTAAATTTTAATTTTTATTTGCGATAAAAGTGGTACTACCGAAGCTAAACGCAAGATTTGAATCTTACATTATTTCTAATTTCTGGTAGCACTGTTTGTGTGGGAAAATTTAAAATTTAAATTAAGTACCCCGAAACGTCATCCTACAGCCCTCAAAATACGACTAAAAATCAATTAAATTTTAATACTGATTTAATTGTTAACTTGTCAATTTAATTTTAACCCCTTACTAATTTAACCCCTAAACAGAATATTAATAAATATGAAAAAAAAGCTAAAGTTTGGTCAGGTATCGAACCCGGGACCTCGGCATGCAACTTGCACACGGTAGCGCAACACCAACGAGCTATTTGTTAAAATTATGTATTTTAATTGTACATAAGAAAAATACAGTGTAATATTAGACAATCATTACATCTCATAACATATATAAAACACCATATGATAAGATTATATTTTATTTAAAATTTTACTTACATGTTTATATAGCGCAGCACAATACTACACTTGAAATTAAAAATAAAATATAAAACAATTTGCTATTAATAGTATATGTTTATTCATTTTTTTATAAATGCGTTTATGAAGTCTTGAACCGTTGTTCAAAAATGTTATGACGGTGGTTCACATTAAAAATTGATTTGATGTTCTTCTCGACAATTCGGATTCGATTTTCAAATCTGGCGCGATCCCTCACACATTCTTCCCATTGTCCTTTTCGTGCTGATCGATATGCAAATGACCAATGAATCATCCAGCAAACTTTATTTTGATCAATGGCAAAGTAAACACTGTTTTTTCTTTCACCATTGATTGAATTCATTTTTTTGAAGTTGATTTATGAAGTTGAAGAATGAATTATTTATACAGACATCACCAATTTAAATAAATAAAGTAAAGTAAGTAAATTATTAAGTTTATTGCCATCAAAGTTAAATTACATTTTGTCAAAACAGAAACAAAACAAAACAAAAATATTAATTTATAATACTATCTGCAAAGAAAACAATAGTATATTACAAACCGAGGTGGAAAGTGTTTCATTTCTGTCGAGAGATAAAATAGTTGACCGAGGCGCGAAAACTATTTCTCGAGACAGAAATGAAACTTTCCACCGAGGTTTGTATACTATTTTATTTACAATTATACATAAAATTAAAAATAATGGATAATAAATTTAAATTTCTGAAGTTTTGAACCGTCAAACCAACATTAAATCAAAATTCCAATCAATATCAAGTTGGCAAATTCTTGTTATATTGCTATGGAAATAGGCAGATACAGCACAAACTTCAATAAACATATCACAGTTTTTTTGAATTTGAACGTCTAAGACAATATATTAATAAAAATATTGTCGGATAGTGAAGACGAGATAAGCTGCACACCGCCCGATATACGAGAGGCTGCGGTAAGAGCAGAAGAATGTTTATTGCCCGAAAAGAGCAAACTAAGATACGAAAAAGCCTACAATACATACAAAAAATGGTGCATCGAAAAAAATGTCAATAATGTTGGATCCGAGACAGTTCTATTGGCTTATTTTAGCGAATTGAGTAAGCAAAAGAAGTCTTCCACTCTCTGGTCATTATATTCTATGTTGCGAACAATATTAACCATCAGAGAGCGGGTTGATATTTCAAAACATGGAAAATTATTAGCTTTCCTAAAACGCCACAGCGTCGGCTACAAAGCAAAAAAATCGTCTACATTTACTAAAGTAAATGTAGACAAATTTTTAGAGACAGCACCTTTGGAATTTCTTGCTCAAAAAGTGGCAATTGTAATTGGACTGTCAGGAGCTTGTAGATGTGATGAGTTGTTCAAGTTGAAAATAGGTGATATCGACGTTTTGGAAAATAATAAAATTAGTATCCAAATAGCACAGTCTAAAACCTATCAAACCAGAACCTTCATGATAACCAATTCTACTTGGGTTGCAAGTGTGAAAGAATACATAAATCTGCGTCGCATTTGCAATATCCAGAGTGAAAGATTCTTTATGCAAATTAGATCTGGCAAAATGACGAATCAGCCCTTTGGACACAACTCCATTTCTCAATTTCCCAAAAAAATAGCATGTTTTTTGAAGCTCGACAATGCCAATACGTTCACTGGGCATTGCTTTAGGCGAACTGCAGCCACTTTGTTGGTAAACAATGGTGGTGACCTTCTTCAACTGAAGAGGTTGGGAGGATGGAAATCAAGTGCAGTGGCCGAGGGATACATAGACTCCTCTACCAAAAACCAGGAAGCAACAGCAGAAATGCTTTCACACGGCACAGGGCCATCAACATCTGTTCAAACTTTGTCTTCATCTCCATCTATTCCCTCCTCTAGTAAATCGACTGTACAAGTACAATCATCAAAACAAATAAATGTTTCAAAGGCTGATGGCCATCACGGTCTAAATATATCTATTAATGCTTATAATAATTCTAGTTTAACTGTTAACTTTACCAAATGAAATATGTTGTGTTATCAACTTAGTTTTAAATGTTTATTTTGAAATAAAGAAAAAATTAAATTTTTTTATAAATTAATTTCTAAAATTTTGACTTTTACTTTCGGCCCTAGGGTGGAAAGTGTTCACTTTCAACCCTAGGGCCGAAAGTAAAAGTCAACAATGTGTCATTTTTCAAACCTTAAAAAATACAGAAATTGCGTCATTACATATATGATTGTAAATAAAATACATTACATTATGAATATCATTTCAAATATTTTACTTACATCTAGATGCAGTGACAATGAATGCAAGTGCCCACGAAAAAAGTTATATGCAGAGGAGTTTGACACTGATCACATGGATAGCACTGTCGACTATCGAAAAATTCACTGTTGTGGCAGATTCGGTGAATTGTTCGAAATTTTGTATCTGGACTCTCCAAATGTCCGTAAGCACCTCAACAACTGAAGCACAATCGCCTATCTCCAGTATCGGCAAAGATTTCGACCACACAGGCACTACCAGAATTTGGAGATGCTTCCAATTCCAATGTGACCTCATTGGTTTCGTCCGTCGAACTAATACTCATGTAATCAGAGTCTTCTTCCTCGCCCCCTGGTACTTCTTCGTCCACCAGTTCTTCTTCAGGGAAATCCATTGCCACCCACTCATTCCAATCCGAATCAGAATCGCTACCGTTAACACTCATTGTTGCAAAATATAAAAATACACTGAATAAACTACTCATTTTATTTATTACTCTAGTTTTTTTATATAAAGAATAAGATCTAGGTGTCGAATATGATACTTGTTGTATCATCATCATAATGCACAGAAAGAGGTTTTGAATTATATTAAAACAAAAGAATTAAATCATACAAATCATTTATTAAAAACATATATTTAAACAACAAATATTGCGAGAATTATTACATAGATTGCATTTATTTTTTGATGGTGATGGACCATCACATTGCTCAAAATCTTCAGGTTGGTTATAATGTTCATTACATGGTAAACATGACTTTAAAATTTCATCAATTTGATATTCTTTGGGTAAATGTTTTTCCAATTGTATTTCAGAAAGCGTCAATTGTATTTCAGAAAGCGTTAAATGTATTTCAGAATAGTCAAATGTATTTCAGAAAGCGTCAAATGTATTTCAGAATAGTCAAATGTATTTCAGAAAGCGTTAAATGTATTTCAGAATAGTCAAATGTATTTCAGAAAGCGTTAAATGTATTTCAGAATAGTCAAATGTATTTCAGAAAGCGTTAAATGTATTTCAGAATAGTCAAATGTATTTCAGAAAGCGTTAAATGTATTTCAGAATAGTCAAATGTATTTCAGAAAACGTTAAATGTATTTCAGATAGCGTCAAATGTATTTCAGAATACACCTTCAATAATTAAATAATTTTAGAGTCACAAATTTAGAGTCACAATTTAGAGTCACAATCATTTGTTTTTTTTTAATAATTAATTATTATTACTTGTCAATCACTATGATAAAAACGTCATCGTAAAAGTCTTTGTAAATCACAAATAGTATCAGTCAAAAAGTAAACATGAATGTTAGTAACAATTGTGCAATTTGTCGGGTATCAATGCTTAGAAAACCTGTACTAAGGGTACACCCGTGCAATCACATTTTCCATGCCAAATGCTCAGAGGGCATACTTGCTGTACCTAATGCACATTGTCCAATGTGCAGAGCATTAATAACTGGGCATGAAAATGTTTTAAGGAAAACGTACCAGACACATACAAATATGGATAGAGAAAGAATTGATTCTTGCGCCAATCGAGGAGAAGATTGGGTCACTTTGGCTGAAACATTACAAGTGAACTATAAAAGCGCCTACACCTGGGTAAAATCTGGGCGAGAATCGATGAACAAGAAGGGAGGAATTAAACCCAAGGCCCTTACAGAAAATCAGCTTTTTTTTTTTTTTCTTAGATCATTTCCACAATTGGCAACTACCTAGAAGGAAGGCTATATACGTTGAAGCAAGTGCACTGCCAGCCTATTACTATGAATTCGCCGGAAAATAAGATCAAAAGAGCTGAGTATGTACGTGCACTTAATACTTACATACAAGAAGGCAAGCAAGTTGTATGGATAGATGAAACCAACTTCAATCTATTTTGCCGGCGAACAAGAGGTCGTTCCAAAGTTGGTGATAGAGCGGTTCAAATTTTGCCTTCTGCCAGAGGACCAAATATACTTTTAATTGGAGGAATTTATGCAGCAGGTGTTGTGGCAATGGACCGCCGTAGAGGTTCTTTTAAGGCTGATGCGGCAAATATTTGGGTCCAAAACCTTCTGGAAGTATGGCAAAATGGAGGCAACCAACTTGGCGACCTAGTCATAGTTTGTGACAATGCTCCATGTCATACTAGGCTAGAAGTTATATTAAATGGTACTGAAGCGACTTTATTGCGGCTAGCTCCTTATTCGCCAATGTTGAATCCCGTAGAATCTATTTGGTCGAAAATTAAACAATATGTTAAAAGTCATCTGAGAATTCCAGAAGTAGCGGCACCCAGAGTTGCCGAACAAAGATTAGTTTTTCTCGAGCAAATAGTGGATGAAGCCAAAAACACAATTGTGTGAGGAGATTGTGCACGAGCAGCTCAGCATTCAACTGTCCATCATGCGGCCGCAATAAATTTAGAGGACATGCCAGTTGGAAATTAGATTTTTTTGCAATTTTTAACTGTTACTGCTTTATTGTTAAGAATTTTTTAATACTGTTTCAAATTACAAAATGATAAAAAATAATTAAATTAGATATGCATATTTAGATATGCAAAAATTAGATATTTTAAGTTAGGTATAGGTTAAATAGGCATAGTTGATATTAAATTTGTCTTCTTTTTTTTAAAAAAATTTAATTTATATTTTTTAAATAAAATAATATTTGGTTGGTTACGATTATTCTCTTGTTTCTTTTCTTACGCAGTACAGTTCAGAATAAACAATGTACAGTACTTTGCAAAAAAACTTGTACAAGATAGAAAATTTAGGCATTGATTTTATTAATACTGTCTTTAATATTCTAAATAATTTTCTTTGTACATTTCTAAAACATATTCCTGGGCTTATTTTAGGACGAAACTTTTATGATCATTATTTTATCTTCAGTTGGTTCGACAAAAGGTTAATATTTTTTAAAATACAAATTTTATTTCGTTATTACTCTTTTATGGCGACTATCTTCTAATCTAATCGGAAAATTTTAATAATAATGAAAATAAAAAAAATTGATTTTTGTTTAAGAAGAATAAAAAAGTAAACAGAAAAACCGCTAATAAGCTTTTATATTCAGGTTCAATTCGTTCAGAATAAAAAAACATTTATAACTCGATTTAAAATTTCTAAACTACAAATCGTGTTTTCTGAAATACAAATGACGCTTTCTGAAATTCATTTGACTATTCTGAAATACATTTGATGCTTTCTGAAATACAAATGACTATTCTGAACTACATTTGACGCTTTCTGAAATACATTTGACTATTTTGAAATACATTTGATACTTTCTGAAATACAAATGACTATTCTGAACTACATTTGACGCTTTCTGAAATACATTTGACTATTCTGAACTACATTTGACGCTTTCTGAAATTAAATTGATGCTTTCTGAACTACATATGGAAAAGGTGTAGATAGGGTAATAGAATTGTTAGAAGAAGACCTGGTAAAATATTGGCAATGTTTGAAAAGCACATCTGCATAGCCAGTATTGGTAATTACCTAGAAGGTAGAGTGTTCACCATAAAACAGGTGTATTATCAACCTGTAACAATGAATTCTGAGGAAAATAAATTAAAACGTGCAAATTATGTCAGAACTTTAAATCAATATATTCAAAATGGAAAACAAATTGTATGGATCGACGAGACTAATTTTAATCTCTTCTGTCGAAGAACAAGAGGTTGCGCCCGAGTTGGTAACAGAGCTATTCAAGTACTTCCAGCATCAAAAGAACCTAATATTCATTTAATTGGAGGTATATCTGCTGCTGGGGTTGTTTTAATGGAACGTCGTCGCGGATCATTTACGGCAGATATTGCTAATGAGTGGATGGCAAGACTACTGCAAAATTGGATAAATATTGGTAATCAACTGGATGACCTTGTCATTGTTTGCGACAACGCCCCTTGCCACTCTCGGTTAGAAAATAGTTTAACTGGGACTGAAGCAACTCTATTGCGCCTAGCACCATATTCTCCCATGCTTAACCCTATTGAGAATATCTGGAGTAAGGTTAAGGCCTACGTTAAATTGCATCTTCGAAATCCCCCAGTTGCAGGTCCTGGCGTCGGGCAGCAACGTTTAGTTCACTTGGAAAATATTGTAGATAATGCCAAAGATACTGTTGTAGGAGGAGACTGTGCACGAGCTGCTCAACATTCGACAGTATTCCATGTAGCTGCTTTAGCCATGGAAGACATGGGAGTAAGACTCTAAAACATGGTAGCCGTAGTTCATTTACATAGTAAATATTAAATAAAATGTACAATGTTCATTTACAATGTACAAGTATTAAATAAAAAATTAATACAATTAAATTAAAAAAATAAATACTAAAAAAATTTCTATTTATTTTTTTACAAAATTAATAAATTTAATTAAATTTAATTGTATTAATTTTATTCTTGTTTTAATTATTAATTTAGTTACTATTTACTTTGTACATACTTTGTATTTTAATATTTATTATTTTGTATTTTGAAATACATTTGATTATTCTGAAATACATTTGATTATTTCGAAATACATTTCACGCTTTCTGAAATACATTTGACGCGTTCTGATCTACATTTGACTATTCCGAAATACATTTGACGCTATCTGAAATACATTTAACGCTTTCTGAAATACATTTGACTATTCTGAAATACATTTAACGCTTTCTGAACTACATTTAACTATTCCGAAATACATTTAACGCGTTCTGAAATACATTTGACTATTCTGAAATACATTTAACGCTTTCTGAACTACATTTGACTATTCTGAAATACATTTAACGTTTTCTGAACTACATTTAACTATTCTGAAATACATTTAACGCTTTCTGAAATACAATTGGAACAGGTGTAGTTCCAAAGTCTGGGCGTATTTTTGTAAATACACTAATGGAAAATATTTCAATTCCCACATCTCAAATTGATCCAAACTTTTTTTCAATTGCATGTGATTTACAATAATTTCACCCACTTTTTCTACAACATCCTTACTATCTGACATTTTGTAATATACTAATCGATATTTTAATGTTGTTCGATATTTTGTGCCAAGTTCATTTCTACAATTAAATTGAAATCAATTTCCATTTGACATGGAAAATATTTTAAGCACTCCAACATACAATGCGATTGTATGGAATTTGATACTCAACATAAAGTTCGCATCAGGTCAATGCAGTTTCCAAGGCTATTAGATTCGCGAACAATATTTACAGCTGTTAACATTGCATTATTGTAATAATTTACAAAGTTTATTTTTTTTAATAATGCTAGTCTTGAAACAATAATTTCATTGATCGATATAATTTCTTTAATAGTCGATTGGCTAACATATATTGGGCTAATCTTTTCACTTTTTAGTTTAAACATTTTTATTTCTAGAAAAACAAATTCTTCTAATTGACATATATTTGAAATTGAATTGAATTCGTTGAAAACGATTGCATCATCCTTTTCAAAATATTTAATTAAAGTGTTTATAAAGTCATTCCACTCCACTTCACCAAACGTAATATGATCTTTTTTTGTTCTTGCATTTATAAATTTCACTGCAGGTTCTAATCCCATAGAATAACAGAAACCAACGGATATTTCACATACTTTTGAGTTTTCCAACATATAACTAGTCTCGTGAATCAATCGTTTATCGTTATAAATATTATCGCGATAGATTGAAAAAAGATTATCAACAAAATCACAATAGGATGTTGGTTCCATCATTTTCAATTAAATTTACAATACTACAGTCAATATCTCAACATCTTCAATATTTATAGTACCTAATTAATAATAGATAACATGCGCAAATCATGTAATATTTTTAATACTAATCCAACTATTGTGAGACTTATCAAACCCCAACCACTTGACATGTAATTTATCATTCTTTCTGGACAATATTTTTTCTATCAAATAAACATCAGGCTGTGATGTTTTTTGCAACTCTTCTGTATAAAATCCTCCACTAATTGGCACACAATACATGTCATCTAATAAATGTGTAATTGGATTGGTTATGCATACTTTTCTAATTTTAAATAATTCTGTGGTCCAATTTGGAGTGTAGCCCTTATCAAAAACATGTTTTGCTTTACTTATTCGTACTATATCACCCATTCTATATTTTGGTTTATCGAGAATTTCGAAATTCTTATACACTGTTTGTAGAAGATCTTTTTCATTCTCTTCCTTTACATCCGCTGGTTTCATGAGTGTGGTACTATGTTTTGTATTATTGAATTGTTTTATTAGATTAGTTAAATTGTTTATCCAATCATATTTTCCATTTAAACTAAACAACTTATACAACTTTTCCTTGACTGTTCGGATAACCCTCTCGACTATTGCCGCTTTTTTTGGACTATATGTATTGTAATGATTAATTTTATGTTTTTTTAATAAACCTTTAAATTGTTTATTAAAAAACTCTTTTCCTTGATCAGTTTGCAGATTTTTCGGTACACGACCTCCACTAGTTTTCAACACTTTCTCCATAGCTTTTGCCACTGCTTCTGCCGATTTAGTTTTTAATGGTTCTGTCCAAACATACTTGGAAAAACAATCAATTACTAGAAACACATATTTGAATCCTTTATTATAACATGAATAATTTATCATTTCTGCTAAATCAGCTTGCCACAAATCATCAAAACCTTTAATAATAGTACGCCTTCGTTTGAAAACAGCCTTTTTATTCATATCTCGTAAATGTTGTATGCGATTGTTTCAATAACTTCTCTACAAATTCTTCAATTTCTTCTGTATGTTTTTTCAATTTTTCATCAATTATTTTGGGAATATCATTTATTTTAATAATCTCTAAACAACCATCGACATATTGCTTATTGGTAACATCCGTTGATTGTGTCGGTGTATTTGCATTGCACAATTTACGATTTTCTAAATAATAATCTCCATCACTATTTCGCGGAAATTGAATCAAGATTATTTTCGAATTTTTTGAATCTGCATTAAATGTATGACCGAACTTGCTGACACTCATCATATACATAAATATTTTTTAGTAAAACCATTAATTTAATCAATAATTTTTTCTTCCCGTAATTCTTCGATAATTGACATAATTTCATTATTATGCGCATTATTTCCAGCGGCTTTAGATGCAACTAAAAGTCTAAGCCTATCCACAACTTCATTAATATCATTCCAATATACGTATTCAATTGGATTTGAATTGAGCAGCATCAACTCATTAATTTTCTTTAGTTTTCCACCCTTCTTCCCTTTGGTCAAATATGGTTTAATTATTTTTTAATACTTCCGATCTCGAGTACCTCTAATTTGATTATCAGATTTATAATCTCGTCTATGGGCATTCGACTTTTGTATAATTTCATTATAATTTTCTTCATCTGCTTTTTCATACTTTAAAGGTTGTTTCATAAATAACAATTCATAGAGTCCCCAAGTACCAGGAAATTTTTTATTTTCGATGACAACAAAATCATTTTTTTCAAAATGTATTTCTTTAGAACCGATGGTCCACTCATCATTCACAGAATTGAATTTCACACCACTAACTCTATCAAATTTTTCTCGATCACCAATCAAAAACATTTGAATAAATTCCCTGGCTATAGGTGGATATTGTTCTAAATATGTAAAAAGAGCCGTTTTGTCTACTTGTTTAATGAATTTTGGCTCTAAATTTTCTAGTTCAGAATTGCTATCATACTTTACAATTTTCTTTGGAATTATTTTCGATTGAGTAAAATTTACTTCTGAAGCTTTTTATTTTCTATTTTTTCCTACTTCTTCTTCTTCTTCATCATGTTTTTTAAAATTTCTAGAATTTTTAGAAATTTCCTCTAAAGGTTCCATAACAGGTTTAAAAAACCTACTCAAATCATTTTCGTATTCGTTTTTATTTGATTTTAACATCAAATATTTTCGTCGAATTACATTAGATGCTTCAATAATTTGTTTCTTGATGTGATCTTCTTTTTCGGAAGATGGCAACATCATCATATAATTAGATTAATTGATCTGTATAGTTGAACAAGTAAAATAGAACTGAATTCTCAACGCAAAAATGATAGTCTAGCAATGCAGTTTTAAACAGACCTCAATTTTGTTGTGATCTGTTATAATCAGGTGTATAATATCAGATTGTATCTGTTTTAATGGGACCTGATTTATATAGGTATTATTGGTTGGTCCTGCGGTGGGACCTGCAGCTGGCGGTGGGACCTGCACCTGGCGGTGGGACTTGCAGCTAGCGGTGGGACCTGCAGCTAGCGGTGAAACCTGCGGTCAGATCTTCAGATATTGATTATATTGGCGGGTGTTGCGTTGGCATGTGTACCGATAGGTCGGACCACTGGTCGGATCTGCATTGATTAACCTGCAGATCGATAAATTCTGTATCGAATTAATCAATTGAAACGAATGCTGTGGAAACCAAGTTTAAATCATAATATAGGAATCGAATCCTTTCCTGTATCGTCCGTTCGTTAATTCACTATCTTTTACTATGACAATCATACCGTGCTTATCTTTCCAACACTCACCGCACATATCTTTGAAAGTATCAAATGACATATCCGTGTTTACATGATCGTTGTATGCATGTTTTAAATTTTTTTCATCTTGCTTAAATAGTACTATAGTGTTGGCATTGTCGCGTATTAATTGTTTTGGTATTCTTGAATATGTTTGACATAAATAAAAACTATCAACTTGTTTATGGCGACCCATGCAAAAATAATTTCGAATTTTATCTTGCTTATCACATGCTACATCATCAAATATAAGTATAGAATTTAAAAGTGCTTCGGATGGGTCCAAAATTTCATTATTATCGGTGTATCGAAAATATTTAATTTCCGTCACTAGTTTTAACACACTTTCAAGATGTTCATATTTAGGCTGATGACAATGATTTTGAATAAATATAAATATTTTCAAATCTTAGACCATTTGAATTAAATAATAAACTCATCATTACATTCGTTTTACCACATCCACTAGGTCCATTTATTATAGCTCTTATGGTATTAGGAAACAGAGCGCCATGTCTATAGGGTTGCAGCACTTGCTCATTGTCTAAACTAATTATTGGCAATCGTAATTCTTGTTTCTTAATGTGCATCTCGATAACAATTAAAAATATTTTCAATAAATACTTGACTTTATACTATTCTATATTATTCTGAATGAAGTCATCAAAGGGTGCAGGTGTGCTAAATACTGTAATAAATAAATTACCTATTGAGTTGCATTTACCGGGTTATCAGTATTGTGGACCAGGTACAAAACTAAAAAAACGTTTAGCACGCGGCGATTTAAGTATTAATTTATTGGATAAGGCTTGTAAACAACACGATACTACTTATTCAATAAAAATAAATTTAACTGATAGACATTCGGCCGATAAAGTGTTGGAACATCGTGCGTGGGAGCGGGTTAAATCGAGAGACGCCAGTTTTGGGGAAAAAAGTGCGGCTTGGTTAGTGACGAACGCAATGAAACTTAAACAAAAATTTGGGATGGGTGTTAACAATAAAAAATTAAGACGCAAAGCATTTCGAAGCGCTGTAGTGAAAAATATCAAAAGAGCACTAAAAGGTGAAAATCACAGTAGCAATTTATTAGATGTTTCCAAAAAGGCATTGCATGCAGCTCGTGTAGCTGTAAAGCAGGCAGGAGGTCGGAAAAATATTCGAACACCAAGAATCATACCAATTCCAAAAACTGGTGGATTTTTACCATTTATTATGCCATTATTTGCTGGATTATCTGCGCTTGGAGCTCTAAGTGGGGGTGCCGCTGCTATTGTAAAAACGGTCAAAGATGTGGAAAGTGGCAAAAAGAAAATGATTGAAGCAGAACGTCATAATCGTGTAATAGAATCAATTGCTGTGGGAAAACGTGGATCCGGCCTGTATTTGAAAAAACAAAGAAACGGATTTGGCTTACATGTTGAAGAAAAAAAAAACTTGTAAAATTACCCCAAAGAGCTCTAACTGATTTGGATATTTATAAATATGTAAATTCATGTAAAATTCCATATTTTAGAGGTAAAACCATATTTTATATGCGTAAAACCCTATAGTGGACCGTTGAAAAATGAAAGTGCAATAGTAAATGTAGATGATTTTAATAATGAAGGGACACATTGGGTAGCTTATAAAAAACGTAACAAGTCCATAATTTATTTTGATAGTTTAGGTAATTTACGACCACCGTTAGAATTAATTCAATACTTTGGTGATTTAAATCATATTTCATATAACCATGAAAATTATTAAAATTATAACACATACAATTGTGGACACTTGTGTTTGGAGTTTTTAAATAATAAAAATAAATTGAATTGATATCAGTCATGTCTCAAACGTTTACATTGAAAGGTCAAAGTAGCCTGTTGTCAGCAAATTTCTATCCTCCCATTGAACTCAGCGAGAAACATAATTATGCGCTGGCTCTTATTGGTTTGTACACATTTAATAGTATACCAAATATAGAAGAAGGAAAAAATAATAAGTTTTATTACTATGATGGGGAAAATGTATTAAAATTCATTGCAATTCCAACGGGGGCGTATGAATTAGTGGATATTGAATTATATCTGCAAAAATGTCTAAGTCCCAATTCAAGTGAACCGGAAAAATATTTATCGATAAAACCCAACCACAATACATTAAAATGTGAAATTAAATGTGTTTTTGATATCGACTTTACAACTGAAGATAGCATTGGATCAATTCTTGGATTTGAACTTGAAATTTTGGGGGCTGATATATACCATGAATCCACTTTACCTGTAAACATTGTTAAAGTATACTATACACCATACGTGTCGAATGTAATATTGTGGTCGGTTCTTACTACGGAAATCAGCAATCGCATACACTGTATGCATTTTCTCCTTCATCAAATCCTGGTTATAGTATAGATGTACAACCACATAACCTTGTTTATTTGCCGATTAAACGAAAACTAATCGATAACATTACAATAAAATTATTAGATCAAAATTCGGAGTATATTAACTTCAGAGGAGAGGAAATAATTATACGTTTGGAGTTGAAAAGTTATGGGATTAATATTTAATAAAAATTATATAAATAAAAGATCGTAAATCCAATGTTGCTTCATTCCATCGTCAACCTTTATCAAGACGGAAGTCCACCACATTAACAGCGGAGAATATTAAATTTCTACAATCTTTGGGATACAATGTCCGAACAATTAGAACTATTTAACGGCCCAAGCTATGATGATTCGATAGTACGTGAAGAAATTCATACATATCATCCACATACAAAGTCTTTCGAAAATAGTGATAAAATCGAAATTTCGATAAACCAACAGGATATATTATTGGCAATGTATGATGCATGTCTTTGCATTGCAGGTGAATTTAAGGAAACCACTATTGGGGAAGGTACGTGTAAATTAACCAACAATGCTGGCTTATATTTGTTTGAATCGATCAGTTATGAATTAAATGGTAGAGAAATTGATAAAGTCCGAGATCCGGGAACAGTCAGTACCATGCGAAATATTTTATTGTGCAATACAAATGAATCTCAAGCGTTGATTGGAGCAGGATGGACTATAACTGAAGAAGTTTTACCCACCTTCAATACAAATAATTTTACATTTCGCATTCCCTTAAAATGCATTTTGGGAGTATTCCAAGACTATGCACGAGTAATAACTGGACGTCATAAAATCAGATTGGTGCGTTCTCGAACCGATTATAATTGCTATAAAGCTACTAATAAAAAGCGAGCGACTATCAATATTACAAATGTCGAATTAAAAGTTAAACATGTTTATCCCAATGATGCTGTAAAGTTGCGAATGTTGAAACATATTAGTAAAGATGTATCCATAAACACTCCATTTAGGCAATGGGAATTGCATGAATTACCGGCATTAAGAAGCACTGAAAAGGAAATATGGCCTGTAAAAACTAGTACTAATTTAGAGAGGCCTAGATATATTATTGTTGCATTTCATACTGATCAAAAAGATAATATTGCTAAAGATGTAACATATTTTAATCATCTAAATCTAGTGGATTTAAAAGTTCATTTGAATTCAGAATGTTATCCATATGAATCTTTAAAGATTAATTTTCTCAAAATGGCTTATACAGAAGTCTATCAAATGTATATTGATTTCCGTAAAAATTTCTATAATGTTACACATACAGAACCCCTATTGAGCTATACAGAGTTTAAGGAAAGTTGTTTATTTGTGATGGATTGTTCAAAACAATGTGAGGCATTAAAATCCTCTACAGTGGATGTTAAGTTGGAAATTTTAAGTAATTTTCCGTTTCCGCTTAAAACCAAAGCATATTGTTTAATTATTCATGATAGTTTGGTGGAATATACACCACTTAGTGGGATGGTTAAAAAAAAAATCTAAATTTAAGAAAATATTAATTAATTGTTAGTCTAATGTTAATTATCTAGTGAAGATGACGTTTGTAATCATTGATGTGCAAGGATTTACTATCAATTCACATTTAGTGCCTAAAGAGTTGACAATTCATAGTGGTAGAAATAAATTAACCTATTTGTTTAAATCAGACAGACCATTTAAATTTTTGAGAAGTGATGAAAAAAAATCAAGCTTGATATTTACAATTCAATCATCATTGTATTGAGTATAATAGTGGAAATGTTGATTTGAATCAATTAGATGAAATTTTGAATGAACATATAATACAATCAAATATAGATATAATATATGTTAGAGGATGTGTCAAAAAAAAAATTCTTAGAAATAAGATGGATCAAATTACAAAGCAACCACCTTTGATTATTAATTTAGAAAATGATGAAGTTTTTAAAATTTAGACCAATATATAAGAATCATAGTTATAATAAAAATTGTATTTGCAGTGTTAAAAATTGCGATCTTATGTATAATTATATTATTTCAAAATAAATATTATATTCAAATAATGTCGTTTTTCTTATCTTAAACCTGATGAAGAAGATGATACTATACAGCCGAGATATCATATTCCTTTACAATAATAATTAGAATTGCTTAATGACAATATTTTTTATTTGCATCTAAGTAAAAACTCATGTTGCTACAATAAATCTTTAGTATTTGTTAAACAGTGCTATAAAAATGTTCGCTTGTCAATCTTGTAATAAATCTTGTAATAAATCGTCGAAAAGACAATCTGAAACGACATATTGCTAATGTTAGGTGTGTGAAAGATGTTCTTTGTGAAAAATGTGGTTGTGTTTTTCCAAATCAATCAACTTTAAATCAGCATGATGAGGATGAACATGAGGGAGTGTCTAATAAGCGTATCAGACTGGAACAACCTTCAACCAGTGGTAAGTTTCAATATTTTTTATATAAAGAGTTAAAGACTGATTCAATCATTTGTAGGTGCTATTTATTGTCATTTATGCGATATACATTTGGAAAATCAGTCAAAGTATAAAGGACATTTAAATTCGCTTAAACATAAATCGAATGCATGTAGAAAAGTTGATGGTATTGATGGGGTTGAGCAGCTAACTACTGTTTTAAATGCAGAATTACTAGCTATCGCATTATGTCGGAAAAAGTAGATATAATCAGCACAAATGATTATATCGATGATGTAAAACCGAAAGTAGTAGAACTTATAGAACGCTGTCTTCAATCCCATAATCAATTAAAAATCAACTTTGAACTATTTGGGAATTATGTTCTACAAACCACTGAGGAAGAAGAAATAAAATCCTTCAACACTCGCAATGAAATATTTACTGGTAGTACGGATATTCTTGCAATATTTGATAAATTAAAGGCGGTGATTGATGAAAAAGCAAGCGAGTTTCAGGAAAGAAAAAGTGGTAAGCATATGAATTTTTTTCCAATTTATTTTTAATAATTTAATGTTATCAATTAGGTTGGGCTCTTGAGAAATTTACGTATTTAGAAGTCAATGTGAATAAGTACAATCCGATGAAAGCATCCCGTTACATTGAACTACCCACGAAAATTAAGAATAGAAAAGCTGTCATCAACTTTCAAAACATTGATGAAGAATGTTTTAAGTATTGTATTTTGGCAGCTTTACATCCAGTCAAGGTTCATCCTGAACGAATAACGGGGTATGTGCAATTTCAAAACGAACTAAATTTTAATAATATTGAATTTCCTGTAAAATTAAATAGTATTAATAGATTTGAAGAGCTTAACGATATTTCGGTAAATGTTTATGGGTTAGAAACTACATATGAAAATAATTTGTCAGAAATTGAAGTAGTAGGCCTGTTTGAACCTTTATTATTCTTTTTCTTATACTTGTTTGTATTGTTGGTTGTATGATCTGGCGACAGTGAAGACTGTCTTGATTTTCGAACGCATTGACTGCGTGAAGGTAAAAAATTAGCATTACTCTCGATTCGTCTGTCGTATCAGCCAGAGCAATTCGTTATTTTTAAGTTTCGCTTGTCTTGTTCATGATTTTACTTTTAATGTGTATTTTTGAATAAACAATTGAACAAATACGGTATAATCAATTTACCATCCAATCACTGGAAAAAGAAGCAACAAGGCCCATGACATTTTACGAATTTACCTCGACCGCGTCCTGTAAATTTGCTATTAATTAGTGACAATAATGGTAATAATCATTGGTAATAATGGTAATAATGGTAATAATCATTATTGTCTCATTAAAAATATGTCTAGGTTAATAAGAAATCAGCTGACTAAACATTGTAGTACCATGTTTTTATGTGATGGATGTTTAACTAATTTTTCAAATAATCAACTTTTAGAAAATCATAAATTAAATGATTGTAATCATGTATGTACTAAACTACCAACTACAGATATTATAATAGACAAATTTGGAAATACACATCCGGGAAATATATTAAAATTCATAAATTTTCAAAATCAATTGAAGGTGCCATTCACAGTATATGCAGATTTTGAGACGGTCATAAAACCAATTGAATCGTGTGAGCCTAACTCTGAAAAGTCGTTTTCTATTAAAACTTCGGAACATAAACCACATTCGTTTGCTTATTATATAAAATGTTCATATGACGATTCCTTGTCGAAATTTGAATCATATCGAGGTGAAGATTGCACTAAAGTATTCATCGAACGTTTAGAATCGGATGCTAAGCATATTTACATCAACTATTTGAAGCCAGTTTTACAAATGAATCCCCTAAGTTATAGTGAATAGAATGAATTTGCAACTAGTGTAAATTGCCATATTTGCGAAAAAGTGTTCAAAGATGATGAAAAACGAGTAAGGGATCATTGTCATTTAACAGGACAATATCGGGGTGCGGCTCATATAAATTGTAATTTACATTATAAGATTCAAAATTTCATTCCTATTTTTTTCCACAATTTAAGCGGTTACGATTCTCACTTGTTCATTAAAAATTTAGCTAGTCATCAGGAACGTATAGATGTTATTCCTCAAAATAAAAAACGATATATTTCATTTTCAAAACATTTGTTAGTGGATACATATCTTGATCGAATAACTGGCAATGAAAAAAACGTGTATTTGAAATTACGCTTTTTGGATTCATTAAAGTTTATGGCTAGTAGTTTAGGTCAATTAGCTCAAAATTTAAACAATGAAGAATGTCATGAAATTCGTAAATACTTTCCTGATGATGATGAAAAATTCAATTTAATTCGGTTAAAAGGTGTATTTCCCTATTCGTATGTTTCTAATATTGAAAAGTTGTCGGAGAATAAACTACCATCACATAAAGATTTCTTTAATAATTTAACAAATGAAAATATTTCAAAAAGTGACTATAAGCGAGCGTGTGATGTATGGAATTTGTTTCAATGTAACACTTTAGGCGAATATTCCGATATATATTTAAAATCAGACGTATTAATTCTAGCAGATATTTTCGAAAACTTTAGAACCCTTTGCCTATCAATATATTCTCTAGATCCCGCTCAGTACTATACCGCACCTGGCCACAGTTGGGATGCAATGCTCAAGTATACTGAAGTTGAATTGGAGCTATTGACTAATATTGATATGTTGCATTTTTTACAAAAGGGAATTCGTGGAGGTGTTAGTCAATGTAGCACCAGAAAAGCTGTAGCAAATAATCAATTCATTCCTAATTTTGATCCATCTAAACCGACATCATTCATAACTTATTTGGATGCTACTAATTTGTATGGAGCAGTGATGTCTCAACATCTTCCCAAAAGTAAATTTAAATGGTTAACTGAATTAGAAACTAGTAGATGCAAATATTTCAGATAATTCTGATCGAGGATATATTTTAGAGGTAGATTTGGAATATCCTGTTAACCTGCATGATAAGCACAACGATCTGCCGTTTTGTCCAGAATCCCTAGCTTCCCCAATTTCAAAAATCAAAATTAAAAAGTTAATTCCGAATTTGTATAATAAATCCAAATATGTTATACATTATAAAAACTTAAAACAGGCTCTTAGAAATGGTTTGAAACTAACTCATGTGCATAGAGTGTTAACATTTTTGCGCTGTTTACCAAACTTAATTAATAATTTTGTGTTTTGTGATCTGATGGATTGGTGGAGGTAATTGATATTTGATTTTCTAATATTAATTATTAATAAATTGGTTTAATAGCTGGTTGCTATTAAGAGAAAATGTAAGTAGAAATTTAAATAAAATATAATCTTAATCTTATCATATGATGTTTTACATATGTTATGAGATGTAATGATTGTCTAATATTACACTGTATTTTTCTTATCTACAATTAAAATACATACATTTAACAAATAGCTCGTTGGTGTAGCGCTACCGTGTGCAACTTGCATGCCGAGGTCCCGGGTTCGATACCTGACCAAACTTTAGCTTTTTTTTCATATTTATTAATATTCTGTTTAGGGGTTGAATTAGTAAGGGGTTAATAGTATATTACTCAACGAGTTAGTAATGATAGTCATTATTCTTGAGAATGAAGTTTACGACCCGAGCGATAGCGAGGGGAGTAAATCATTCGAGAGAATAATGGCTTATTACTAACGAGTAGAGTACTATACTTTATCTACTCTTAACAACAAAGCTAAAAAAAAATGGAAAATTAATAGATTTCAAAAAACACTATAAGCTCAATTTTATTCATTTATATTATAATCAATGTCTGTTAATCAAGAATATATTAATAATTGACAATGTAAGTATTGCTGGTTGCAAACAATTACTATTTCAACAACACAAAGGTGCAATTAAAATCGATATGACATTTCCAATTAGTAATGATGACGTTTCTGATTAGTAATGATTCATTACCGCATAGGTGACATAATGTATAATGTTATGTATTGGAAAACGCACGCGTAAAGTGTATATTACGTGTTAAGAGTAGATAAAATTAAATTAGCAAGTTAACAATTAAATCAGTATTGAAATTTAATTGATTTTTAGTCGTATTTTGAGGGCTGTAGGATGACGTTTAGGGGTACTTAATTTAAATTTTAAATTTTCCCACAAAAACAGTGCTACCAGAAATTAGAAATAATGTAAGATTCAAATCTCGCGTTTAGTAGTACCACTTTTATCGCAAATAAAAATAAAAATTTAGAATGAGAAAGAGGTATGTTTATATGGGACAGAGAGGGAACAGTATATCAGAAATCCTCCGGAGGTCCCAGAACATACTCTTATCTCTACTAATATGTATTAAAATTGATCGAAAATGAAAATTAAATTTTTTTGTAAAAACGCAATTTTTCGGCATGTTTGCAATTCTGGATTTAATTCCGATCTCCAGATTTGGATACGGCAGGTGATTCTGCATAAGAATCAATTTTCATTGTCCATTTTTTTCAGAGTTGTATAGATCATGTTTTAGAAGGCTCGTACGAAGCTTTAGCTCCCGGACTACCACCACCTCATTACACATAATCAGATTCAGTGTGTTTTGTTGTATCTAAGTTATTGTACTATTATGTTATGGTATTATAATATATATTATAATTACTGTGCTATTATTTCAGGGTTTTATTTTTGGTTGTATTTAGAATTTATATAATTTTGCTTCGGTGATTTATATTAATTTTAAAAGAAGTAAAATATAGCTACTGATTTAATTTTTAAGTGATTGTAGATTAATAAAATGACTCTTTGTGCTTATTTCAATTGCAATAATCGTTTTAAACCCAAAGGTCCAAGTTTCTTTAAATTTCCATATAAAGATAAAGGATCGCTTAAAACAATGGATTGCGCATTGCGGTATGTATTATACTAGTACTTATACACTCTTAATATGTATGTGTGTACTTCTACTACGACTTAAGGCTGCGTTAAAAATGGGCTTAGCTAGTACGATGATCGCAATAAGTGACATTTATAATATGCAACGTGCACTCGATTTGCTTAGATTGTTTAGATTAATTTGCTTAGATTTAGATTGTTTAAATTATCAAAGATTGTTAAGAAGTTATTAAGCTACTAAACAATAATTTTTACTTCCCTCGTAGAGAAAGTATTGTATTCATGAAATTTTTTTGAAAAGTTTTATTATTTAATTTCATTAAATTAATTCTTCAAAAATTGACTGTGTTTTGATTCTTATATGTCAGTATAACCCACCATTTTTCATCATTAGTTTTATATATATTTATATAATGAGTGATTAAATAGTATATTAAAAAACATGTTTCATAAGACCAATTTTATTGCATGAGTTAAAGTTTAAAACGCGACCCGAAGGGGAGCGTTTTAAAGAAGAAGTGCGATAATTTGACTTATAAAACACGTTCTTTATACTATTTTCTCTATTTTACGTCATAATGAAACTATAACAGCACTAAAAGTAGTGTCGACTTTATAAGTAATGTCGGTGCAGGCCATTAAAGCACCCCTTTTATCACCTGATATCACCTTTTATCACCTGATATCACCCCTTTTATCACCCTTTTATCACCTGATGTATCACCAACCAGAAAACAGTTTTTGGATGCTATTATAGATTTTCCATCACCTCCAAAACAACAAAGATTCAAGCAAAGTTCTTCAAGCAATGATGTGATGAAAAACAAAAACTCAAAATTAAGAAAAAAAACTACATTCAGATAAAGTGTATATAATACTTTAAAAAAAAATTGTTTGTATACAAAATAGAAAACGAAAAACTTAGGCGTTGTAAATTACCATCAACCGCCAGTTTAGATTCTAAGACTATTGCAATATGCAGTTTAGAACAAAAAAAAAACCGTGGACAAATAATGAACAATTGCCATAAAAAAGCCAAAACAATTGCCATTTTATAGCCAAATTGGCTATAAAATTGTATTATAAGTCACCAGCTTTATACAAATTTATGAGACAATAATAGAGCTAGAAGCTACCAGGAGTCAGAACAATAAGAACGTGAATTGGAGTGTGCAAGCATATGCCTGGTTTTAACAAAACGTACATGGAGCAGATACAATTAAAAGTTGAAACTATAACAAAGGAAGAAAAATATGCTGTGATGTGTGTCAATGAAATGGCAATTAAATCGGAATTAGAATTTAATAAAAACCTGAATATTATTGAAGGATTTCAAGACTTGGGGCCATTAGGTAGAGAAGAAATACAAGCTAAACAAACCATGGTTATCATGTTGAGAGGTTTATACTCATCATGGAAAATTCCATTTGCGTACTTTGTAGCTCAAAAGGTTACTAGAGAAAATTTAGCAAAGCTAATATTATTAACAATAGAAAAAATTGGAGCAATTGGCATTATTCCTTCTGGTCAAGGAAGTAATAATCGAGGAGCATTTACAAATTTGGGAGTAACTACTTAAAATCCTTATTTCACTACTGGAGAAGAAAACATGGAAGTTATATATGTTATATACGATGTGCCTCATCTTTTTAAAAGTTTTAGAAATAATATGTTGAGAGCTAATTTTGTGTTAACTTTTCTTATTACATTTTCAAAAATGGGTTATAGATTAATCGTAGTTTCACCCCATTTACAGGTAACGCAGAATTACTACATTTAGAGCCACAGCAACTAAGAAGTAAAGTAATATGTAGTGAACATTTTGCAGATAGCATGTTTGTGAATGAAGCAAAAATAAAGCTAATGAACTCAGCTGTGCCAATTTTTTTTTATAAATATTACAACAACGTTCAAACAATATATAAATAACAAATGTGGCCAGTCAACTTGTTTTGACGAGAGTTTTGAGCAAGTAGAAATTCATTTTTTTTAGAGTCAAATACCACATTTTCAGTATCACTTGATGTATCACCAACCAGAAAACAGTTTTTGGATGCTATTATAGATTTTCCATCACCACCAAAACAACAAAGATTAAATTCTTCAAGCAATGATGTGATGAAAAACAAGAACTCAAAATTAAGAAAAAAACTACATTCAGATAAAGTGTATATTAATACTTTGAAAAAAAATTGTTTGTATACAAAATAGAAAACGAAAAACTTTGGCGTTGTAAATTACCATTAAAGGCGTTGTAAATTACCATCAACCGCCAGTAAAGCTTCTAAGACTATTGCAATATGCAGTTTAGAAAAAAAAAACGGTGGACAAATAATGAACAACAATTGGCTATAAAATTGTATTATAAGTCACCAGCTTTATACAAATTTATGAGACAATTAGCTATAAAGCTACCAGGAGTCAGAACAATAAGAACGTGGATTGGAGTGTGCAAGCATATGCCAGCTTTTAACAAAACGTACATGGAGAAAATACAATTAAAAGTTGAAACTATGACAAAGGAAGAAAAATATGCTGTGATGTGTGTCAATGAAATGGCAATTAAATCGGAATTATAATTTAATAAAAACCTGAATATTATTGAAGGATTTCAAGAATTGGGGCCATTAGGTAGAGAAGAAATGCAAGCTAAACAAACCATATAATGTCGAGAGGTTTATACTCATCATAGAAAATTCCATTTGCGTGCCTTGTAGCTCAAAAGGTTACTAGAGAAAATTTAGCAAAGCTAATATTAACAATAGAACAAATTGGAGCAACTGGCATTATTCCTAAGGTACTTGTTTCTGGTTAAGGAAGTAATAATCGAGGAGCATTTACAAATTTGGGAGTAACTACTTAAATCCATATTTTACTACTGGAAAAAAAAACATGGAAGTTATATACGATGTGCCTCATCTTTTTAAAAGTTTTAGAAATAAATTGTTGAGAGCTGATTTTGTGTTAAATGATGGTATTATTTCTTTTGAAGACATTCGCAAAACAGTTGAAATAGACCAATCCAGCACTACCAGTAGGTGCTTAACAAAAATTACAAATGCTCACCTAAATCACCTACAAATGCTCACCTAAATCCAACCAATTTTCAAAAAATGTCTTGTAAATTAAGTTTACAAATATTTAGTCACACAATGGCATCAACTATGATTACATGTATTGAAACAAAGCAACTTATTTCTTCTTTGTGAAGAAGTCTCATTGCTGTAGTGTTAGTTTGGTATTAGTTTTGTGACGTGGCTCAAGGCTCAATTTAGGTTCGAACGCGCCCGTCCGTTGGAAAGCGGCCGGTCGCGGCCGAGGAGGTTTCCAGTGAGTAGTCGAGCAGTTTGACACGTGAATGTTATAAAAGTTCCGTTGCAAGAATTTTAGCGAAGTTCCGTTGCTGATAAAGTTAAGGTAGGATCGTTAGGTCTTTAAATAGGTTTAAGGGTGTAGCCGAGTTAGCATTTGTGAATCGGTTTTTGGGATTTGTCCGGCATCGTGGGGGTTGCACGTGTTGGTTCAATTAATTTGTGGGGTTAGAATTCGTTTGGGGCCTCGCGGAACGCGTGGAAACCAATACACCTTCCTCCCTTATTTAGGTTCTGCGGACGTCGATTGAGACGTCGGGTTAAGTGGATTTCGTTAATTATTGTGAACTTTATTGCAGAATAAACCGGCCCGCCGGGGATTTCATATTCAGTTACTATTTCATTTTCCCTTCGTTGCGCTTCCTATCCTCCTACCCTGTTAAGTACTTCACTAGCTACCCGGCCAGGTACGATTCGTGCTTGTCCGGAAATTACCCGGCGGTTAATTAATTCGTCGTTTAATTAACAAAGTAAACTGTCTAAAATCTGACGCCCGAGCAACATTACATCTAAAGGGGTCTATAGAGAAGGCCTCTTTCACTGAAGGACATCACATCTTCTGCAAAAAATACGGCAGTTTATACAACTTTTAAATAACTTATTTGATGCATTAAACAGTAAGTATTTGAAAAATAAAAATCCATATAAATGTGCTGTTACAGATGAAAATAATCTGGTAATGAATACATTGAAAGAAGATATAGTCGCTTTTAAAAAGTTGAGAAAAAACATCAATATACAAGACCTCCATGTTTTGAAGGAATTGAGCAAACAATCAGGGCTATAATTATGTTACATGAAGATGTTTTAGAAAACTTTTTCTCAGTAATACAACAAAGAGGTGGAAATAATAGAAATCCTACGGTTAATGGATTTCGAATTAGTTTCCGCTTAAACTGCATTAATGAAATTATAAAACCACCAAGCAGTTCTAGTTACATAAATGCAAGCGACGAAAATTGTTTATCAAACATATTAAACGTTAATATGGATGATGATAGCGATGACGCTTCTAGTACGTGTAGTAGTATAGATTTGGTATCATGAAACTTTTTCAAATGCTGACTCATCAGTAAATCCATCGGAAAGGGTTATTTTAAAACAATGTTCTAATGTATACTATGCAGGATATTTAGCTAGAAAGACTATTGATAAATTTAATTGTAATTAATGTGAAGCTTCACTCATACAAGAGGACAAGGACATCGATACGAACGATCAAAAACAAAGGTATGTTTTATTTAGAAATTATGATAACGGATTTAACACGCAGTTTTATTTAAACATGCCTACCAGTTGCTTGGTAGATATCATTTCAAAGTCATTAAGACTATTTAGAAAATGTCTAAATAGAAGAATGATTATGATTCACTCTGTAATGGATAAAAAATTATTTAAAATAATTACAAAAAATGAAAAAATTAAGTACTGGCTGGATGAAAATGAGACTTGCAAAAAACATAAAGAATTTTTAATTTTAAAAATGATTCATGTTACCTTATATAAACAATGTAAGTGGAGACAAAAAAGTAAAAATTCAAGAAGTAACTCAAAGAAACTTGACGTTTTAAAACATATTTAATACTTAATTTAATACAGTTTAATACTATGATGCTTAAGTTATTAATTACTAATTTGACAATTGTTTTAATGCATATACATAAATCAATTTATCAGAGTGCAGGGCCTTCAAGCCTTCTAGCACCAACACAAAATAGTATATTATGTTATTAGGAGTAAAAGTAGCAATTTGTGTGGCGAGCTTTGGATTTACTGACGAGCGCAGCGAGGCAGTAAATCCAAGCGAGCCACAGAAAGTTACTATCACTCCGAATAGCATATGCTATTTTATTTTCAAACGTTCATAATATTGACAATTTTACTCATGTATATATTATGACATCACATATGAGTCAATGTTTTTCTCGGTTTTTGTCGATGTATGAGCGGATAAAATGAAACAAAAATTTTAGTGGATATTTAGTGAATATTGTAATGTGATACCTCGTTATCTCCATGACTACAAGTAAATAAAACTTAAAAATTAAAGTAGTCTGACAATACTTGTCAAATTTTATGAATTAACATAAAATACAAAATGAGTCGATTGATTTCGATTTTTTGCACTTGAACTTGTTTTTTATATCGGATATTTTTTTATTTTATTACTCAAACGAGGTTTCCTTTTGGCAATTTGCCTCATCAAGCTGCCATGATAAAAACGCTCGTCCTACGGACTCGCGTTTTCATCATAGCAGCTTGATTCGTCAAATTTCCAGGCAACCTCGTTTGCGTATAAACTAAAAAAATATCCGATAAAAAACAAGTTCTTGTGCAATTGCATACGAATATTTATTTTGAAAAATGGGGTAGGCTCCTCATTCGAGAAATGCGTTTATATTAATTTCATGTAATAGTAGAGGTACATAATATACTTGTTAAGTAATAATTTGTTTTAAAATGATTATACTTGTTGAAAAAATAAATGTTGAAAATTATCATTAATTATTCATATCATTTCTGTGACGTAGTTTGTTAATATACAAAATTACAGGAATCTGTAAAAAACTAATTTGATTTCTACATAATTTTTCAAAATCATGGTAGCTTGCTTCACGGATGCTTGCTTATAAATTAAACTTCAGATTAATTCATATTATCTGCTAGTGTAAAAATATATATTACAGAGACGATGAGTAGCGTCAGCTCCATTTAACTAAAAAAATGCTGTGTTAATACATGCAACAATACTGCAAGTGCTTGTCCTACCAAGTTATTTACTCGAGTTATTATTTATTTGGTGACATGTGAAAGTAATTATATTAGTTCCATCTAGTGTTTATACAGTGAATTAAATATTAACAAACTACATCATTAATTTCAAAAAACATTTTTCCGCCACTCCATCCTTACTCTTTTTTTAGGCTTAATTTAAATAAAAAAAAAATTGCACAATTTTTTTTATTAGCATTTTTTTATGTCCTTCAAACGATAGCATTTTTTTCTCAAATTAGGAGCTGAGCCCATTATATATTATATATAATTTGATTTCATAACATATCTCTGATTCGCTGTATCGAAAATTTGGACATTCATTGGTTTTTTTTGATACGCAATAAGAATTTTTTGTGAAAACCTGACGTTTATTGGATTTTTCTTGAATTTGATCATCCCACTTGACTTTCAAACAACTTTAAAATTGAAATTGAATTTCTCATGTCAAAAGAAAAAAATTCAGAACAATTCATCAGACATTTTGTAGTATCATCACAAGACCGCATTGAAGCAAGTACATCGAAAACATCTAACAATTTGAATGCCTCTACATTACCAGGATATTCTTCTGAAAGGAAAAATGTATGTTGTCAATTTTGCAATCTTAATTTTAGTTACCGAGAAATAAAACGTCACATGGCTTGTAAACATAAAGATAATCTCGAGGACAATCTACTACTATCATCACAATCTGAAGAAGATAAAACATTAGATGAATTAAAATCAATACCCACGAAAACTAATAAAGTGTACTGCTCATTCAAAAATAAGAATTAAATGTGATATTTGTGATGCGTTTTTTCACTCATTCTGTGTTGGTTTCACTGACCAACAAGTTTTGGAAAACTCATCAAATCAAATTCCTTGGGCATGTGTTAACTGTTTAAAAACATTTACTATAGTACAATCTAAAAAAGTATTACTTTTAAATTGTCCACTATGCAACAAATGTGGTTTAAAAGGTAAAATGGGACTAAAATTGCATGCAACAAAATGTCATCAAGGCATTCCAATACTGCAATTAAGCTGTACAGTAGATTCAAGAAATAGCTCTTTTTATGAAATCCTTACATCATGTCGTGAACAAAAAAAGATCTTGCACAATCTTCCGAAAGCAGCAAGACCATCCGCAGCAGAGCGGCTCTCTCAAAAACTCGAAGATTGTGTTTCATTTAATAATCGAAAAACCTGGGAGGATTTGTTTCTTTTCGCATATGCAGCTTTCCAAGTTCCTATATCTAAATCAAAAACTTCTTTAACATCACTAGTAAAAGAAAACATCAAATCATGCAAAATAGGATTATTACAATATGTACAACCATCAAAATCTTTAAATTTTGCCAAACGTATTGAAGGAAAAGTAGCAGAAGGAGATATACGTGGTGCAATGAAAATTCTTACTTCAAATGATAGTTTGGCTCCCATTAACGAGGAAAATTATAACATTCTTCAAAAAAAAACATCCAATTCCATCTACCCTTTTGGAGATTTCTGAAGCACCTGCTCAAAATTCAGAATCACTTATCGTCAACAAAGAGGAAGTTTTAAAAGCAATAAAAAGTTTTCCAAAGGGGTCGGCAGGAGGTTTGGATGGTTTAAGACCCCAACACCTTAAAGAAATGCTTTCAAAGTCAAGTGGAGAATCGAGCTGTCGTCTTCTAAAAGCTATCACTCGTTTAATTAATTTAATGCTTTCTGGTACTATATGTAATGATATCTGTGAATACTTATATGGAGCTTCGTTGTGTGCATTGAAGAAGAAAGATGGTGGAATAAGACCAATTGCTGTAGGAAATACTTTTAGAAGAATTGCATCAAAATTAGCGGCAAAAAGTTTGGGATCAGTTGGAGATTGTCTTCGCCCAACTCAGTTAGGAGTTGCAACCAAAGGAGGATGCGAAGCAGCAATACACTCTTTTAGAAAATTTCTAAATTCACAAAAATCCACAATGAAAGTTTTTCTGAAAGTTGACTATGAAAATGCATTCAATTCTTTAAATAGAGTTCATATGTTGAAGAAAATTAATGAGAAGGCACCATGGCTCTACCCTTATATGTGGCAGTCTTACTCATCTTCTTCAATTTTATTATATGGACGATTTATAATACGATCTGGAGAAGGATGTCAATAAGGTGATCCTATGGGGCCAGCAGCTTTTAGTTTATCCATACATGACATTATTAAAGATTTAGCATCAGATCTCAACATTTGGTAACTGGATGACGGAACACTAGCTGGAGATTGTGATATCGTTCTGAAAGATTTCAAAAGATTAATGGATAAATGTGAGGATATTGGTTTAAAAGTGAACCCTTTTAAATGTGAGGTTTTCATTAACACTGAAGATACTAACGAAACCGACGAGATAAAATCAAAGTTTCTCGAGCTTGTCCCACACATTAAATTTTTAGAAAAAAAGGAAGTTACTTTACTTGGCTCTCCAATTACTGAAGAAGCAATTGATCCATCTTTAATAAAAAAAATAGATTTGTTTGAATGTTTGTTTGAAAGAATTCAATCCATTCACCCACATACAGCTTATTATCTTTTAAAAAACTGTATGACAATTCCAATGTTAATGTTTAATTTGAGAACAGCTCCTCTTGGGAAAAGCAAATATCTGAAAAAAATTGATGATTTGATTAAGTCTTCACTTGAGAGCATTATTAATATTTCCTTTGATGATGAAAAATGGACTCAGGCTTCGCTTCCTATAACATTTGGAGGAATAGGAATTCGTCGCACTACTGATCTTTCAATGGCGGCTTATTTGTCATCAATTAATAGTATTCGTGAATTGTCTCTTTCCATTCTCCCCAATGATATTTGTGAAGAAGAATTTCCTTTTTACAAAGAAGGAGTAAAATTATGGAAAGAAGCAAGCTCTATTAATAATGAACCCAATTTTTCTGGAAAACAAAAAGAATGGGACATCCCAATTGATACAAAACTTTTTACTTCACTTAACAGAAACAATTCAGTTGATCAAGCCAGACTATTTGCAGTTTTACAAAAAGAATCTGGAGCTTGGATGAATGCTTTACCTTCTCCTCATATGGGCACTCTCCTTGAACCAGATACTTTAAGAATTGCGGTGGCACTTCGATTGGGTTGTAAAATATATGAAAGTCATAAATGTTTATGTGGAAGTGAAAGTGACTATTTGGGACATCATGGTTTATCTTGCAAAAAAAATGCTGGAAGGAGTAGTCGACATGCTTCCCTTAATCACATTATTAAAAGGGCTCTAAACACAGCAGAAATCCCTTCTATTCTTGAACCAAATGGATTATGTCGGGATGATGGCAAAAGACCAGATGGGATGACTTTGGCTCCATGGAAGAATGGAAGAACATTAGTTTGGGACTGTACTTGCGTAGATACAGTTTGTCAAAGTTATTTAAATCTAACTTCTGTCTCACCTGGATTAGCTGCGGAAAGTGCACTTTCAAAAAAAATCTAAAATATAAATCAATACGTGAAAACCACTTTTTTGTACCGTTTGCAGTGGAAACTTTTGTAACTTGGTCAGAAGATGCTCGCCAACTTGCAAGCGAAATTGGCAAAAAATTATTTTTATTAAGTGGAGAACCTCAGTCATATGCTTATTTTATACAAATTAGCATAGAAATTCAACGGGGAAATGCAATGAGTATTCTTGGAACCATTCCCTCTTCAACCTCCATGGAGGAGATTTATTATTTACAATAATATTTTTGTTTAATTTTGATAATTTTTGTTACTATTTTATAATGTATGTTTTAGTCATTATTATTATAGAATCTTGTTAGTGACACTAAGAGAAATGTTATTATAACAAATAATAACGTATTATAATATAATTACTATTATATTATAATATAAAATAAGCTTTATTATATATATTATAATATAATTTGTTATTATTATTTGTTATTAATAATACCATTTGTAAAATAAAATTATAAACTTACCGCGTCAATGTTGGAAAAACATGATTGGTTTCTTGTTTTGGTGAAATACACAGCGCATACTTTATAACACGTGCACCAATAACAAACAAGTACCTACCTATTTTACTTATAAAAACGCACATTTTTTTGTTTGATTTTATTCGTTTGTAAATTCTAACAAAAAACGAAACCATACAAAATACAAGATTATTCTATAAAATAGTAAAGTAAATAGAGCGTCATTTGCAGTTTGCACACTTTGTTGTTAAAAAAATATATAATCTAAATCTAAATATCCAATTTTAATTAATTACTCATCGAATAATGATTAAAAATAACAGATTGTTCAAAAATCGTATAATATAGAGGATGATTAAAGGTATAGGTTGTTTTGTAAAATGAACAGTTACTTCATTACAATATTGAAAGATTTGACACACCCAAATTTTACTGTTTTGATCCCTTAGAATGCATAGATTAAAAAATCATATTTATTAACTTCCATCGATCTGTCTATCGATCATTATGGTGTCATTAAACCACTACTGAGAACCCAAATATAAACGCATTTCTGAACTTTTATCGGAAATTAAAATTAAAAAAAAAATAAAATATACACAAATATACAATAAAATATACATAAAATATACAAATATACAAAATATAACCCGCCCTAAGAAGTTCTACTGCAAGTAATCAGCTACCAGTTCGGCAGACTGGACCATTAAAATGTTTCAACTGTGGGAACCTGGGACATAGAGCTGTGGAATGTAGAAGACCGAAACGGGAACGAGGGAGCTGCTTTCGCTGCGGAGTCATGGGTCATCGGGCAAACCAATGTTCGGTTTCAAGTGCAGCAGCAACACCAGTACTAGACAGTACCACACATGTTGTAGAGGAAGCAGGGTTGAGTATTCCGCCATATTTTGTTAATTTTGATATTTCGTTTATTGATGAATTGAATTGTAAATGTATGTATAACATCAATGCTTTGATTGATACGGGAAGTCCGATCAGTTTGCTGAAGGTTAAATACGTTAATGCGGGTGAGATAGAATTATGTAAAGAACCGAATCCTTTTAAGGTATTAACGGATCACCTTTGCATGTGATTGGGATTCTTAGAAAAAATGTTACCATTAACAACGCGGAAAGATCTGTCATGTTTCATATAGTACCGGAAACTACCATGAGTTTTGCATGTATCCTAGGCAGAGATTTTTTGTCTAATGCAAATTTTCAGCTCAATTTTGAAAACAACATTTCGGATTCTGCTTCCCAGGTCAATCAAAGTAATGATAAACAAAGTATTAGGGATGTTGATGAAATTATGAATATTAATTACGAGGCTTCTGACAATTTTGACTCGAGTTTCAGAGTGGGTGGTAATATTAGTAATTTGATCAGTAACGATGTAAAAACTGTATACCGCGATTATGAACAGCAATTGAAAACAATCGAAAGCGCCAGTCCCGATTTAGCAATGACAATAACGTTAAAACATGAACAACCAATAACTTTTAGGCCACGTCGAATTTCTTATGATGATAAGAAAAAATTGTCTCAAATATTGGACAAATTAAGAATTAATAATATCATAAGACCTAGCAATTCTCCATATGCAAGTCCAATCGTTTTAGTCGGGAAGAAAAATGACGAAATTAGGTTATGTGTCGACTATCGTGCACTAAATGAAATTACCGTGAAAGATAATTATCCAACACCGCTAATAGATGACCATTTAGATCGGGTTCGTGGAAAACAATATTTTACTTCGCTCGACTTGAAAAACGGATTTCACCATGTACCAATGCATGCTGACTCAGTTAAATATACTTCGTTCATAACCCCATTAGGCCAGTTTGAATATTTAAAGATGCCATTTGGCTTAACCAATGCACCTAGAGTTTTTCAAAGATATACTGCATTAATTTTTGGTGAATTGATTAGAAATGATGAAATATTATTATACTTAGACGATATTTTGATAGCCACGACAACCTTCGAAGAGCATATGCAAATTTTGCGGAAAGTATTTATAATAGCTGCAAGAAACAAACTTTTTTTTTAGATTAGATAAATGTGTATTCTTGTATACTGAAATTACATATTTAGGGTACTTAATAAATTCAGAGGGCGTCAGACCTGATCCGTCAAACATTTCGGCTATAACAGAGTATCCCATACCTAGAAGTACACATGATGTACATCGTTTCCTTGGATTAGCTAGCTATTTCCGACGGTTTGTTCCAAATTTTTCGGTAATCGCAAAACCTTTGTACGACCTGATAAAAAAGAATGCTGTTTTCACGTTTGGTCAAAATGAATTGCGCGTGTTTGATCTTTTAAAATCAAAATTAGTCTCACCACCAATATTAGCCATTTATGCACCTGAGTTAGAAACAGAATTGCATTGCGACGCAAGTGCTTTAGGCTTTGGAGCGATTCTTTTACAAAAACAAGAATGCGGCAAGTTCAGACCAGTATTTTATTATAGTAAAAGAACGAGCCCTTACGAAGGAAAGTACCATAGTTTTGAACTTGAATGTTTAGCGGTAATCAATGCAATAAAACGATTTCATATTTACTTGTCCGGTAGACCCTTCAAAATTGTTACGGATTGCGACAGTTTTCGGTTAACTATGTCGAAAAAAGATGTAAATCCTAGAATCGCCAGATGGGCACTATTCTTACAAGATTACGATTATTGTTCTGTTTATATAATGTGTTTCTTGCTTGTTATTAGTTTTAAGTTAGATTTGAAATAAGGCGCCTTATGGGGCATTACGTTAGCGTTTCATACGCATGCGCGACCGAGAGGTTTGCAGCGGACCGACGAGTTGTTCCAGAGCAATAAAAATCATAGAAACGAAAAGACATGCGTTATTATTGATTTTTCGTCCCAAAGACTTAACAAGTTGTAGTCTCACACTCAACACAAATATTGCTATAATATCATACAAACTGAAAAGTGAAAATCCAGCATCTTCCATCCATAACACAACATAATTTGGTCCTTCGAGCCGGATGGAAGCTTACTGCTCAACAAAAAACAAGAAGCCAGACGCCATTTTGACGGTCGAAAGCTGTGGACGATCGGAATCTTCAAACAAAGAGTGAGTCCTTTCCTACTTATTAGTCCTTGACTATTTCTACTTGTATTCGCTCAATTTGCACTCGCGTTTATATTCGGGCTCAGTATATCATTACTAATTCGTGAATTAAAGGTCAGCTATGGCAGACTTAAACCGAAAGCGTGGCGCAATCAAATCTAAACTTACTTTATTCGGTAAATTTATCGACGAATTGAAGGCAAAATATCCTGACAAAACGGTGCTAAATGAGCATGATTCATTTGAGATTGAGGATAGGTTGACGCGAGCTAACAATTTAATTGAACAGTTTGATCAAGTACAAGCGGAAATTGAGAATAATCTTACGTCGGAAATCGAGGTTGTTGATCAAACCAAAGAGCGGGAGGAGTTTGAAAGTAGTTTTTTCTCAATTATAGCAAAGGCTAAGGTCCTACAACAACGTAACGTGCTAGAATTTGCTAACGGGCAAACATTAGGCGGGTCAGCTAACTCAAGCTCACAATCGCAGCAAACAAGCAGTGATATTCATATCGGTGGTACTGGGGTTAGGCTACCAACACTACAGTTACCAAAATTTGATGGTGCATACGAAGGGTGGCTTGAGTTCAGAGATACTTTCGAGTCGTTAATACATCTAAACAGTAATATTTCTAACGTACAGAAATTTCATTATTTGCGATCGTCCCTTTCTGGCACTGCAATTCAAATCATAAACTCGTTGGAATTTTCGAACAATAATTACACAGTAGCATGGAAACTAATATGCGATCGATTCAATAACACTCGAATACTAATAAACAATCATGTGAACGCCTTGTTCAACATTGAACCAATTGCTAAAGAATCGTCCAAGTTAATTCGTCAGCTAATAGACAGGGTTAAGAAACATTTACGCGCGTTGGAAACCTTAAACCAACCAACAGAGCATTGGGATACATTGGTTATTCATTTGATTATAACAAAACTAGATCCGAGTACCGCGCGCGATTGGGAAAAGAAAAGAGCCGAAATTGAGAGTCCGTTGCTTGAAAATCTATTAACATTCCTAAAAGACAAAGCTGATCTAATTGAGACAATCGAAATGAGTAACTCAGAACAACCGGTAAAAATAGTTCACAAACATAGGCAAAACATTAAAGCTTTCGCAGTCACGAATATTTCATGCCCAATTTGCAGATCAGATCATTACATTAGATTATGTCCAGAGTTTTTGAAGTTATCTGTGTCAGATCGCGCGAGTCGCGTAAGAAAAATGAGATTGTGCATTAATTGCCTGCGCTATGGCCACACAATCAGTGACTGCTATTCATCACATTGCACTATATGTCAACGAAAACATAATACCTTAATGCATTTAGGGGGGTCGAGATCGGATATCGCGCGTAACACTGAAACATCAAATGGTGCACAATCACAACCATCTCAAAGTAGCGTGAATCTATCTAACAAAGTTCATAGTCCGTCACACGTTTTGTTATCAACTGCATGTGTTCAGGTTTTAGACGACAAGAACGTTTGGAAAACAATTAAAATCTTATTAGACTCCGGATCTCAATCCAGCTTTATCACGCAAGACCTAAGTGACAAATTGAATTTGCCAATATCAAAAGCAAACATTACAGTGAACGGAATTAATCATTCTGAACTACAGATCAAATTTAAAACTACGATAACTCTTCGTTCACTTCATAATGCATTTTCTATGAAAGCAATGTGTTTAATCAGTCCGCAAATAACTGGACACCTACCAAATGTTAGACTAGATATCAGTTGTAGTAAGTATCAGTTGTAGTAAGTATCCCACTAAAGGAAAATCTAACTGAATTAGGTGAATCGCGCAATCTTGCGGAAACTCGACTACTACAAGTTGAGCGAAAATGTAACCGTAATGCAAACTTTAATGAACTATATTGCAAATTTCTGAGTGAGTATGAAGAGTTAGGTCATATGAAACTTATAGATCAAGAAAACGACATTACGATTGCCTATTATCTACCCCATCATGGGGTGCTAAAAGAAAGCAGTAGCACAACCAAATTGCGGGTCGTTTTTGACGCGTCTGCAGTAACTACAACCGGTAGATCATTAAACCAAATGCAACTTGTAGGTCCCACGATACAACAGGATCTTATATCCATTTTATTGCGCTTTCGTAAACATACTTTTGTCTTTGCTGCGGACATTGAAAAAATGTACCGGCAAGTTTTGATCAACCCAAACCAAACCTCATTGCAAAGAATATTATGGCGGTCAAACCAATCTTCTAGAATCAAACTTTTCGAATTACTGACAGTTACCTACGGAATGGCGGCGGCGCCATATCTAGCTATCAGATCATTGTATCAACTTGGACTGGAGTGTGAAAGTGAAAGACCCGATCTCGCTAAAATCATAAAAAGAGATTTCTACGTAGACGACCTGATCAGTGGAACCGAATCAACTGAAACGGCAATAAAATATGCTAGGGAACTTACAGACACTTTGAAATTAGGCGGTTTCAATTTACATAAATGGGTATCGAATAATGCTCAGATATTAAAACAACTGAAATCAAATAACCATTCAGATAATGTTTTTGATCTCGGAGCAACTGAAAATACAAAAACCTTGGGCTTGTTTTGGAATGGTCAATCGGATTTGTTGACGTATAGAATTAATCCCAATTCGTCTACACGAATAACAAAAAGAGTAATTTTATCTGAAATTTCTCAAATTTTCGATCCGTTAGGTCTAGTCAGTCCTTGTATTATAATAGCAAAAATTATTCTTCAGCAATTGTGGTCTGAAAGCTTGTCGTGGGATGAATCCATTCCGGTATATCTTCACACGAAATGGTCACAGTTTCGCAACGAATTACCATTATTGAACAATCTCCAAATACCTCGCCAGGTCTTGTTCGTACAATCAGACAAATTAGAACTTCATGGGTTTTCAGACGCATCTATGCTAGCGTACGGCGCGTGCGTTTACGCTAAATCAAGAGATAAAAATGACCAAATACATGTACGATTAATTGCGGCAAAATCTAAAGTCGCGCCTTTGAAGAATAAATTAACAATACCGCGTTTAGAGTTGAGTGGGGCATTACTACTCGTTAAATTAATGCACAAAGTTGAGGTCGCCCTAGATATTCCAATTTCGAGCAAAAACTATTGGACAGATTCAACAATAATATTAGGTTGGATTCGTACTTCTCCTAGTCGCTTGCAAACCTTCGTAGGGAATCGGGTTTCAGAAATACAAGAATTCACAAGTTATAGTGATTGGCGGCATATTTCAACCGAAGATAACCCTGCTGACTGTGTCTCTCGGGGAGTTAACCCTAGTACATTATTATCATTAAATACCTATTGGGAGGGGCCAAGTTGGCTGCCTCTAGAAAGAGAACTTTGGCCTTCGCTAGAAGTTATTATACGCGAACCATTACCAGAATGCAAATCTTCAATTCATCAAACCCTTGCAGTTCAAACTCACAAATCTAAAGCTAACGTATTCAATATCACTAAGTATTCAAATTTCAATCGGTTAAAACGAATCGTCGCTCACTGCTCGCGATTCATATTCAATTGTCGAAATAATCAGGAAAATCGTTTGGCGGGCCCGTTAAAGGTACACGAAATCGAAAACGCTACCAGGCTGTTACTTAAAGACGTTCAACAAGAGTGTTTTGAAAACGAACTTAATGCTTTAAAGCGAAACTTGCCAGTAGAAAAGGGGAGCCGGCTTAGTAAATTAACTCCATTTTTGGATAAATACGATATTATTCGCGTCGGTGGTCGGTTATCTAGATCTAATTTCGAATACGATACTAAACATCCTACAGTTCTACCTTCAAACCATCACTTAACGAAACTAATATTCATAAGTACACACAAAGAATTACTGCATGCCGGACCACAATTGCTCTTAGCTACTGTTAGGACTAAATATTGGCCAATTCTCGGTCGCAATATCGCTCGAAAGGTTGTTTTTGAATGCACTAAGTGTTTTAAATCAAAACCCCGGTCTATTCACCCGATCATGGGAGATTTGCCACCAAATCGACTAGAACCCACACCACCATTCTCAACCACTGGGGTTGATTATGCTGGACCATTTGCAATTAAAGACAGAAAGGGACGTGGTTGTCGGGTATCAAAATGCTATGTAAGCTTGTTCGTGTGTTTCTCGACTCGAGCCATTCATTTAGAATTGGTATCTGACCTCACTACTGACGCCTTTATCGCAGCATTACGTCGATTTGTATCAAGAAGGGGAAAACCCTCTCAAATTGTATCCGATAATGGCACTAACTTTGTTGGAGCCAATGTCGAACTCCAACGCTTGTATCTGTTTCTCAGACAAAATGACATAACTCTAACCACCTTAATCGAGAATGAAGGAATTTCTTGGTCGTTCATACCGGCCTACTCACCTCACTTTGGAGGGTTATGGGAGGCTGGTGTGAAGAGCATGAAGTATCATTTACAAAGAACCGTAGGAGACTCGATTTTGACTTTCGAACAATTTTATACATTTCTAGTGCAAATTGAGGGAATATTAAACTCCAGGCCTCTTTCACCTCTATCATCCGATCCAAACGATTTGTCTCCTCTCACTCCCTCCCATTTTCTAATAGGACGACCACTCACTACGGTAGCCGATCCATCATTGCTAGAGATTCCACTGAATCGACTCTCTCACTTTCAACACGTCCAGTACATGCAGCAACAATTTTGGAAACGTTGGCATCTAGAATACCTACCTGAACTTCAAGAAAGGAAAAAATGGAGACGACACCAAGTCAATCTTAAGCTAAATGACTTAGTCATTATACGAGAAGACAACCTATCACCATGTAAATGGAAACTAGGACGCGTGAATTGTCTACACCCGGGAAAGGATGGCGTGGCACGAGTCGCTACTGTAAAAATCGCATCAGGAACAATTAAACGTTCAGTCACTAAGCTGTGCCCACTGCCATCATCATCCGAAGCTGTCGGTGTGAATTGTGATTAGTGTCAAAAGCAGAGTAAGGTGTCGTGAAGTCGTCATCATTTGTCATAGCCAAAGTTAACATTGCTGTATATTTTAGTGTTTAGTTTCGAAAGATATGATCTTTCAAAGCCGGGGGCATGTTCTGTTTATATAATGTGTTTCTTGCTTGTTATTAGTTTTAAGTTAGATTTGAAATAAGGCGCCTTATGGGGCATTACGTTAGCGTTTCATACGCATGCGCGACCGAGAGGTTTGCAGCGGACCGACGAGTTGTTCCAGAGCAATAAAAATCATAGAAACGAAAAGACATGCGTTATTATTGATTTTTCGTCCCAACAACTTAACAAGTTGTAGTCTCACACTCAACACAAATATTGCTATAATATCATACAAACTGAAAAGTGAAAATCCAGCATCTTCCATCCATAACACAACAATTATACTATTATTCATCGACCAGGAAAGCGAATGAATCATGTCGATGCTCTTAGCCGGGCACATAACATTCTTATAGTGGAACCGAATTCTTTTGAACAAATCTTGGCATTTAAGCAAAATATTGATCCCTCAATTAAAATTTTAAGAGACAGGTTAGAAAATGAAGAAGATTCTCGTTTTGAATTAAGAGAGGGACTTGTCTATAGAAAAGACCAGAAGTCGGGAAATTTATTATTTTACGTTCCTGAGTCTATGGAAAACAATGTGTTGAAAAACAGTCACGATGACCTAGGCCATGTCGGATTAGATAAATGTTACGAATACATTACGCGTGCGTACTGGTTTCCTTCAATGCGTCAAAGGATCAAAAATTGTATTAAAGCCTGTTTGAAGTGTATAGCTTATTCCCCTAATAGCGGTAAACCGGAAGGATTTTTACATCCAATACAAAAGGGCAAGTTACCGTTTCAAACATTACACATCGACCATTACGGTCCTTTAGAAAAACTAGTAAAGACTATAAATATATTTTTGAAATTATTGACAGTTTTTCAAAATTTATTAAGTTGTATCCTTGTAAAACGACTCAAACTTCTGAAGTAATAAAACATCTTCGAGATTATTTTCAGATATATAGTAAGCCACATAGAATTATTTCGGACAGAGGTACTTCATTTACGAGTAACGCGTTTCGCAGTTTTATGTCGGACCATTTTATCGAGCACGTTCTAATTGCCACGCATACTCCCAGAAGCAATGGTCAGATAGAAAGAAGTAATCGTGTCATAACTCCCATGCTATCTAAAGTTGCGTTGAGTCCTGAAAAATGGGATGTTGCATTAGTAAAAGTTGAATTTGCACTAAACAACACCATTCACAGAGCTCTTCAAGATACTCCTAGTAAAGTTTTATTTGGTATCAATCAAATTGGTGAAATAAACGACGCGCTAAGGTTATTTTTAGAATCTCAAGGTAATAATGATCGAAAGTTGGATCAAATACGGGAGAACGCGGTACAAAATATCGAAAAGTTACAAGTTGAAAATAAAACTAATTATGACAAAAAACGAAAATCGGTAACGAATTATTCTGTTGGTGATTACGTTATGATCAAAAACGTGGATGTTACTCCGGGTTATAATAAGAAATTGATGCCAAAGTTTAGGGGACCTTATGAAATAAAAAGAGTATTGGATCGAGATCGGTTTGTAGTCGGTGACGTCGATGGTTTTCAGATTACTCAGATTCCGTTTGAATCAGTTTGCGCTCCGGATCAGATGAGGATGTGGACCACTCACTCTGATGAATAATGATATTTTATGTGTTGGCATATCTTATGTTTAAGTGTTTTATTTTTATGTTCTTAACGTATCTTATGTTCACTTTATTATGACGTTTACATTTATGTTTAGTATTTTTATGCTCATGATGCATTTTATATTCACTTTATAATGCCGTTTATATTTATGTTTCTGCATTGTATTGTGTGTCTAAGTTTATGACATATCTTATGATTATGGTTTATGATGCAATTTCTGTTGCAATTATGTACTCCTTGGATTTTTATGATTTTAGTTTTTAGTTTATGTTGCATAATTAATGTCAATTTATGATTGTATTACTACAGAAGGCCATTTGAATTGTATAATACACCCTTGTTATGTTCGAGGGCGAACATAGTCAGGGCTGGCCGACTGTGGGCGATAATTTTGAATTACGCGCTGCTTTGGTTTTGTTTAACTTTAGTTGGTTGGTAGCAGTGCACGGTTATCGATCAAGAAGAAGAAGGAAAAAAAGAGCGTACGTGTTGAACCGAATTGAATAAATTATAAATTTTAAAGTTTAAGAAAGTATTCGAGTGTTATTTAAGCCATCCTAAAGTTCTTCCCATCAGATTATATGATAAAATTAATAGATGATTTATAATAAACATTTGACCCAGAAATTAAATAACACAAAATTGTAACATACTAGAAAAAAATCCATCAAAAAATGTAAAGTATGTAAATACGCAATTGTAGCAATATTTGTAATGGTCATATTCAAAAAAAATTGCGGACTTGGCCCATCTGTAAAAACTCTATGTATAAAAAGTGTTTACAGTAATGTTTGATGTTACAAAGCGCATGGCGTATTGTTGATTCAATTTTATTTGCTAATATACATTTTCTGGTGCTATCAGAATTTAATTGTATATTACTTTATTACTACTCTAATTGTGAAAAATTAATTCAGTGATTTTGCTTGCTACGTCATTGGGAGGTTTATTTGGAATTTTCTTGAATTGTTGTTCAATTTTCAAGGCGTTGGGTAAGTTAAATTTGATTAGGTTTTCTTTAAAATATTCGAACGAAAATTGAATTATTTCGGGTTTGAATAGTTGAACCACACGATACATTTTGTACCTACATAAGTCTAAATACATAATTAACTTATTTGTATTATTATAGTATTTAGTTTAAGAAAAAACAAATAGCAAAACCAAACATTTTAATCCGTGTGAAGATATCAATGAAATCCGAGATAAAATCTATTCATAAAACCAAGCATTTCTTATTATGTACTATTTTAATGTCATATTGCTAATAAATAACGTTGAGGCATTAAAGTTAAATATTAATTTGTGAATTAAATCGGGCATTTGCTATAACTGCACAATAAACATTTTCCAACATTTAATTTATAACCATTACATCCAAAATGATTGTTGAAACTATTTTTTTAGTTTTTTAAAAATACCACAATATTTTTTTTTCTACTTCTATTAAATAAAACCTTACATTTTCTGATATACATTTTCTATTCATTACTCACGGATGTTGAGTAATATTTGATTAATCAACTATTTCCAATAAATTATAAAATTGTAAGTTTAATTATGGAGTGGTGTGATTTATACATACTATGGATTGCAAAAAAGTAGTACCAATGTATATTTAGTTGCATACTCTATTTTTATTTAATTCATAATACATGTTTATTCATAATTATTTCCACCACAGAAAATCTAGAATTATTTGTTTTATTTATCATAGATCGCCAATACTTATCAAAAATGATAAACAATATAACAAATTACACAATAATATCTTTATTTATAAACAACAACTATAATCAAAACCATAGACTAAATAAATTTTTTGTGGTGAAATATACTAAATAAATTCAAAGCCATTATGATGCAGCAGCGCGTGCGCACTATTTAAATATTCGAATGATAGACTCAGGTGTCATAATTAGCTAATCTTAAGATTTGAAAACATTATTGTGAATAACAAAATGAAAACAAATTAATACCCATAATAATTAAATAATAATTATTATTTATTTTTTTAAATTTTCGACAGTTTTAATAATACATATTTGTATTAATTTTTTTTTTCAAGTAAATCCATTAATTTCTCGAAGTGGTATTTTGTATAAATAATACAAGAATAAAAACTCAAAGTCTTTACCACAAAAATTATATATTTTTCAGTAGCAACTAGTTTCGATAATAAACTATCATCATCAGACCATCATCAGGCTTTTTAAATCAAATTTAGTAGATTGATAATTTTGAAAGCCTGATGATGGTAGTTTATTACCGAAACTAGTTGCTACTGAAAAATGTATAATTTTTGTGGTAAAGACTTTGAGTTTTTATTTTGTATTATCTGTATTAATTAATTCAGTTTCATATTAAATTACTTAAATCCGGATATGCCATTCATAAAACATATTTTTTTGTTCATGCGGTTGACACTTAAGAGGTAATGTTATAAATGTTTATTTGAATTTTTTTTTTATATTGAAATAATTTTTTCACCAAATGTAAATACTAATCGTAATCTATCGGTAATCTATTAGTAAAAACTTCATATCATTATCATAATTTTAAAACGTGAAAAATAGAAAAAATATGTTTTATGGGTAAATCTCTTACCCGGATTTGATTAATTAAGTTGTAATTTGTAGTGATATCAAAGTAATGTAGGGTTTATTATCTAAATTATTTAAAATTAGATTGCAAATTGAGTAAGGTCAGAGTAAAGTCGTACTTGTAGGAAAAAGCATCTGCCGAAGTGAGGCGAGTCGGGACGATTTAGGGAAGAGGGTGAACGAAGTAGGTGGGAGAGAGGACATTCGGATGGTGAGCTTAAGTGAATAAGTGTGTTTTTTTTTCTGACGAATTTTTACTTTGGTTTTTCAAAAGGTAAGGGATTTTCTTTAAATACATTTTATATTTACTTCCATATATTTCTTTACATACTCTTAAATTGTGTCTAATCTCATAACACTGTCCTGTACGCGATTTTAATATTAAATCTTGGGATTGGATTTGGGGCTAATGGCGGCGAGTGCACATGACGTATCGTTTTTGTAAAACGTCATTTAGAATCAATTATCGTTGCAATCTTTTAATATGAATAAAGTAATCAAATATTCCTTTATTATATCTATATGTACATTTATCTGAATGACGATTTAGTGTGTTTTTACATAAACACTCTGTATATTTCAGATTAAAATGTCGAGTTTATACCTGCAAAGGGATGACTCATTGTTAATTTGTTTTAAGGTCTGTTTGTTTATCTCTTACAAATACAGTTTTGACGATTTAGATGTTTTATATTCATTATGATATCAATAGTAATATCTCATAATATACAATTGTTAAATAGTTTTACTAGCTCTTATGACTCTGTTAAATGTGATAATGTATTAGATTGTTCTTCTTCTTAAGAAATACTTTTTCTTGTCTTGGTACCTCATGTATTTCAACATTTTATTAATGTTATTGTTCCGTGAAAAGTCACATTGTAGTACTCCCTTCTGGAGTTGCCAGCAGCCATCGCTCCCTACCGTCCAACGATGATTATCTTTTTATAATGTTTATGTTATTTTGTGGGATTTATGTGGGCCGGGACTGGCAACGGAAAGATGACGGTAGGTTACTTGTAATTGCTGGTATCAACTTTATCTGGTTTTTATATAATTATGTGGGATAGGGATTTTCAGTTAAACCAGAGGCTCCGATGTGCCCATCAAATCCATCTGGATTGACCAATCTTTTGTTATTTATTTATATTTTATTTTTACTAACTTTTAGTTGGGATTTTGCATGTGGGTTAGTTCTATTTAACTTTGTTTCTAAGAAGGGAAGAGTGTTTTACCAAGAAGATTTACTAATGTTTAATTTTGTAATGTTGTGCCAAAATGAGTCATAAGTGCAAATCAAGCTATACACAGAGGTTTCTCCGGTGGACTCTTCCTATGTGTGCTTGTTAAGAATATTTAGGTATTTATTGGAGTCTTCCGTATTTTGTACATTTTTATATTGGACTCGTTTTTTTTTGTTGTTTTTCCAATAGACGAAATGTATGAAGAAAGTTTTGAATTATTTATTTAACCTCATCCTCTCCTCGTTGACATGTGCATTCGACACTAAGAATAACTGTTCACTTTTAAAAGTAGGGGGGAAGGGTAAGACGTTCACGCGTCAAATTTAAATACAGGGGGTTACATTACAGTAATTTAAATCATTATTGAAATTGGAAGCATTTAACAAGAATTCAATACATTTTAATTTAATAAAGTTAGCTTTTGTTAGGTGTATTACCTAACTTAAAAAAGTAACAAAAATGTTTAATGGAATAATTCTCAAACATTGATAAATTCTCATAATTTGACATATATTCTCAAACACGTTATACGTAAAAACTTTCCGCCTACGGCGTCGAGCTTTATTTCGTAATAAATGTCCTTGGGATATTACTACTATCAACTACTATTGATAACTTCACACGGGTAATATTTGGTAGGGATGTAGAATGTAGTAGATGTAAACTTAATCTTTTTAATTCGTTTATTTTATGAAATTTGTTGAGCAATAAATTAATATTATATTATTATATTAAATAAATAATTTAAATTAGGTAAATAAATTATGTTACTATTCTAAATTGTGTAAAAATATATTAAGTTGCTAATAAAATTATAAGAATGCAAGTTAAATAAAACTATTTAAAACAACAGTTTTAACCGAATAGTTCAGTCGATTGATTTAATTACCTATATATAGCATAGTTTTTGCTAATTGAACATTTTTTTTTATAAAACCTATCAATCCAGTCTAGATTGAATAATACCGAGTGATCAAAAATGATTGTCCGCAAAAAAACAAAAATTTCTGAAATTTGCTCGAAATTACTTTCTTTTGTTCCAAATATCCTCAAAACTTTTTTCTACGTGCTTGTAAAATTGTCAAATACGAAAAATGTCACCATATACGACTCGTCACGTTTGAATTTTAATTTTGAAGTTGTCAATTGATGAAATGGTTTTTACACGAGAACAAGATACTTTTCTAATTGAATCATATTTTAAGAATGCCCACCGCGAACCAGATAACACATGGAAGTAATATTACAGCTAGATTAGTATTTCATTTTAAATCATATCATATAATTGTCATATCATCAGAATCGTATTTCATTAACTAGAATAACATATGTAAGCTTGTAAGCTGATTTAGCATTTTTTCTTAGTTTTATATTTTACTTTAATAATATTAACACTCTATGTCTTAACCTGATACTGTTAACATCAAATAAAAGTTTTTAAAAACTTGTCTCGAATAATTTATAATAAAACTGGCGCAGTCGGTAGGATCGTCGTTTCGATTTATATTATTGTAAACCTATAGTGCATAGTGACTTTTACAAATAAATCGGTGTATTTCAATACTTAAAAACGACTTTCGAAATTGTTAAGTGGTCGCGAAACCTGGTGATAACCACGGACTTTTCCAACACGAAAACTAAAGACTTTCAACAGTGCAAAACTCTTGGGTACCGGAGAAAAAGCCAACCTGAGCAGCCATCGCCTGTCTGAAGAGATTTCAACTTAAGAAGACGATGAAAATATACTGGTAAGTCATAGATGTCAGTTACGGGTTCAGAATCTTCTGATTCAGATTTGAGTGCTGAAGAAAATTTGCAACGCGAGCGCGAACGCGAAGCTTATAGAAACATTCAAATAAATATAGCCGAAAGTAACCTTTTATCAAATTTCGAAAATCTTCAAATTAACCAAGAAAATATTGAGTTAATTAGACAAATCGAAAATACTCGAACTGAAATTGAAAATTCAAGTTTAAATAATCTATTACAGTTTGTTAATATACACCCTACAGAAATGGCTATTACACCTTATAAATTAGAATATCTAGCTATAATCCCTGAATTTCTTGGTGACCCGAACATTCTTACGGAATTCATAACATCTAGCGAGCAACTTATTGCTCATTGTTATAATAGACAGAACGTTAATGATTTTCAAAATACCTTGTTGATAAAATCAATTAAAAATAAAATAAAAGGCGAAGCCGCCACAAACATTGCATCTTACAATATTACAAATTGGCAAGAATTAAAAGATGCGTTACTTGCTACGTATGCTGATAAGCGCGATCATCAAACTTTAGTATTAGAATTATGTAACATGAAACAAGGAAGCCTTAAACCATTGGAATATTTTAATAAAATACAAAGTAACTTAAACTTACAAATTTCTTACATTAAAACGCACGCTGAAAACGCAGGTGAGATTCAAAATCTCACAAAATTCTCGCAAGACATGGCTCTAAGAGTCCTGTTAAAACATTTAAATAATCCACTAGGCGACTATCTAAGTACTCGCAATCCACATTCATTAAGCGAAGCATTGCATATTCTTACAAATGATTTTAATATTACTGATACAAAACTAACATTTAATTCGCAACTAAGCAAACATAAGCCAACTTTCTCTTCTAATCGAACTTTCCATAATGGACAGCAATCAAGGTTTGTACCAAATCAATACCCCAGAAATACGTATCAAAATCAAAGATTTGCACCACAGCAAAATACAAATGTATTCAAACCAAACAGAAATTATGTTCCAACACAATCAACACCTATGAGCACTAATACAAGGAATACCTTACCACATAATTCAAATCCAAGTACAAGTAGATATAGGCCAAATTTTCAATCTCAAAACAGATGGTCATCTGAAGAATTGCATAATAAAGAAGCCACAGCTATAAACGAATTAGAATCAGATCAATTCGAAACCGAATTTGAAACTGATAATTTTTTAGAACAACTAGCCTCGGAAAACAAAACGTACCCATCGAATTATTAAATATTGATAATAATAAATCTCAGTTGCCATATATAATCATTCCATTTGAAAATTTTGAGTTAAAATGCTTAATTGACACAGGTTCCACTAAATCTTTTATAAACCCCTCGAAAGCTCGAAATCATTTTCCTACATTTGTGAAACATGATCCATATACCATTTCAACGGCTCATGGAACTACTAATGAAAAATATAGTATTACTATACCAAGCCCTACTATTTTTAATTCACCAAAATGTTTCATTAAATTTCATATATTTAAATTTCATAAATACTTTGATTGCCTATTAGGAATAGACGCACTAAAAACATTAAATGCAGATATAAAATTAAACTCTAACGAACTAGTATTACCAACCGCAAAAATCAAAATCGATTTTAAAAATTTAAATGATTATAATCATTTTATATTAGTTAAACCTAAAAGCGAGCAAAAAATTAAGATTTTAATTAAAAACGTACAAAACGGAATAGCCTTGTTACCCCAACAAAATTATAATAATTTAAAAATACCTGAGTGTTTGATTTTGGTTCAAAATAATTCTGCTTTTACTTCAATAATTAACCCTACAGATGAAAATTTGTCAGTCGATTTATCTAATGAATTTGAAGTAACTCCAGAACAAGACTTTAATATATCGTTAAATAATTTAGAATGTCCTGAATATAAATTTGATCTTAATAAAATTAGACTCAATCATTGCAATGAAGAAGAAAAAACAAAACTTACCTATCTTCTAAAAACATATTCTGACATTTTTCACTATGAAGGAAATTCATTAAGTTTTACTAACGCTGTTAAACACAGAATAAAATTAAAAGACGATACCCCAATCCATAGCAAAACTTACAGATATCCTTATATTCACAAGCAAGAGGTCCAAAATCAAATAAAAGACATGCTTAAGCAAGGAATTATACAACCATCTCAATCTCCTTTTTCTTCCCCAATTTGGATAGTCCCTAAAAAACTTGATGCTTCCGGCAAAAGAAAGTGGAGAATAGTCATCGACTATCGGAAACTAAATGAACAAACTATTGATGACAGATATCCTATTCCTAACATAACTGACATACTTGACAAACTTGGTCGAAGCCAATATTTTACAACTTTGGACCTGGCATCAGGGTTCCATCAAATTGAAGTAGACCCTAATGATATACAAAAAACTGCATTTACAGTAGAAAATGGTCATTATGAATTTGTTCGCATGCCTTTTGGTCTCAAAAATGCACCAAGTACCTTTCAACGAGTGATGGATAATGTATTAAGAGGAATTCAAAATGAATCTTGTATAGTATATCTTGATGACATAATCATTTTTTCGACTTCTTTACAAGAACATATAACTAAATTGACTACGGTATTCGAACGCTTGCGAAAGTATAATTTCAAAATTCAACTGGATAAAAGCGAATTTTTAAAAAAAGAAGTTAATTATTTAGGTCATGTCATAACCCCACAGGGCATCAAGCCAAACCCTGACAAAATCCAATCTATTATTGATTATCCAATCCCCAAAACACCTAAGCAACTTAAAGGATTTCTCGGACTTTTAGGCTATTATCGCAAATTTATTCAAAATTTTGCAAAACTAACAAAACCATTAACTACTAGACTAAAACGAGGAAACGACATTGACATTAATAACATAGACTATAAAAAGTGTTTTGAATTATGTAAAAATTTACTAACTAATGACCCCTTATTACAATACCCAAATTTTGAAGAACCTTTCATACTAACAACGGACGCTAGTGACTACGCTATCGGAGCAGTATTATCGCAAGGAATAATAGGATCAGATCTACCTATTGCTTATGCTTCGAGAACTTTAAATGAGCATGAAATTAATTATTCTACTATAGAGAAGGAACTTCTGGCAATTGTGTGGGCAACGAAATATTTTCGACCCTACCTTTACGGAAGAAAGTTCAAAATTGTTACAGATCATAAACCCCTAGAATGGCTCATGTCTCTTAAGGAGCCTAATTCAAAACTAGTTCGATGGCGTTTGCGACTAGAAGAATTTGATTATCAAATACAATATAAAAAAGGCAAATTAAATAGTAATGCAGATGCTTTATCAAGAATTCCAAATTTAAATATTACAAACACTACTAAATTAAACAATCCTATTTTTGATGTTAATACCGAATTATCCGCTAATAAATATGAAAATGAATCTCTAATTGTTGAACCTCCAGATATCAACGATCAAAGTCTTCAAGATGAAGATGATGATAATGAAACAGTTCATACAAGTGCTGAAAATCCTATATGCGCAATTTCAATATCGGAAGACCCTCTTAATTTTGGAAAGAACCAAATAAAATTTATTTCTGTAAAAATAAACCCTTCAGGACCTGAAATTATATCATTGTTCAACAATTCAAAACAACGCATCATCGTTCAAATTTCAGAGATTAATTCAAATCAGAATTTTATTGATTTTGTAAAAACATTTGTAGTACCGAATGTAAATTATTCATGTTATTTTGAATCAGAAAACTTATATCATCAGTTAAATAACATCTTACAAGAACATTTTAATAACACAATTAAATTTAAAAAATGTAATAGAATATTACAAGATATCGAATTAATCGATGAACAATACGAACAAATAACAAATTATCATGAAGGCAAATGTAACCATAGAGGCATAACTGAAACTTATCAAAAATTATCTTTAAAATATTACTGGCCAAATATGCTAAAAACCATTCAGGATTATATTAATAAATGCGATATCTGTAAATTAGTTAAATACGACAGAAAACCCTTGAAGTTAAAATTTAATATTACCCCCACACCTTCAAAGCCTTTTGAAATAATACATATGGATGTGCTAAAATACGAAAACTATAAATTCTTAACCATTATAGATGCTTTCAGTAAATATGCTCAAGCATATTCACTAGAAAACATGCAAGCAACAGAAATAACTAAGAAATTATTAAAATTCTTTACTCACCATTCAATTCCAAACATCATTGTCACTGACAATGGACCTGAATTTGATAATGGTTTACTAACCGAATTTTTAAGACTACATAAAATAGAAACACATTTTTGTAGCCCTCACCATCCTGCTAGTAATGGACTAATTGAAAAATTTCATTGCACCTTCTTAGAACACTTAAATTTATTAAACAATAGAACCGAATTCAAAAATGATTCTATTGAAACACGAATATTATATGCTCTTATAGCCTATAACAATTCCATTCATTCAACAACTAAACTAACCCCTTTTAATATTCTTAACTTCGATATGCAAGATCCCACAGATATAGATTTTGAGCCAAAATTAATTAACAATTATGTACAAACACATAAAGAAAAAATAAAAATTTTACATTCAGAAATTAACAACCAATTGAAATTAACAACCAACAAGCTAAAACAACAAAGAAAAAATTATTTCTAAATTAAATAAAAATAGAGAAGAAATACCTGAATTACCAGAAAACGTATTTGTAAAAAGTAATTTTCGTTCAAAACAGAGAAATCGATATAAAAAAGAAAAAGTAATTAAAATTAATCGTAATAGCAAAACCATCGAACCGGTAATATCTACGAATAAAACCGGTAGAAAATTTAAAAAATTACATATCGACAATATAAAACGCCCTAATAAACAAAAATCTCCCATTCCAGGTACTTCTACTTCTACATGATGCTCTGGTTTATCACCACAGGCTCTGCACAAAGAAATATAACACTTAACCCAGGGACACTCCCTATAAAATTAGGCAACGCAAAGTTGCAAGAGTCATCTCACTTATTTATTTATTATTTCGAACTATCCGAAATAATTTCACAATATGATACTATTAAGCTACAAATCACTGAATTTAAAAATACTACAGATTCCATAAAACTTCATTCTAAGGAATTAATTAATTACTATAAAACAATAGAATATACCAAAATTTTAATTAATGAAAAACTTGGTCCGTTTTTAAATATTCAATCAAGAAATAAACGAGGACTCATAAATGGAATTGGTCATATATTTAAACAAATAACCGGAAATTTAGATGCGTATGACGGTGAAGAAATTAAAAATACAATTGAAATCATAAAAAAGAATCAATTTAATTTAGCTCATCAAATAAATAACCAATATTCTATTAACAATGAAATTATAGAACGCTTCAACGAAACAATCCAAAACATAAAACATAACGAAGAACAAATCATGAGAAAAATTAGTTATACCGAATCAATAATAGATGAGCAAGCAACGCATTTAGACATCTTATGTGCTAAAGACACTTTAAATCAATTTATTAACGTACTTCAAACAATTTTTAATATTATGCAAGATATTGAAAATTCACTAACTTTCTGTCAACTCAAAACTTTACACCCCAGTATAATAACAAATTCCGAATTATTGGTCGAATTACAAAAGATATTCAAGTACTACCCAGAAAAATTACCCTTTAAAATTTCACCACAAACAATGCAAAATTATAAAATGATCATAAAACCGTCATGTTTTATCAAAGGCACAGAAATTATTTATTCCCTTTCAATGCCATTGTTTGAATCAATTAATTACACTCTTTATTATTTTTTGCCAATTCCAACAATTAATTACGAGACTATAATACCAAATTCTCAATATGCACTCAAGTCCGAATTCGGGATAGTTTCCCTGTCTGATATTTGTGACAAAACTGGAGACCAGTATCTGTGTCCACGTCAAACAAGAACATTTCAACATGCCACATGCGAAAGTAATATCCTCATCAATGATGACTTCAAAAACTGCTCATACCAACAACTGGCTATTCAACCAATTTTGGAGTTCATCCCGGAAACCAACCAATACTTGGGAGCTTTCCCAAATCAAACCAATTTTCGAACAAAGTGCCACCAAATCGAATCAACACAGAAAATCAATGAAATACTATTATTCGACAATAATCAACAATGTCAATATTTTATCGAAAAACAAGAATTGTTATTCAATGACAATGGGACAGGACAACCGCTATATTTAGAAGATCTTCAATTTGAAAAATTAAAATCTATTCCAAAATCAAATCAATTGAACATTAAATTAAAACCTATACAATTGGCAAAGTTAAACAATCCACACCAATCCATTCAACTTCTGGAGGAAAACGATAATTCAAATTTATGGAACGCTTCTGGAACCATAATATTGTATTTATTATTGAGTATTGCCGCTGCAATTATTCTAATAAATTATTTGAAAAAGAAGACAAAGAAAACAGCAATAATTCCAACAATAAATCCCAATGAAGTCATTGTCATCTAATCTCACCGGAGTCTCGAACTTACTGTGGGAGGAGTAATATTACAGCTAGATTAGTATTTCATTTTAAATCATATCATATAATTGTCATATCATCAGAATCGTATTTCATTAACTAGAATAACATATGTAAGCTTGTAAGCTGATTTAGCATTTTTTCTTAGTTTTATATTTTACTTTAATAATATTAACACTCTATGTCTTAACCTGATACTGTTAACATCAAATAAAAGTTTTTAAAAACTTGTCTCGAATAATTTATAATAAAACTTGGACGCATAATTTAGCAGATTGCATAACTGATTTTTATGAAAAATTTCCCAATGAAGTGGTGGATCGGCAAACCCTTACAAAACACATCCATCGAGTTGTTAATCGCTTCCAAAGAAATGGGACTGTTTTAAAAGGCAAAACTACCAGTAGGCCTACGAAATTAACACCTGTTGTTTTGCAAGATATTCAAAACCGCATTGACGAAAACAATAATGTATCCATTAGAAGAATTGCTCGACAAACCGGCTTGTCTTTTGGAACCTGCCAAAAAGGTTTAAAGAAGGGTCTGCATCTGTATCCTTACAAAGTTTCTGTTGTCCAAGAACTTTTGCCCCATGATCATCAGGGAAGAATAAATTATTGCAATTGGTTCAATAATACGTTGCGAGGCAATATAGACTTACAGAACAAAACCTTTTTTACTGATGAAGCATGGGTCCATCTTTCAGGATATGTTAATTCGCAAAATTATCGAACTTGGTCAGCTGAAAACCCAAATTCATATGTGCAGACAGCATTACATCCTGTCAAAATTGGAATTTGGGTAGCAATGTCTCGTAGGCGTATTATTGGACCCATCTTTTTTGAACGCACTATTAATGGTCAAAGATATATAGACAATATTTTGCAGGTTTATTGAAATGAGTTTCATGAAATGAGTTACAGTGATAAACACAATAATTTACAGGTGTTTCTGAATGAACTTAGAGATGATGAACGCAATGAAGGTTTTTTTCAGCAGGATGGTGCAACAGCGCACACCGCTAGAGCGACTTTAGACTACCTTAACGAAGTGTATAATAATCGTTTAATAAGTAGAGGGCTTTATCCTGCTCGTTCGCCCGATCTTACCCTACTTGACTATTTTCTTTTTGGGTTTTTAAAAAACACCATTTTTGAGCGGCCAATAGAAAATCTGGAACAATTACGAAATTCTATTGTAGAGGTTATTGCCAGTATTACTCCCCAAACTCTACAAAATGTTTTTCAAAACATGGAAAGAAGAATTAATGCTTGTTTAGAGAATAATGGTGGTCATTTTCAACATTTATTGTGATTTTATTAGTGTAGTTTTTTACTCAATAATTTTAGTGCAGCAGTAATTTCAGTACGGTAGTTTTAGTTGTTTTCGAAAATTTCCATTAATTAGGTTGAGCAATAGTTTGATTGCGTGTTTTTTGAACATTGATTAAATTCTCGATTTCTATTTTTAATTCATTTATTGATAGGAAAAAACCAGAAACTTAATCTCATGTAATCGATGTTCAAAAAAAGCCGTTATAATCTAATGACAAAAAAAATACGTTTTTAAAATTATTTAAAAATAAAAATTCGTTTTAAATAAAATTTTATTTCTTAATTAATTAAATTTAGTTTCAATTATTATTAATAAATTTGATTTTAATTTGAATTGAATTAAAAATTTGTGCTTCAATTTTGGAAACCAATGCTACACACATCTGTATGTATAGTTACATATTTTTATTTACAAAATTCTATACGTACGCCACTGGTAGTCGACAAACAAAAGACGGTCATAGTTTGGATCAAAAATACGACTAAGTGGCACAACCACTATTTGTATGAAGCGGGCAGGACCATCATTTTCGATCACGCGGTATAACAATTAAATATTTTTAGTTTTATTGAATTAAACGGTCATATATACCTATTAACATATTGTTATTTTTCAGTGATCTAATAATATTCATAATAGATCACTAAAAGTGACACGGTAAGTGTGAAATATTTTCACAGTATTTAAATACTTTAATATTCATATTAATTAATATTTATAATTCAAAAATATAAACTGTTTTATATTGTATTTAAATTTGTATTTGTTTAAATACTGAGTATGCCATCTATGCCAGCTTGCATGAAGCAGAGCCAACGCCCTGCGCAGAGTCATCAAGGTCTCGCGTAAAAGGCGTCACACACAGGCACAACGGCAGCCGCTCAGTAAACATGTAATTTGTGTATGTTACAATAAAAACCAATGATTCTTTAATGAGGCATCGCTTGATTATTAATTGTTTGAACCCAATACAAAACATGGTGTCAGGTGTGTAATCTGAAACTGCGTTGATCCGGAAAGTAAGGTGGGCTGTTGTGGTTGAAGAAAACATTAAAGAGTAGTGTGTGTGAACCTACAAAATGGAGTTTTTCAAGGCACCAACGCCATTAGATGAGCTGACCAACAAGGACCAGTGGTTGCGTTGGAAGCAAAAGTTTGTACTGTATCTGAAAGCAACAGAAAAAGATAAGTGCGCAGAGGAGCTAAAAATAGCAATAATGCTCACAGCGATTGGAGATGTGGGAATTGACATATATAATACGTTCACAGAGGAGCAACAGAAGCAATTTGATGAGGTAATTAAAGCATTTGACGCGTACTTTGTACCGAAGAAAAATATCACCATGGAAACTTTCAAATTCAATAGTCTTCAGCAAGGCGAAGATCAACCCATAGACAACTACTTGAAAGAATTGAAGAAACAAGCATCGTTATGTGATTTTACTTGTGAATGTCAAAAATCATATGAGAATCGAATGTTGCGAGATCGAATCATAATTGGCCTAAAAGACAAGGACATTCAGCAACGACTTCTGCGAGATAATACTGTAACTGTGGAGAAAATTCAAGAGTATGTGAAATCTATCGAACTCAGTAAGGATTATGTGAAAGTATTGAACCCTACAGAATCGGTCGACTACGTGGAAAAAAGAAAAACCAACATCAAGATTAGATGCTACAACTGCGGATACGTCCACTTTCCAGACAGATGTCCCGCCTCCAATAAAATGTGTAATTACTGCAGGGAAATGGGACATTTTGCAGCCCTGTGCCAGAAAAAGAATAACAGTAATGCAACAAGGGAACGGAAAGAATTCGAGAAAAATGCAAAAATAAGCAGCGTTCAACACGTTGATTTCGAACAGAATGCACCGCAAAGTAGACTTGACAGCAGCAGAGAAAGTGAGGTTGGTGATCCAAGTGACTTCGTCATTAGTGAGGTAAGAGAAAATGCATCCAAATGGTATGAAAACATTACTGTTAGCGGTGTTAACATCAGATTTAAAATTGACACTGGAGCGGAAATTAGTATTATGCCAATAGGAGTTTTTAACTGTCTTCCCATCAAAGTTCAAAAGGCGCTTAGACCATCAGCAGTGACACTTGTGTCATTTGGAGATTTTGTATCAAAACCTAAAGGTGAAATTAATTTGAAAACTGTATTTAATGATGTATGTATTGATGTAAGATTTGTTATTGTTCCATTTAAAGCTGAACCACTTTTTAGTCTTAAAGATGCTCGGAATTTTAAGATAATTCATAATGTCAATGCTGGTGTATCTTTCTTATCAAGGGATGACGTTTTTGCTAAACATTCAAAAGTTTTTCAAGGTTTGGGAAAAATTTTGGGGACATGTAGTATCAAACTGAAAGAAAACGCAGAACCGGTTGTTCAGCGTAATAGAACAATTCCATTAGCTCTATATGATGAACTTAAAAAAACCTTAGATGATCTTGAGAATCACCAAGTAATAGAAAAAGTAAATTATCCAACAGATTGGGTTAATAGTTTATTGCTAGTAGAAAAACCGAATAAAAGATTGCGCATTTGTCTTGATCCGAAACCCCTTAACAAGTTTATTCGTAGAGAACATTATCAAATTCCCACCAGTGATTATATTTTGAATAGATTAATTGGAAATTCAGTTTTTTCTGTATTAGACATGAAAGACGGTTTTTGGCAGCATCAGTTAGATGAGGAGAGTTCGAAATTATGCACTTTTAACACACTATTTGGTCGCTATAAATTCAATCGGTTACCTTTTGGTATATCAAACGCACCAGAAATTTTTCAGCGACGGAATGATGAAATATTCGGTGATATTCTCGGAGTCCAAGTTTACTTTGACGATTTGATAATTGCAGGAAAAACTGACACTGATCATGATAACACCTTAATTACAGTTCTACAAAGAGCTGAAGAGTATGGAATTAAGTTCAACTTTGAAAAATTTCAATTTAAAAAATCGAATGTGTCGTTTTTAGGTTATGTAGTTTCAAACAGCGGTATTACACCAAACAAAAAAAATACAGAGGCTGTAAACGCGATTAGAAATCCCGGTAACAAAAATGATTTATTAAGAGTTTTGGGTTTGTTTAAATTTTTTTCCAAATTTATTCCGAATCTTTCAGAATTGACATTTAATATGCGCAACTTAACCAAAAACAATGTTGAATTTTTGTCATCTAAAACTAATCGTTACACAACACCCTGTCCTCAAAATGTTTAATCCAGATAAAGAGACTATAATACAATGTGACGCTTCTAGTAAAGGACAAGGGTGTTGTTTATTGCAAGATGATTCCCCAATTGCGTATGCGTCTCGATCATTGACTAAGGCCGAGACAAAATACGCGCAGATTGAAAAGGAGTTAAATGCAATTGTTTTTGCTTTTGAAAAGTTTCATACGTATGTGTATGGCAGAAAGGTTACTGTTCATACTGATCATAAACCCCTTGTTTCGATTTTTAAAAAAGATATTCATAATATCAGCGCGCCTACAACGCATGTTGTTAAAATTGTTAAAATACAATATCGAAGTTATTTATGTGCCTGGAAAAGAAATGTTGGTTGCCGATGAGCTATCGAGAGATTTTATAGAAATAGAGACTCCGGATGACCCCGAAATGGATTACATTGTACACCAATTGTCAATAAATGCCCCTATTACAAAAGAAAAAAAAATTGAATTTCAGAAAGCAATCAAAAATGACAATGTTCTGTCTAAAGTCATAGAATATTGTAAAAACGGTTGGCCAAAATATGACAAAAAACTTAAAAAAAATAAATAAAAATTTAAAACGATATTTCCAAATAAGAAACGAAATAATATTTGCCGATGATATGTTATTTTTTAATGAGAAAATAATTGTCCCTGCAAGTTTACGCGATATGATGCTTCAGTTAATACATGCCTCACATCTTGGCATCGTAAAGTCAAAATTAAGGGCGCGTCAAGTATTATATTGGCTAAACATGTCCGATGATATCGAAAAATTTATTAACAAATGTGAACCTTGTCAGTTGAATAAAAAAGCGAACCAAAAAGAAACACTCAATTCACATCCTATTCCTGAAAGGCCTTGGCAATTCTTGAGTTCAGACTTCTTTGAATTTAACCACAATAATTATTTACTCTTAGTCGATTCGTACTCACATTGGATTGAAGTTAAAAAAACAAATCTAAAAACTGCTGACACAGTTATTGAATTTTGCAAAGAAGTATTTTCTAGATTTGGTGTCCCAGATATATTCTTCTCAGATAACGTACCGTATAATAGTGAAAAATTTAAGGCATTTGCCAGAGAATGGAATTTTGAATTAAAGTTTTCGAGTCCCCACCACCATCAATCGAATGGGTTGGCCGAAAAAGCGGTAGGGATAGTCAAAAGCTATTTAAAGAAAACAAATTCTGATAAAGAATTACACACATTTCTGAGTGAATATAGAAGCACACCACTCTCGAATATCGGGTTTTCACCCTCTCAAATGTTATTAAATAGAATATTGAAAACAAAAATACCAATCGCATCTGATAATCTTAAAACCAAACTAATAGATCCTAAAACAATCCTCACCAAACTAGCTGCCAAAAATGAAATGCAGAAGCAATATTATGACAGAACTGCTAAAGATTTGCCTAGGTTAAATGTAGGTGATAAAGTTCTTTTCGAAAAAAGGCGTAAATGGGAAAAAGGATACATAAAAGAGACATGTAATGACAGATCTTATTTAATTATTGACCTTTTTGGGCAAACATTTAGGCGAAATAGAAAATTTATTAATAAAACAAACCTAAATTTTGAAACGCGGAAATCGAAAATAGACATCATATATGAGCTGGAGGATTTGGACTTGTTTCAGTTGGTCGACTTACCTGAAGACAAAGTTGATGGGGTTATAGAAATAATGAATAACTTAACAACTTCCGAATCACTGCCTAGTAAAAATATATCATTGAATCCCGATGAGGAGGAGGCATCAGTGTTGATAGAATCAGATTCTGATGACAGCAGCACTGCATCATACGCATCAACTGTTAATGATCAAGATGACACAGTGGTCATGACTCCTAAAAGATCGCGCAAACAGCCGTCATACGTGTTTTATATTGTATTTAAATTTGTATTTGTTTAAATACTGAGTATGCCATCTATGCCAGCTTGCATGAAGCAGAGCCAACGCCCTGCGCAGAGTCATCAAGATCTCGCGTAAAAGGCGTCACACACAGGCACAACGGCAGCCGCTCAGTAAACATGTAATTTGTGTATGTTACAATAAAAACCAATGATTCTTTAATGAGGCATCGCTTGATTATTAATTGTTTGAACCCAATACAAAACATAAACAATTCAATTATTTTAAATTTAACTAATTTCTACAAACTCAATCAATATTTCATAAAATAAAAGAAGTGGATTAGTGTTTTAATCTATTATTATCCAAAATCGGGTTCAAAATTCAATGAGTTAAAAAACCTTTAAATTTTTTTAAAAAAAATATTTATAACAAATATGAATAATGATTATTTATTAAGACAAAAGTTAATATACAAAATGTACAAAAATCTTGCAAGTGAAACAAGTTCCGAGATATTCAAAATTATCTTTAAGTGGTAAAAACTATTTTTTACTATTTTGTTATTAATATTATTTTTGCTATTATTATGGATATTTTATTGAGAAAGTTCAAATTCTTGATGTAAAGTACGATTTATGAAATTTGAAATACAAAAGCCCATCTTCACTAGTAAATTTGTTTTATGTTACTCCTCCAGAATAATTTATTTTCAACAGTAATACCATGAGTGAGTATGATTTTATCGATCAAAATTGCAGTGTTTTGCACAAAAACTTGGTTGCCAGGCAATGCGACGAAAAAGAACTGCATGAAAAATCACGAGTCCGTAGGAGTGGACGAGTGATATATATTGACGATGTCAGTTCAGTTCTTTTGAGTGACATTGCTATCTAGCACCAAGTTTTTGTGTAATACTGCAATTTTGATCGATTTAGATCATACTCACGAATTGCATTTTGAAAGATAATTCCGAGAATAATTCCATAAATAAATTATTAAAATTTATTTATGTTATTTACCGTTTTCAATGTTGGTTTAACATAATAGGTATTTTAAAGCTCAATGTAAGACTTTTTTTAAATTTGTTTATAAAACAATTGGTTGGTTGCTAGAAAAGCGAATTTTTCAGTATAAAACGCTTATTATGAGGTCTGAGATGCTCTAAAACAGCATCAATAATTTATGAATGGAATTATCACATGTAATACCATAAGTGCACAAATTATTTCCAGAAAATTTTTTTAAGCTCACGAATGCATTAGTTGGCGTGGAAATCTGCCCGAGTCGCAGACGAGGGCAGATTTCCTCACGCTAACTAATGCATGAGTGTAAGCGATAAAAAAATTTCGAAATTAATTTTTGTACGAATGGTATTCGGTAAGAAAATCGCACAACTCTTAATTGATGTTATATTTTATAAAATATTTAATAAATTATAATGACATTTTACTACTAGATATTTCCATTCTACATCTATCTTAGTTTTTCATCTATCTTACTCGACTTCCACTTCTGCTTCCGTTGGAAACCAACAACAAACTACTTACAATCACTGTGTTTTTAATTTTAATTAGTTTTTCTGATATATTTGTTGGATTCATTTAATGTTACCAATTTTTCCAATAAATTAATTTTGACAACACCTTTCATTGTGACATCGGAAATATTTTAAATATTTTCAAAATATTTCCAAAAAATATTGATGTTGATCAATTGTAACTATAGCAACAAGCTTAAATGCGGCCATTCTATTGGTTGCTTAAATAGTTGTGCGATTTTCAATCAAAATTTATTTAAATATGAGTTTCTTCAAAAACAAAAACATATGACAAATTATGTCTTTTTAAATGTTTGTTTTCAATTTTCATCTATAAATGTATTATGTATTGTTTAAACATTTTAGTTTCCCGGCGAATTTCAAATAAATCATTCAAGGCGTTTACTGGTGAGCATTACATTCAGAAATTAAAATTGATAATTTGTTTCATTATTGATAACATTTATTTCAACAGTATTATATTTATTTTATATATTTGAGAAGGTTTTTTAAACATTATTTAAATATTTAAAAATAACAATAATTAAAAAAAAAACGCACAAAAAAATCTGTTGCACAAATAACAAGAAAAAGAATAAGAAAATCTAAACTATTGCAACAAAAAAACATTAAAGATGATGAGTGTGAAGAACAAAATAGAGTACATCAAAATCAAGAAAGAATGAAAATTAAAAGAAAAAACAAAGAATGTAAAGATAAAGAGAGAGAAAGCGACAAAACTACAAAAAGATAAAAAAGAGAAGAACCAAAAGCTCGAGAAAAAAACGACAAGATGACAAAATTGCAAAGAAAATAAAAAGGGAAGATCCAGGAATCACAGAAAAAAAAGACAAGATGACAAAATTGCAAAGAAAATAAAAAGGAAAGACCCAGCTTATAAAGAAGAAGAGAGCAAAAGGGATAAAATTGCAAAAAAAAAGAGAAGAACCAGACACTAGAGAAAAAAAGAGACAAGATGACAAAATTGCAAGTAATGTAAAGAGGAAAGATCCAGCGTATAGGGATGAAGGGAGAAAAAAAGATAAAGATTATAAGACAAATCTAAGAAGTGATGACTATTATAAATATAGACAACAGTACATAAATACATTGCAGAAGCAACATACATCAATAGAAGTTGAAGCTAAACTATTATTTATACACTCTAGATGCGAACTACCTAATTACGTTTGTACTAGTTGTGAAGGAATATTTTTTAAAAATTCCATAACTAATTTTAATAAAGCAACAATTATGAAAAAAATGCAACAAAAACTTTCAGAAGATGTTAATTGTTTTATTAGTAAAATCATAAATGTAGAATCACAATTTGCTTGTAAAACATGTTATAACTACATTCAAAAAGGTAAGGTGCCCAAATTATCTACCAGCAACGGATTAAAATTTGTAGATCTATCACCATGTATAACTGACCTATCTGATTTAGAAGAGAGAATGGTCGCTTCATATATAAATTTTATGCAGATAAAAGCTCTAAAGCCATTTGCCATAAAACCACAATAATCTTTAAAAGATAGTGTAATAAATATACCAATACAAGTGAATGAAATGTTAAAAGTATTACCCAGACGATTTGATGAAATGGCAACAATTTAAATTAAATTAAAACGACATATAGAACATAAATCAGATTATATGAATGAAGTAATTCGACCAGCATTTGTTTGTAACGCCTTAGCTCATCTAGTTAACACACCGCTGTATCAAAAGTATGATATATTAGTCAACAAAGATTATTTTCTTCGTTATGAAGAAGGACATTTGGATAAAAATATTACGTTTATAATTAATGAAAACAACAATGAAGAAGAAATAGAAAATAAACAAAACCTAAATGTTGACAAAATCGGATTACTATTGAATCTCATGAGACGATTGAGTGTAGAAGAAGAAGAATAAAATAATATACAAAAAAATATATCGGAAAATGTTGATGCTAGCGATATTGAACAACCAAAAATTAATATTGACGAGAGTGAAACTAAAAAACTGGTCAAATCTTTGAAACGATTGAGTGTAGACGAAGAAGAGGATAGAGGATTAACACACAATAAAACAAAACTCCATGCCAATGAAATAAAAGGAATGGATTACATAAATATAATTGATTTTGAAGATGAATTCAACACATCTTTTAACGTTGATGAATTATCAGAGTGTGGATCTGATTCAGAAATCAGTGAAAGTGATTACAATGCTTCAGATGATGAAGTGTTATTAATTGACAGGAATAAAGAGGTAGCTGAAAATAATAGAATTGAAGTTATTGCCCCTGGTCAATGAAAAGTACCGGTGCCGTGGCATATAATAGATGATATTGATGAATTGAGTTTTCCTCGTATATTTGGAGGATATGGATTTGATTTAAAAGGAAAAGGAATATCTTACTCAGAAAGAGCAAAATCAGAGGTTCGAAGACGTGATAGAAGATCATGTCAAGCAACAAGAGTACACTATATGGCCAAACAAAAACTAGAACGAGCTTGCGCTGCTAATATAAATATTTGTTTACGTAAAGTTAACAAAACTAAAAATTTAACAGCTGAACACGTTTTAAATAAAAATACAATATCTGATTTGATAAAGTATGACGCTGGCTATAAAGTTTTAAATCAAATTAGGTCTTCAACTTCTTTTTGGGAATCTAAGAAAAAAAGATTTACTAGCAATGATTCGTCAATTAGGACCCCCTACTTTATTTTTAACAATATCTGCAGCGGAAAAGAACTGGCCAGAACTTATGAAAGCACTTTATGAATTAATTGAGAAAAAAAAATTAACTTTACAAGAATCTTTTAATTTAAGCGATAATAAGAAATGTGAGTTGATTCAATCTGATCCAGTAACATGTGCCCGATATTTTGATTTTAAAGTTAAACGATTAATGCAGTATTTAAAATGCGATGGATGTGCATTTGAGTCATATAAAGTACTAGACACCTATGAAAGAGTAGAATTTCAAGCACGAGGCTCACCACACAAACATATATTTATTTGGTTAGAAAATGCACCGCAATACAATTCTGACAATCAACAAATTTGCGTTAATTTTATTGATAGTTTATTACATGTAAATATGATGAAAAAAATTCATATATAGGTTTTCAAAGACATCGTCATTGTGAAACTTGTTACAAAGGTCAGAAAAACAAAGATAAATGTAGGTTTAATTTTCCAAAACCTGTTATGCCAGAAACATCAATATTAGAACCATTAGAAAATAAAAATGAAATAACTGAGATAATGCAAGAAAATTGGAAAAAAATTAAACAGCTTACAAATAATTTAAAAAAAAGAGATGTAACTTTTGAAAATATTTTAATTGAATTAAACATGACTAAAAATGACTACATTTTAGCTATCAGAAGTAAATTGACACGAACCCAGGTGTTTTTGAAAAGAACAAGCTTGGAAGTGAATATTAATGATTACAATATCGATATTTTGAATTTGTTTGAGGCTAACATGGATTTACAATTTGTATTAAATGCTTATAGTTGTGCATCATATATTATAAATTATGTAAGCAAAATTGATTCCGGTATAACCAAACTTTTGAGGGAAACAGTAAAAGATGTCGAAAACGGAAATTTAGGAATTAAGGAAAGGTTACGCAAAGTGGCTAACGTTTTTATAAGTAGCAATGTTTTATCCGCACAAGAAGTAGCTTATCATATTTTTAGCATGCCTTTATCAAAAAGTAGTAGAGGTTCTGTATTTATTAATACTGGGTTAATCGAAGAACGAGTAAGAATTTTAAAACCTGACCATATGTTGCAATCTTTAGAAAAAAATTGTACAGAAATATTTTTATCCAGTAAACATGAAAAATATGCAAAGCGAGCTCAAAGTTTAAACAATGTTTGTTTTGCTGATTATGAAACCATTTATAAAATCCAAAACATTTCGAAAATTACGAAAGACAGTTCGAATGAGGATGATAATAATGATGATGAAGACAACGAAAATTCTATAAATGTTAGACAGAAACCTTTAATACTTCGATACAGAAGGTTCAAATTTATTCAAGATCCTCTAAATTATTATAGAGAACAAATTATGTTGTTTTTACCGTGGAGAAATGAACTTAATGAGGTGGAAAATGTAGATCATAAGATTAAATATGAAGCAAATATGGAGATCATTGAAAATAATCGAAAAAAATACTCGGTAATTAGCGAAGAAGTAATGGATGAAGCTTTAGAAGATGCACACAATGATATTCAACCTATAGAAGATGATGAAATAGAACGATTTGAAAACGAAAAAATAAATCCGAGTGGTGAAATCGATATTTTAGAACAAGCCGGTACAGTTAAGAAAAAAACAACAAATGATTCAATCCCAAATAGATATACAATTCCTAAACTTATATCTTATGAAGATTTTTGTAAACAAATGCAAATTCTGAATGATGACCATAGAAAATTTGTGATGCATATTCTATATTGCTTTAAAAACCACAAAGTTCCTTTTAACATATTTCTAAGTGGATCAGCCGGTGTTGGAAAAAGTAAAGTAATTAATACAATTTATCAGATCCTAAATTTATATTTTAATAATTTGCCGGGACAAGAAGTAGATAAAATATGGATACTATTGTGCGCTCCTTTTGGAAAAGCGGCGTTTTTAATAGAAGGAGTTACGTTACACACCGCGTTTGCTTTACCAGTAACTCAATTTGGTGGACAAATGCCTGAGCTATCTGCCGATTTAGCCAATTCAATACGCGAAAAGCTATGCGATTTAAAATTATTAATTATTGCTGAAATATCTATGGTAGGATCGCGATTACTAAGCAGAGTAGATACTAGATTAAAACAAATTATGGGAATTGATGAAAATTTTGGAGGTATATCTGTACTAATGGTGGGAGATTTAAAACAATTGCCCCCTGTACTCGATAAGTATGTGTTTCAACCAGCATCTACAACAAAAATGTGCATATTAGTAGTGTGCCGAGTACGGGTCACGTACACCACTGTCAGTATCTGCTTAGTGAAAACCCCAAATTTATGGCTTCGAAGGAACAGGCAAGGGTTTTCCTGATCAGCCCCTTTTACAAGGCATGTCGGTGTGCCGCTTCGGACCGAAATATACTCCTTCAGAGAAACAGGCTAGGGTTTTTCCGGTACCAGATGCAGATGCCAATATTTCCGTTTGGGACACTAGAAAATTATCCCTGGTGCACGGAAAACCCAGAGTAAGGAAACTTTGGTCTAGGGACAAAACCCTTCTCCTACCACGGATACCGGGGAAATGACTTAAGGAAAGCCTGTCGATCACTCGAGACCAAGGAGAGACGATCGAGATCCAAACATAAAACCAAAGTTCGTCTAATTATTGTCAACAATATATTTTTATAATAAAGTCCATGTCTGTATATAATATACATCGTTATTGTTATTTCGCGCATCGTCTATAGAAGACGCAAACACTAAAGTGGTGACCCCGACATGATCTGTGCAAAAGTAGTGATTGTGTTTTTTGTTTTGTGTGAGTGCGTAAGAAATGGCCAACAACGACGTCAATCTCAACGCTTCCAACATCGGCGATAGGAACGAACCCCCAGGTCTCTCCGCACAGGATCTAGCGCGAATTCTTGATGAGGCACGTGCAATCAACGGAGTTGCGGTCCGGCTTCCACCATTCAACATGAGTGACCCCGAACTGTGGTTTTCCATGGTCGAAAGTAGTTTCGGCGCGGCTAGGGTGTCTACGGACCGCATAAAGTTCGGATACATAGTGAGCGCTATGGATTCGCGGCAAGCGCAAGAGGTACGTGACATTATTTTAAATCCACCGGCAAACGACGCATACGAAACCCTCAAATCGGAACTCATAAAACGATTGAGTTCGAGTCAGGAGCAAAAGACTCAGCGCGTTCTCGAGGGAGAAGAACTCGGCGACAGGAAGCCGTCTCAATTTTCACGCCATCTACGATCCTTGGCTGGCACGGCATTATCAGACGCAGTGCTTCGCTCTCTTTGGATGAAGCGTCTCCCCGGGTCTATGCAAGTTCTGCTAGCAACCCAAAGAAATGGCACCTTGGAAGACGCCGCTGCACTTGCAGACGCCGTGGCTGACACGGGAGCTTTACGTCCAAGGATCAACGAAACCTCATCCACGTCCGCGCCAACATCAACCAGCATCGATTTGATCCTAGCTCAGCTGCAGCAGCTAAATCTGACGATGCGACAAGAAATATCGATGATTAAGCAAGAGGTAGCAGAACTCCGCAGTCACCGAGATATTTCGCGCGCTAGGTCTCAAAGTCGCGAACGTCCACGCTCACATTCGCGAAACCGTGGACAACCTGATGGTTGGTGCTGGTATCACGCAAGATATGGTACTACCGCTAGGAAGTGTGTTCAACCATGCTCATTCACGTCCTCCAACAGCCGTGCCGACCAGGGAAACGACATGGGCAGGCGTTAATGGCGACAGACGACCCTTGCCCGATAACTTCACGCCGCATTTTTATAACTGATGTGAGTACAAAAACGCAATTTTTAATAGACACTGGTGCGGATTTGGGCGTGTTTCCTCGCGCTTCAATTTGTCGACCACGCGAACGTTCTTCGTACCAACTTTCTGCGGCCAATGGAACGCCCATTGCAACGTATGGGACTATTGCAATTACCATCAATTTCGGGCTTCGTCGGGATTTTAATTGGACATTTGTGGTCGCGGACGTCTCCAAACCAATTATTGGTGTCGATTTCCTCGCATTCTACGACCTTTTAGTAGATGTGAGAAACCGTAAACTGGTGGATGCAACAACGCTCTTCACGGTCCAAGGAAGAGCGGTCAAAGGTGAAGCACCAAGCGTTAAGATAGTGAACGGTACGACACATTTTCATGAACTTCTGGCGCGTTACCCGGATATCACGCGTCCGGGCGGAGCGCCCAAGAAGATCAAGCATAGTACCAAACACCACATCATAACTACGCCTGGACCACCTGTTTCTCAGAAGCCACGACGCCTCGCACCCGACAAATTGAAGGCAGCCAAAAATGAGTTCGACGCCATGTTAAAACTTGGTTTGGCGCGCCCTTCAAAGAGTTGTTGGTCTTCTCCACTCCACATGGTCCCTAAAAAAGGAGACGAATGGAGACCATGTGGCGATTATCGCAGTTTGAATGCTCGCACTTGTCCTAATCTATATCCAGTGAAACACATTCAAGACTTTTCACAATCCCTGTATGGAAAAAGCATCTTTTCTACCGTGGACTTGGTGCGAGCATTTAATCAAATACCGGTTGCGGAAGAAGATGTACCGAAGGCTGCCATAACAACACCTTTCGGATTGTTTGAGTTCCAATTTATGACGTTTGGTCTGCGGAATGCCGCCCAGACCTTCCAAAGATTTATCGACGAGGTACTTCGCGGACTGGACTTCGCGTATGCATATATTGACGATATTTTGATAGCATCCATCTCTCTGGAAGAACACTTGCAACATCTGGAAGTAATATTTCAACGTCTGATGGATTATGGAGTCGTGGTTAATTCAGCGAAATGCGTTTTTGGCCAAGCCGAGGTACAATTTCTTGGGTATTTGGTATCGTCGAAAGGAACCAGTCCATTACCTAACAGAGTCGAGGACATCCGTAACTACACCCGTCCAGCTACAGTTAAGCAACTTCGCCAGTTTTTGGGAACCATTAATTTCTACCGAAGATTTATTGACAATGCCGCACAGCAACAAGCCCCACTCAATGAGCATCTACGAGACAACGTCAAGGGAAAGGCACCAGTAAATTGGACAACCGAGTCTATTCAAGCGTTTGAAAACTGTAAGGAGAGTCTAGCTAAGGCTATCTTGCTGGCGCATCCCAAACTTGATGCACCACTCGCCATTTTCACGGATGCTTCCGACTTCACGGTGGGTGCCGTTCTTCAACAGCTTATCGACGGAGACTGGGAACCATTAGCATTTTTCTCGAAGAAACTAAGCCCAGCTGAAAGCAAATATGCAGCATACGACCGTGAGTTACTTGCAATTTATGGTGTTTACGGATCATAAGCCAATCATCTTCGCATTTCGACAAAAGTCCAAACAATGTTCGCCAAGACAATTCAGATACTTGGACTTTGTAGGCCAGTTTACCACAGACATCCGTCACATCGCAGGAAAAGACAATATATATATAGACATCCGTCACATCGCAGGAAAAGACAATATAGTTGCAGACCATGTTATCCCGCATTGACGAAGTTGAAGCGACAATCAACTTTGAGGAGCTCGCAACATCCCAGGCGAGTGACGATGAGTTAAGGAGAATACACCAGGAAGAGTCAAGTCTGCAGCTAAAGCATGTCCAGATACCCGGCTCAAGCAAGGCAATCTATTGCGACGTATCAACATCGACAGTCAGACCATTCCTCACCAAACCGTTTCGGAACAGTGCATTTGACTCACTACATCGTCTCTCACATCCAGGGATTAACGCGACTGTCAAACTTGTGACTGAGCGTTACGTATGGCCGTCAATGAAGTCAGACTGTAGAGAATAGTCGCGTAGCTGTTTGGAGTGCCAACGGTCAAAAATCTCGAGACACGTAACTGCACCGGTTGGAACATTTGCATCAACATCATCCAGGTTCGAACACGTACATATAGACTTAATAGTAATGCCAATTTCAGAAGGATATAGGTATTGCCTCACTATGGTAGATCGCTTTATCCGCTGGCCTGAAGTCGTTCCAATCGTTGACCAAGAAGCTACAACAGTCGCCCGTGCTTTCTACGAAACATGGATTGCACGGTTCGGAATTCCATTGAAAGTGACCACCGACCAAGGCAGACAGTTCGAGTCACATCTGTTTAGGCAATTGAGTCGCCTAACAGGTAGTACACATTTGCACACAACCGCTAATCACCCACAAGCCAACGGGATGGTCGAGCGTTTTCACCGTCAACTAAAAGCCGCAATTAAGTGCCATCGGGACGATCGTTGGACAAAAAGTTTGTATACTGTCTTGCTAGGAGTTCGTTCGGCATGGAAAGAAGACCTTCAAGGAACTTCAGCAGAAATGCTATATGGACAACCGGTACGTCTACCGGGGGAATTCTTGTCCGCACAGCTTCCAATCGAGGACAATGTAAACTCAGCAACCTTCGTCAAGGAACTACGACAACGGTTCATAAATCTGAGGCCTACCAGTGTTCCTAGACATGGGGATAAGAAACCGTTTGTTTTCAAGGACCTTGCTAGCACGAACCAGGTGTTTGTGGGGAGTGATGGGCAGAGAAAACTTCTACAACCACCTTATGAAGGACCATACAGAGTTGTCAGCCGAAGTGATAAAACTTTCGTCATTTCAATCAGAGGGCACAACGTAACAGTCTCAATCGACAGATTGAAACCAACCTACGTTATGGCTAACGATCCAGAACGACATGCTTCGCAACCTACCATCAAGGATCCAGAGAACGAAACAACAGATGAAGAGCCACAACCGATCCTTAAACGGCTAATTGATGGACCACATTGTTCAAAGTCAGGCAGACGAGTTCGCTTTACCGAAAGGTTTCAAGCAGGTTTTGGGTAAAGAAGCAAAAAGAGAGCGCAACCGTCACATCTGTAAATCATTGTACCAATTGTACCATTGTATTATAATATTGTTTTTGTTTTTATCGTAACTTTCATTACTGGCCGGGGGGTAGGTACTGTGGCGAGTACGGGTCACGTACACCACTGTCAGTATCTGCTTAGTGAAAACCCCAAATTTATGGCTTCGAAGGAACAGGCAAGGGTTTTCCTGATCAGCCCCTTTTACAAGGCATGTCGGTGTGCCGCTTCGGACCGAAATATACTCCTTCAGAGAAACAGGCTAGGGTTTTTCCGGTACCAGATGCAGATGCCAATATTTCCGTTTGGGACACTAGGAAATTATCCCTGGTGCACGGAAAACCCAGAGTAAGGAAACTTTGGTCTAGGGACAAAACCCTTCTCCTACCACGGATACCGGGGAGATGACTTAAGGAAAGCCAGTCGATCACTCGAGACCAAGGAGAGACGATCGAGATCCAAACATAAAACCAAAGTTCGTCTAATTATTGTCAACAATATATTTTTATAATAAAGTCCATGTCTGTATATAATATACATCGTTATTGTTATTTCGCGCATCGTCTATAGAAGACGCAAACACTAAAGTAGATTCACCCCTCTGGGAAAATTTCAAATATTTAAAGTTAAATTAAATTATGAGGCAAAAAAACTAAGTTAAATTTATAGTAGCACTGAATAACCTGGCTGATGGAAAAATGACTGAAAAAGACATTAAACTAATAGAAACAAGAATTGTTAAAGAATCTCATGTTCCTGATTCTTGTATTAGGTTATATGCAAGAAACGATCTTGTTAACCTATTCAATGATATTAAAATTTCTAAATTTCCAGGCCAAATATATACATCAGTGGCCGAACATTATATTCGATCGACACTTTCAAAAGAAATGAAAGAATCATTAATAAATTCAATACAAACCAAAAAACCAATAGATACTGGAGGATTAATTTATGAAATTAATTTTAAAATTGGTATTAAATATATGCTAACCTCAAATTTAGACATTGCAGACGGATTAGTTTATGGAGCGTGTGGATTACTAAAACATATCAGTTTTTCAGACACCAACACTTTAAAGATTGTGTGGTTGGAGTTTTTTGAAAATCGAGTGAGCAAAAATAAAATTTTTTGTTATCAAACGTACATAGAAACAAACAATATTGCAACCAATTTGACTCCGATTGTAAAAATAGCAAATCCAATTAACACAACTATAACAAATTGCGAAATAATTAGAAAACAATTCCCATTAATACCTGCTGAAGCAGTCATGGCTTCAGCAGGTATTAAGAGTCAAGGACAAACATATTCGGAAATTTGTTTAGATTTAACAAAAAGCCAGCGGCTAACGCGACCTTTACTATATGTTGCACTTAGTAGAGTTACAAATTTACAAGGATTGTACATAATTGGCAAAAAATTTCAAGCTTCGAAGCCAAATGACCCGGTATTTGAAGAAATAAACAAATTAAAATTGAAAAAACGCTTATTAATATTTTCAGATAAATCTAAACAAAATTCGACTAAAAAAATTGTTTATCAAAATATACGATCATTAAAGAAAAACTATACTACTAAAATATTTAATTATAAACATTTAGCAAAATCTTTAGCAAACCGACATCAACAGATGTCTTCATTTAGTTATCAATATTTATACAATATTAACTTGAAGTGTGGTCCATCAACAACAATTCATTAAATAACTATGTTTTTAAAAAGGAACTTTTAGAATGTTTTGATTTCAATGTAATTGATAAATGTTATTCATGTAAATGGATGAAGTATGAATTTCATTATAAAAAATATTTTGATATTTATTTAAAAAGTGATCCTGTACCTATCTAAACTACCCATATTTGGTAAAATTATTGATCTGCTATTTTACAAAGGTCAAATTTTTTTGTAACAGAAATTTATTTTTCTATTGTTTTTAATACAATGTTAAACTCATTTCAATTATGTGAACGTTCAAACACATTTGAAGTAGTGTATTTAGATACTTTAGATTATAAAGAACCTTTTGAGTCACATCAAAATTATCACACTAGTGACCTTTTTATAGTTTCAAAATACAATTTTTATTAAAGTAGAGTAGTTGGTCCATTCTTGAAGTGGAGTTCTTACAATTCAGTAAAATAAAATTAATGTATCTCCACAAGTATAATATATATACTTGTGGAGATATTATATATATATAATATATATAATATATTATATACTTGTATTATATAATATATACTTGTATTATACTTGTGGAGATACATTAATTTTATTTTACTGAACAATTTTTATTAGTTAATGAATTGTTAAATACTATACTTCAGTTAATTATTCAGTCTTATCCATACTTTATCCATTTACATTTAAAAAAATCATCAAACAATTTTAGTTTTTTAGTAATAGTTATATAGTTTTAGTGTTTTTTACTTTTTAGAAAAAAAAATATTTAGTTTTTTTATATATGTACCATTTATTATTCAGTTATATATCTGTTATATATTTTATTATATACCTATCTTTTAATAATATCATTATTACAAATGTTAAATATTTTTTTTATAATAAATATATTTAAATTTATTCGGATTTATGTGGTTTAGAAACCTATTTTATTTTTACAATAACATTAAATTTTGACACCTAAATGTGTTATATTTTAAAACAATACTGTGTAAAATAAATCGCAATTGGTAACTGTTTTCGAAGATTGACTTCTAAATTAGCTTGCTCTCAAACTCGTAATAGTGTAGCTACTTATTTAAATCCACGTCAACTTGGGGTAGCTACCAAACAAGGATGTGAAGCTGCTATCCATGCGATTCGTACTTTTGTAAATAATCCAAAAAATAATGGAAAAATTCTTCTCAAATTAGACTTTAAAAATGCTTTCAATAGTGTTGAACGAGATAGAATACTAAACGAAGTTCAAATTCATATACCACAACTGTATCCTTACATATATCAATGCTATAGAGATCCATCTACTTTATTATTTGGTAATCATTCCATCTCTTCTTCAGTTGGAGCTCAGCAAGGCGATCCATGTGGTCCTATGATTTTTAGCTTAGCTATTCAACCATTAATTTTATCTTTGGAGTCCCGTCTTAATACTTGGTATTTGGATGATGGGACTTTGGCAGACTATCCTGATGTTGTCCTATCTGATTTTGAAAAAGTTTTAAAAATTGGAAAGAAAATTGGTTTAGATATAAACCACAATAAATGTGAACTTTTTTTTTGTTCTGGTGTAACTAATTTGCCAATTTTACAAAATTTTCAAAAACTAGCTCCGGGAATCAAAGTTTGTGACCAAGAAAACTTATGCCTATTGGGATCACCTATCTTTGATCAAGGCTTTACTTGTCATGTTTTAAAATCTTTCGAAACTATTCAAAATCTACTTTGCAGAACTGAGACACTGAACTCTCATGTTGCATATACTCTTATTAAAAATTGCCTTTTTGTCCAAAAATTCTCGTTTTTGTTGAGAACAAATCCATTTTGGAAATTTCCAGAAATATTACAGAAAATAGATTCTTCGATAAAATGTTGTTTAGAGAAAATACTAAACTTACGACTAAATGATTTACAATGGCGACAGGCAACTCTACCAATTAGGTTTGGAGGTTTAGGCATTCGTCTAATTTCCGATATTTGCCTACCTAGTTTCCTATCTTCAATACATGGTGTTGATAATCTCGTGTCTCTCATACTTAATTCAAAGGACAACGATTTTAATATTCACTATCGTGATGAAGCTTTGTTAGCTTGGGAAGTTATTAACGGTAATGATAAACCTTCTTTATGTGCATATCAGAAGAATTGGGATACAGTTAATTTAAAACGAGTATTAGATACTGAATTGAAATTTGAAACTGCAAAAGACATAGCTCGTTTTAAAGCATTACAATGTAAGGAATCAGGCTCATGGTTGCATGCAATACCTTCCAAAAATATTGGAACTTTACTTGACAACATTTCCTTTCAAGTTTGTACTGGTTTGAGGCTTGGTTGTAATATTTGTACCCCACATATTTGTAAATGTAATGCGAGAGTTGAAGTAGATGGTATCCATGGTCTAAGTTGCAAAAAAAGTGCTGGTCGATTTTCTAGACATGCAGAACTTAATTTAATTTTACATCGAACTTTAGCAACAATTAAAATTAATTCAACTTTGGAACCAAATGGTTTATTGCGAGATGATGGGAAACGTCCCGATGGAATGACTTTAGTACCATGGAGCAAAGGTCAAGCTCTAGTTTGGGATGTAACTGTTGTAGATACACTTTGTGATAGTTATATTATCGGCACACGTGAAAATTCAGGTTCAGCTGCAGAATCGGCTTGCAAAAGAAAACACCAAAAATATCAGTTAATTGTTTCTTCTAATTATATTTTCAAAGGCTTAGCTTTTGAAACTATGGGGCCTTGGTGTAAAGAAACTTCAAGTTTCATAAAAACTTTGGGAGACAGTTTGATTAAAGAGACGGGTGAAAAAAGATCAAAAGATTTCTTGTACCAGAGGATATCTCTTGCGATCCAAAGAGGAAATGCTTCAAGTATTCGTGGAACGCTGCCTGATGCTACTTCTTTAGCCGAAGTCTTTGTTTTATAGTTCTTTTCTTTGTTTTTATATTTTATTTTTGTATTTTTTAACTAACACATTATTTGGTTGTTATATCTTCATTCTTTTATAAATAAATTTTTTTTATACTGTGTAAAAGGCATAAAAATTACCGGTATGAAACCAGCTCTCCAAAGTTGGCTCCTTTTTAAACTGTTGGAACTGTACATGCTTTTAAAGTCATATATTATTTTATGCTCCAAATTAAATTTTCAATTAAAATTTTTAGTTTTACTTAAATTTGGATATAAACATAATTTTTTTTCGATAAACCACACATATTATCACTCTGAAAAGCTCACAATTTAATTGTCAAATGTCGTTCTATAATTGTGCCAAATATAATTGACTTAGGGGATTTACAAGAGTAGTTATTGAAATTATCTTCTTATTGACTAGAAGAAACAGCCTGGGTGTTTTGCGTATATTTCAGGAATGACACATATTATCACTCTGAAAAGCTCACAATTTAATTGTCAAATGTCCTTCTATAATTGTGTCAAATATGAATCACTTAGGGGATTTACAAGGGTAGTCATTGAAATTATCTTCTTATTGACTAGAAGAAACAGCCTGGGTATTTTGCATATATTTCAGGAATGACACATATTATCACTCTGAATGACATACGAGACTATCCGATTAATACGAAAGATATATTAATTAGTGCGCTGAATCAAGTTTTTCAACTACAATAACGAATATTTGTCCTTGTGATTGGAGAAAACCACGTGTTATCCTAACCTCAACCTGAAATTAAACCATTTTTAAACCATTCAAGCATTCTTGAAATTCATGTAAAGGCAGGATTAATTATTTTTTGCACGATCGTGTAATTTGACATGCTTACTGATTTTATAATAATCATAGTAGGTTACTTTTACAAAATACCGTGCGGTAAGTTTGCTTAAAGTGCGGTAAGTTTGCTTACCGCACGGGATGCGGTAAGTAAACGCAATTCAATTTTTTGTTTTTTTTTAATCGATTCAATTAATTGCGTTCTTTAGATTTTTCAGGAATTATTTTCGCACATTCAACATCCGAATCATCACTGTCTCCTATTTCTGATCAGTTAATTAAGAAACTAATTGGAAATTATTAATTCACTTATTAAATGACAGTAGTAACCAAACCATATGCTACTTGATAAAAATTAATTTATTACATTTGTAATTTATTAATCAAATAGTAATTTTCTTATGTCCTCGATCGTGCAAAAAACCTAATAAGCATTGCGGTCAGTAAGTGCCCTACCGGTATCGGGCGTATTGGAGATCTCGACTACGTCTCGATCTCCAAACACACCCTCCACCGGTAGTATGCACTTACTGACCTTAATACTTAAATAACTATTTTTCGAGCGTTTCGGATATTTGGAGCTAAAGTAAGTTGGTAAAAAAATATTTAAAAAATTATATAAGTCTTCAATTAATTCAATAAGTTTAGAAAATGGTATTTGCAAAGTACGAATCATCTAAAGGGATTGCAACAATTGTATCTATGATTCAAAAAGAAATTCCAAATTGTACTTACGAACAATTACTTCTGCTGGAACGAGACCATGATGTCTACAAGAAAATTGCTGCTGAATTTTGCAAGTAAAGTAACTTAGTCCACAATACTAAAAAAATTAAAGATTTTTTTATCGATGGTATTATTAAAAGAGGCGATGGTTTGAATATGGAAAGTGTAATTGCTTCGTTGGACAGTTTAAAGGTAAATGCTCAAAAATTTTTGAAAGCTTCATATCGTAGTGAAAATTCGCTTTATGGTAAAATTTGTAAAATATTAAATATAGCAAATAATATTAAAAAAGGTTACACATTTATGTCATATTGAGGAAAATTGTAGCTTCTGAAAAGCATAATATTGAAACCAAAACCATCTGTAAATGTAAGTCGGACATTTTAAAGGCAAATCAAATTTATGCAATTAATATCAAAAGTTGTCCTGAAGATGAATGGCTTTGTAATGAGACTTGTCAATTTGATGACGTTTTTTTGAACGAGGAATTATTTTTCGTTCATCTACACCAAAATTTGATTTAGGAGGTGCTAATAATATTTGCCAAGACCAATGTTCCACACTTTCACAAACTAGACCAATAAGTGAAAATGAAAATAAAATACACCTCACTGCGAATAATTGCTTAGCTTCGAGCAATGTTTATAATATTACGGATAATAAATTGGATAATAATACTAAATTTGAATGTAAAAATGAAATTCCTAATTGTATTTTAAATATTTCATCGATTAATTCAAATTCAGATATTAAACCTGTTGAGTCAATCAATAGGTCTAAATGTTTGCCTAAATCGTCTTATAAACAATGAACAATATTAGAAGGAAATTTTATTATTCCAGCAGATGTATGGAATGTCATTTGTGTAGATGGTAAACTTATTTCTCATTTGTATACTTTTTATTTACGTAATCGAATTGGAAAGCATGTAAATAACACTTGCTCAATTATTTTCAAAAAAGTAGTATATTTAAAAAATCATAAAATCAAAATTCAGGCCATTTGCAAGCACAGTTACTATAAATGTAAAAAATTCGTAATTGTAATAGAGAATCGAGTAGTTTCCATTTATGCTTCATCAAAAGATTTTTTTTCATTCCTACAAATTAACAACTTATCTCAAAGGCATTAAAAGAAGCATAGAAAAAATAGAATTCTGAAAGAAAAACCTCTAAACTTCAAATCAAAAATTATACTTAAATCAAATGATATTTTAGTTAAAAGTGGTAATTTGCAAAACATTAAAACAGATGCAGTTTTTCGAAAACTGAAATCTGAAGCTATTGCAGCAACAGATTTTGATAAAAATCATATAATTGATTTAGTAATGATGCAGATGCAGCATAGTAACTACATACAAGAAGTATCTTTTCCATTTAATGTAAAAACATTTAGTAGAGAACAAATTAATATTTTATATCAGAAAAAGTGCGGTGATCAGCTGCCTTTGATTTATTTTGATGAAACTGGCAGTGTTGTTAAACCCTCTGAAAAATATAAAAAGAATTTATTTGTATACTGCTGTATTACCAATATCAAAAAGTGGGAGAATTTTTCCGATTTTTGAAATGATTTCGTCGCACCATTACGCTAAAATTGTTTTTAAAATTTTACACTACTTCAGAATTGCTTGCGAAGAAGAAAATAAGTGGCCTATTATTAGTGGCATTGTAACGGATTTCAGTTTCGCCAATATCCAAAGCAATGAATCGAATTTCTTTTATAGACTATTTAAATAAATGTAAAGAAATAATTGACGGTAAACTTGCCCACTAAAATATAATATCTATTCACTTATGTTACGCTCATTTTATAAAAATGGTTTGCAAAGATGTTAAAATTTTAGCAAAAACAGAAATTCAAAAAAATCTATTTAAAGATCTAGTTGCCGGTGCCATTTTATTAAAAGATATGCATACCTTGAACCAATGGTTTTCTCATTTTAAAATATTATTGTGTTCCAAAACTTTAAATGCTAATGTTAAATTATCTTTAATATATTTTAAAAATGCTAATTTTACAAAAAATGTTGAATCCGATATTCAAAGTGATGTGACAAATAAAGAAGTACCTTATAACCATGTAACATTCGATGAACAACTATATAAGTCTAGTCCCTTTTATAAACATTTTTGTATATTAAATGAATCTCAAAAAGAATTGCTACTAAGATGCGATAATGACCAACATAGAGACAAAAATGTATATTACAATGAAAAGTTTTTCAACTTAGTTTTAAGGAAATATATGCCTTATTGTTGTTTGTGGACTGGCCTAATTTTAAAATATAAATATAGTGAAAACAGGGTTAGCAATGCTTATGTGGAAAATTACTTTGGACATTTAAAAGAAAATATATTAGAACGAAAACGGAACTTAAAATGTTCTAGATTTTTACTTAAGTCACGTGAGAATGTCACAGCGTTAAATAAAGAGATTTTATTGGATATTGGCAATAATGTTATAACAAGAAAAAAGAGGAAATTGAATCAATCCTCATCCGAATTTACTTCTCAAGAATCATGGAAATGGCTACCAAAAACCAATAAAACTCATTTTTCAGGACAGTATTTAAAACAGATATCAGTGTCTGAGCCAAATTATGATTTTGAATTTACTAGATGTAGTTATTGTGGACATGGAAGTATGAATGAGACTATTGATTGGGTGCAATGTGATTCTTGTAAAGTATGGATTCATCAATTATGTGAATCTACAGATGTTTCTTTTAGTGGAGAATTTAGTTGTAAAATATGTTGAAATCCATTAATTTGTGATAGTCATAGCGACAATTACGATGAATTCGATGATAAGAAAAACAAAATTTTAACTTATTTAAAAAAACTTACTTTATCCGACAAAGCTAGAACAGAATTCGAGATAAACACTCGGGCCCAAAAAAACTCAAAATTATGGCTAACCGAAAGAAGAAAAAGAATAACTTTATCAAATTTTGGACGAATATGTCATGTTCGGAATGATAAATCATTTACAAATATTATTAAAGAATTGACTGAAGAACGTACAATAAATACGGATGCTGTAAAGCATGGACAAAAATATGAAATTATTGCCATAAAAGAGTACTCAAAAATAACAGGAAGAGATGTTTCGCGTGCTGGACTATTTGTTCATGAAAATATTCCATACTTAGCAGCAAGTCCTGATGGACTAATAGACCGAGATGGAATACTTGAAATAAAATGCCCTTATCAATTAAGAAACGAAGATCCAAATCGTGCTAAGACTGAGTATTTGGCTTCATGTGGAAAACTAAAAATTACTCATTTGTATTATTATTAAATACAAGGTTTACTAGAAGTTATTAAAAGAAATTGGTGCAATTTTGTGATATATACTTTTAAAGGTATCAGGATAATTCGAGCAGACAGAGAATTAAAATTTTGGAAAAATATTTTCCCAAAAGTTGAAAAAATTATTATTTTACATGTTGCCATATCTCATAAATATTGAAAATAACAATAATATCAACTCTATTCAAGAATTCAAATGGACTACATTAAAAAAATGGATTTATTTCAAAACGGACTAGTAAATGATATATATTATTACAAGAGTTTACCAGATAAGAAGGGTTACATAGTATGCGCTTTTGATGAATTTAAAGATAAAATAGAAGTTAATTTGCTCTTAATAGATGATTACTTAAGTTTAAATGATCAAGAATGGATTAGTAGCTTTACATTGGATATACTGTTACTTATATTTAACAAAAACAATACTTATCCAATAATTTCAACCGAAATATCTACGTATATTTATTCAAACCGCTTAAATGAACATATAGTCAAGAAAACACCATTTACGTTAAACAAAATAGCAATGCCTATTGTAGTTGTTAATTTGCATTATATTCTTGCAATTGCAGATCTACAAGATAAAACATTTATGTTGCTAGATCCATTTGGTAGTACCGATAGGCAAATAACGACTTACATGAGTTATTTTCTTTCTTTTGTGGAATTACAGAATAAAATTCACACAAATGACATTTCTATTCATGACAGGAATAAGAAAACTAAATCGCAACTAATCCAAAAAGATAGTTATAATTGTGGAATTTATGTTATCTACTTTTTTAAACAACTTGTTGATGAACAAGAATTAGATAAATATTTATGCATGGATAGTTTTAGAAAGACAATAAAGACAATTTTGCTAAAGAATGCATCTTCAACTTTAAACAAATGCCTTTATTGCTCTAATAATAAAGAAGATACAGACATTTACGAATGTATAAGTTGCAAAAGGTACATACATAAGAAATGTATTAATAATACCAAATTTACAAATAGACTTTGTCCTTTATGTATGATGTATTAATATAAATAGTTTTATCCAATTTCGTTGATAAAGTGTCAATTTTATCTACTAAAATGAGTGACTAAAGTGCATCATTTAATCACTAGTGATTAAATGAACTGTCATTCTCTAATAATGTCAATTTAGTTTATTTACGATTGCAATATATGTTTATGTTACAACTTGAACATTGTTATTATATGCGCTATTATATTTTAAAAATTTCATAATTTCTGGAAACAAGTTGAAATTAAAATTTGTAATATATTTGAGATTTTAAAATAAGCGCAATTTTTTGGTGCATATTTATTTCCACAAAGTTGGCATTACAAAGTAGCTGTTGACAGTGCTGTCAGTGCATTAACTTATTGAGTCTCATTTTGAGGTTATAAATATTACTTATTGAACCATTATTATATTTAGTAGCCCCGACTATTAAAACATTGAAAATGCTTAATGTTAGCAGTGATGAAGACAGCGAAAATCAGTGTACTCCACCTGAAATTCTCGTTGAAGCAAATATCGCCACATTAGATATATTGCCGACGAAATCTAGAGAAATATATGAGAAACAATATAGCTGCTTTATGGAGTGGTGTAAGCAAAATAAGGTGAAAAGAATTTCGGAAAATGCACTATTAGCATATTTTTCACAAAAATCTAAATTATTGAAACCTTCTACATTATGGTCACAATATTCGATGCTGAAGGCTACTATAGCTATCAAAAATGATATCCACATTAATAGATTTGCCAAATTAATAGCATTTCTTAAACAAAAATCTGTGGGATTTAAACCAAAGAAGTCAAACACTTTATCGAAAAACGAAATAGAAAAGTTTTTATTGGAGGCTCCTGATGAAACATATTTATTGAAGAAGGTTAAACATAACAGAATTATAAATTTTAAAAGTTTAAATATATTTTATTGATTATTTCAGGTTGTACTTATTATTGGAGTAGCAGGAGCATGCCGATGCGATGAATTATGTAAGATGAGTGTTAATGACATTCAAGATAAAGAATCTATTTTAATTGGGACTGTACGAAAACGAAACGCCAAAGAATTTTCACAATAACTGATGGAGTAACTGAAAATCTAACAAAGTATCGAAAATACATTTCTCTGCGTGACCCTCGAACATCTCACCAGCGTTTATTTGTTAATTACAAATTCCATAAATGTACTGTGCAACCTGTTGGTATAAATACCTTTTCAAAAATCCCACAATCAATCGCACAATATCTTCAATTGCCTGAGTCAAACTTGTACACAGGACATTGTTTACGACGATCTTCTGCGAGTATTTTAGTCAATGAAGGAGGTGATATTTTAAGCCTTAAAAGGCATGGTGGTTGGAGATCAACTTCAGTTGCTGAAGGTTATGTTGAAGATGCTTTGTATAATAAAATCAATGTTTCTAAGAAAATTCTTGGAGAAGTGAATACAAACCCGACTGCTGAATCAACAATCCAAAATAATGCAGTTCAAGAAGCAGATTTGAATGACAACAATCCAACTACATCAAACAATATGTTAATATCTAACCAATTAAATAAAGATATTAACACTGTTAATAAATGTACTATTAATGTTGGAAAAACTAACAATATTCCAGGTACCATCAATTTTGGTACTCTTACAAATTGCACCGTTAATGTTTATACTAGTGGTAGTACTGGTCAACCGAGTAGCCAACCTAATTCATAATTTAATATTATTGTTTTGAATTATTATATGTTTAGTTAAAAATATGTAATAATATAATTTCATTAAATTATTTTGTAAACATTAAATTTCAATTAAATAAAATCAACTTTATATTAAAATATGCATTACTTTTTAGCAAAGTTTTTTTAGCATATTTATCATTTATGTAAATTACCAAAATTTATTCATAACGAAATCCAAATTGTTGTGTTTCTTATATTATGAAATTGGATAAAATTAGGTTTAGCACACGTGAGTAATTGTCATTTAATCATTCGTCTGATTGGGGCACTCGCCTACGGCTCGTGCGCCCAACTTTCATACTCATGATTAAATGACAAACTTTACTCACTTGTACTAAAAATAGCTATTATGTCGTCTAGTTTTAAGAGTTTTAACACCACCGTAAGATAAAAAATTATCTTGATCAAAAGAGGTTTTATCGAGGGTTTTCTCGAAAGTTTTTAATTGATAAACGCATTGATAATTTTATTTTTATATTATTCTGCAGTTCAAGTTTTTCTAAGGGATAAAACTTTCATAATTGAAGTTTCTTTTTGAACTACAATTTGTGAATATAGTACATTTATGTTAGGCTAGTATTTTTTTTTTAATCTTCTAAGTTTTAGCTGTAGATAAATGGAAAAATGTTATTGATTCACTAACAATACATTAAATGTCGTTTGTGAAATTGGGCTAACACAGACGGTTTTCAATCCAGAACCTCCCATGGTCAAGATAATTTTAGTTACCTCGGTAGTTTTGTTACTGATATTTTGTATCATTTATATTTTTAGATTTTAATGTTTTTTTTTTGTTAAGGTATTGTTGTTATTACAAATATTGAAATTTATTAATATTATACATTTAGTATCCATACTTTGAAACACCCTAATTAATACAGTACAACTTGCTTATTTATGATAATATGTGTCATTCCTGAAATATATGCAAACTACCCAGGCTCTTTCTTCTAGTCTATAAGAAGATAATTTCAATAACTACCCTTGTAAATCCCCTAAGTTAATCATATTTGACAAAATTATAGAACGACATTTGAAAATTAAATTGTGAGCTTTTCAGAGTGATAATATGTGTGGTTTATCGAAAAAAAAATTATGTTTATATCCAAATTTAAGTAAAACTAAAAATTTTAATTGAAAATTTAATTTGGAGCATAAAATAATATATGACTTTAAAAGCATGTACAGTTTCAACCAATCAACACTTAAAAGCACGTTGTATGATAGTTCCGATCAGTTCTATTGGTGAATTTTATTGCCAGGCATCACGAACGTCTATGACAGTTCGAAAAAGATGGGTTAAAAAGGAGCCAACTTTGGAGAGCTGGTTTCACACCGGTTAAAAATTTACGCAAATTTTAGTAAACCGTCACAAAATATTGCGTTAATTTGTTTAGAATCTACACAAAACTGTTTTAAATTTTAACTTATTATTGTGTAAAAAGTACAAAATGGTAAAGCTCACTTTACACCTTTAAGATTTCCTTGTGATCAGTCATAGCAAAAATCATACGAAAATCTCAAGAAAAATCTAACAGTTTTATATTTTACATATTAAAGACATCATTTAAGACACGCTTAAGACTTTTGACAGTTGCAATACAGTTGCAATACAAATTTAATAGAAAAACTACTTTATAAAACTCACAAAGTCGAACGGGCAACGGCAAGAACAAAGCGAAACTCGACCGGAAAAAACAAAACCAATTTTATAGGTTAGGTATATATATTTCAAAAAGTAGCTGCCTGCGTACCGCAGGTTGCATAAATACACAGCATACCGATTAGTCCGAAGATATAGATTACAATATATAAAAAGAAAAAAAAATTAACAATATGTCACGCCCTGGGGTATATTTATGGGACGTAGCCGGGCGTGACGGGTCAATTGGGTAAAGTTAATAAAAATAAATTTCAGCAATAAAAAGTATTTAATTAAAAGGCTTACATGCACACGCACATTACTCCTATGGGCAGCGGCCGGGCGGAGGAGGCTCGTTTCATCGTCACTTTCATGTGTACACTTTTTGACACCGGTATCTTTCTCTTCAGGTCTGTCCCTGTTGAGCCCGAAAAACTAACTCTCTCTAATTAGTTTGAAAACTAATTAGAATTCCGAAATCGCTAAGTCAGCGCGGCGATTGACCCATCGATCAATCGCTGCGTCGACTTCCGCTCGCGGTTCAATTGCCGGCGATGCTGATTCGTGTTATTGGTACTACCTCAGCTATTGATGAGGTCAATAGCTGAGTCTTCGTGACATGCCTCCTCCCCGCGAGCGCTGAACCCACAGTGCTAAAATTAAAGGACATATAAATCATAATTGATACCTAATAAATTAACCGCTAATGTTTGGTACCGTTGCGATTGTCCCTAATTAAAACGACACAAGAAAAAATTTTCACTACCGCTACACCTATACTATTATTCTACATTATTCGTCTAATCAGCTGAGTTTCGAGAAGAGTGATACCATACGTGCTTCCCAGTCAGCTAGAGTATCTGATTACTTTTGGCTGCTTTTTCGCTAATTAGTAGGGATGTGCTTCATTCGTCTGTTAACCATGGCATCATTTACTGTGAGTATTTTTCCTGTTACATATTTATCGCCTCTACTGATATTTTTCCCTTTTTTTTTTCTTTCAGTTCAACTTTCAAAATCTGATTGTCGCCGGCTCCGTGGGGCAGAAGCCCCCGGAGCCCGTCGAGCCGGTGGTCCCGGAGGAAACCCAGGACCTTATCCAGCTGGAAGTGCCGGAGCCGGCCCCAGCAGGTCCTTCGGCCTCGTCGCTGTTAGATCAGGCTGGGGTGTTCCGTGCCCGGGAGATCCCAGCGGCTCCGCCACTTCCAGCTCTCATGGACCTGGATGTGGCCCGGCCGTCGGTGTGGGCCAGGCTTGGGGTGCCCCAACCCGCTCCCGTGGCCCGGTATTTCAGCCACGTCCGGCACCGCTGTTGGTCGGTCCCGTTGCCGGGAGGACCGCGTGATTTTTTGTTCGCGGTGCGGGCGGATTGAGGGGCGGTCCCGCGATTGCCGCTGTGGTCCGGCGGAAATCGAACCTACTAGCAGCAAAAAATTATTTTGTCAGTTTGATTTGTTTGATTTGTTTGATCTGTTTGTATTGATAACAATAAATATACAATTTTATAACATATTTGTTTTTTTTTCCCTAATTCCATTTTTCCTCAATCAACTGGCTAAGTATCAATGTTTATACTAAGTATCAATTAATCTAACAGTAAGTATCAATGTTTATATAACCCCTAATCTGCATAATTCCTAATTGAATAACCGTCACTAGTAGTGGTAACTCCATACTATCCTTCGATAAGCCGCGGACGTCACGACAAAACTGGGCTATTCTTACAGCGCTATCTCGGTACGCGTGTGGCAACTCCTTCACACTTCTCCACTCAGCCGCATAGTTATCTCTATATTAACAATTAATAAAAAATCTAATTCTTTATCCTCCCTAAATTTTTATTTTTATTTATTGGCATTTAATTTTGATTTATGGGTAAACAAATAGCCTCTAATGTTCTAACAAATTATGTTCTAATAAATTCGCTTAATAAGGTATTGAATCAACACTTTCGAAAATGTATTGATACTCGTAAACAGTTACACACACGTAATTCTAATAATTCTACTAATTACTTTTCTATTACTTATTGTAGCAAATATCCGCTTTCTACAGCTATCATTTTTAACATGTTAATGAATTAAACTTATCTTGCATAATATCCTTACAAATATTCCTTAGAACTAAATTATATTAAAAGATTAAATTCTATTACTGAATAAAGGCGCACAAACAACAAATAACGAAATGAATTACATCCTTCTACCCCTACTATATCGAGAGCTATCCTACTTTATCCTAACAATATCTTTATGCATTGCCCGAGTCCCAAAATGTTGGTGCCGTATCCCGAATTCCCCCGTTAATATGTTATTATTAAAATTATTTTTCACTTGTATGCAACTTTTAAAACACTTGCTTAATTACCTCGTTAATCACTTATATAAATCAAACATTTAAATTTTCCGCGATCGCGTAACCTAGTCTAGAGCATTGATTCTGACCACCATTTACTACTTATTTCTTTATGTAGCAAACGATGGTTAGTCCAATCCCCTGGATTTCGACTACCTCACAATAGGTCCGTCTAGTCTTGGGCACCGAAAGACCAGACGTTATATTACCCGTTAGGCCGTGTCACTTCCATGTAACACCAAGCTGACTGCTTGTGCTTGGGACAGGGATCTCAGGTCTTCCTTTTCTACGTCTATTCTAATTCTCCTCTCTAACCTCTCTTCCGACCTGCTAATTCTTCCTTCTTCTTCGTAGTCTTCCGCCCTTCTCAAGTGGTCCAGAGACGCACTTAAATTTCTCGTTTTGGGGTAGGTCCTGGTCGGTTCTTCTTTATTCGTCTCTTCACTCATCGTCCTTCTTCCACCCTCTGGTCGTAACTTTGCCGCGATTGAACAAAGCTCCTCAAAATCCAGAACAGAAGGTACAACACAAATATGACCAGCCCGGTTAGAATTCTGGCCGACAGCACTTCGTGGTGGATTGTGCTCCCTTCTTCTTCTTCTCCGTTGACACCGGCGGCCGTGGCCACCACGATTTCCACTGGATGCGATGGAATAATAAATAGGCCATGCCTATTGACAGAAGCGAAATCCATAACAGCACCATGGAATCGCTGTGTACACCATACTTCTCCCCGTATGTGAGGATACTCTTTGGCATGGCCTGGATGACGTTTTGAACATCCCTCAAATTTTCCCTCTGGCTAGTTAGGTTGAGGTGTGGTATCTCAAGGGTCCAATTTGCGTTGAGGCACTCCGTGAAATTGTTGTACACCAATTTACGGGATGTCTCAGCTGGGTGGACCTTCATAGACTTCAAGGTGGACCACATCGCTGGCAAGATGTGTGTCGTCTTGGCTTCTGTCGTGGCATCCTGACGGTAAGGAAAGCGTTTGGGTATCATTACTTCTTCCCCGATGATCAATTCACAATGGCACGGTAAATTGATCTTCACTGCGCCCGTCTTCTCTTCGTTGTTGTCGATTTGAGTTTGGTTCATCCCGCACTTGATCTTCGTTCTTCCTTCTCCGTGGGTCAATATGTACGCGCCGTCGATTGCTTCCACAATTGATATGGCTGTAGATGCATGGCAAGACATATGGCAGTAGTTGCTGATTTCTTCTACAGTGGCGCCTAGGAAAAATTTTCTTGCACACATTGGTCCGTGGATGGAATCGGACGAAAACCTCGGCAAGTAGCATAACTTGTCGTGATATGGGCGGCATTGGTGGAGGGCCGCCCCAGCAATAGTCCTGATGTTCTCCTTGTGCGATGATGATGCCAAGTATAGGCTTTCGTGGGGTATTCGGCACGTTTGATTGAGCCAAGCAAATGGAATGGTGACGAGTTCAAAGAGTCTCCATTCTTGATACCTCTGCGTGATGGGAATCCGGATATGAATGGTCAACACTTTCCTCGTATAAGCACAGTCGCACAGCGGCAATTGGTAGTAACGACTAATATCTTTTAACGGTATGGCGAGCCCTTGGTTTGATTCGGCCAACTCTTCTGCGAGTCTTTCGAGATCCTTGACTAGCACCTGCTGTTTCAGGACTGCTAAGGGGATTTGGTGCTGCTTACATAACATGCGGACTTCCTTACGTCGCAACACTCTAAACGTCGAAATGATCCGGTTTAGATTAGTGTAGTTGTCGTAAAACACTGCCATGAGCTGCGCTTCGTCACTTGCTTGTCTATTCTGCAAGTTTTGTGCGGTTTCCTTGGCGTAGCCTTCAATGGAATGGATTCTCTGCTCTACCTCGTGCATTGTTGTTGCTGACTTTCTGGTGTAGTCCTCAAACTGCTTTGACGTCGCCCCGATGCTAGTAATCGTGTCCGACAGGCCTCGATGCAACCTCTGGATCTCTGCCTCTAATTCCTGTTCTCTAACATGAAACTTGTCAAGTTTATGTTGCGTCGCCACCCCACAACACCACGATAGTCCGTCCCCCACAAAGTCAAGCCCCCTCTTTGGTCGCCACTCCCTGGTCCTAGTCTTCGCTTCTTCTATGTTGTCCCAGTCCTTCTGTTCTTCATCGTATTTCACCTGGAACGTCTTGGCCAGTTGGTGGATTTGGTAGAGTAGTTTGCAACTTTTCCTCTGGGTACCTGCGTGACAGCCCTGCAGCATCATCGACTGCTTATCTGCCTGGTCCTTCACGGGGCTCTGTATCGTCCAATTCGTTGTGTAAACTAGCGGGATGGTTGCCTCATAGCCCACTGTCTGTGTTAGGGGCCTCCAGAATGCCCCAGCATTCACTTCTACAGGGTGGTCCCTCTGGCTGCTGGTAGCGTGGATTCGGGCCATTCACAATATGTACACGCACATTACTCCTATGGGCAGCGGTCGGGCGGAGGAGGCTCGCTTCATCGTCACTTTCATGTGTCATAGTGAACTACAATGCAACTTATATAAAACTGTGTCTAGGCTGCTCATTACGTTAAGGTATTTGGCCACAGGAGAGACATTTACTAGCCTTCAATATACATTTCGCATTTCGCTTGCAACCATTTCACATATTATTCCCGAAACAGTAGCTGCATTGCAAAAAGCTCTTAGAAATTATTTAAAAGTATGATATTCAATTTATTTATCATAAATTATACTATTAGTACCCATAATTATTACAGACACCGTTTTCACATCAAGAATGGAAACCAATTGCTCATGATTTTAATAAACTTTGGAATTTTCCAAACTGTATCGGTGCTTTAGGTAAGAGTATTCTTATGATATTCAAAACCGTTTCACGTCTGTTGACTTAATTAAAAAATGTATTTTTAGATGGAAAACATATAGCATTTCGGGCAAGAAGAAAGGACGTTTCTTACCATTACAATTATAAGGGCTTTCATAGTATTATTTTTATGGCTCTTGTTGATGCTGAATACAATTTCTTATATGTTGACGTTGGTTGTAATGGTCGAGTGAATGATGCAGGTGCATTTAATAACTGCAGTTTATGGACAGCAATACGAACCAACCGTCTAAATGACGCGAAATTACCCAATTAAACCATCAAAGTTCCATATATAATTGTTGCAGACGAAGCATTTGCTTTATCTGAAAGAATTATGAAACCAAGTAGCAAACGATCTGAACAAGCTGAAAAAAATTTTAACTATAGACTAAGCCGAGCTCGCCGAGTAGTAGAGAATGCTTTTGGTATCCTAGTTAATCGTTTTCAAGTTCTTCAAAGGAAAATTAATCTTTCTGTGGATAAGATAGAACAAATTACACTTACTATGTTGTATTCTGCATAATTATATAAAAAGCAAAGAAGGCAAATCATATACGTCCGGAATTGATTTAGAAAAAACCGAAAATGTAACTTTGACACATGGTGAATGGAGAAATAGTGTGTTTTTAACCGATTTAGAACGAAAACATACAAGAAGTGCTATATTACCTCTTGATATAAGAAAAAAATTTACAGATTATTTTAATGGCGTTGGTTGGCAGTGGAATGCGATTTTAAAATTTAATTTTTAGTTTTAACACCGTTTATTATATGCTATTAATTATTTATATAATCATGTAATAATAACATACATTTGCTATACAGGGTGATTGAGAACGGGTGGAGGACCCGTGAATTGGAGATTCCTTATAACATTCTAAGACCAACAATGTTTGAAAAAAAGGTTAGGGTATGATAGTTCTGGAGTTATGGACGATTAAGGTTGACTAATCACAACGCAGAATTTTAATTATACCATTTTTTTTAAATCTAAGTTGTTGCGAACAAACTTTTTCTACTTATATGGTCCACTATATTATTTTAATTTATTCTGATAAATGTCATTTTGGCACTTTTTAATTACACTGATTTTGTTGCAATTCATGACGAAAAATGTATTCAAATGAAGAGTGTTTTGAAATGTTATCGATGTACGGCGAATGTGGATGAAATGCAAATGCGGCGACCAAATCAGTGTTATTAAAAAGTGCCAAACTGACGTTTATCAGAACAAATTAAAATAATATAGTGGACCAAATATGTAGAAAAAGTTTGTCCGCAACAACCTAGATTTAAAAATAATGGTATAATTAAAATTCTGCATTGTGATTGGTCAACTTTAATTGTCCATAACTCAAGAACTATCATACCCTAACATTTTTTTCAAACATCGTTGGCCTTAGAATTTTATAAGAAATCTCCAAATCGCGGGACCTCCACCTGTCCTAAATTACCCTGAATATAATAAAAAGGAATAAAAACATTATCAAAACAAAAGAAAGGTATTAATTTCAAATTTACACTTGCGTATCATATTCCTCAACCACAATGACTGATTTGTATTTCTCTAGTAATTTTTTTTTGCTTTGTACAAAACTGTGCTAATTTCAAATTTGGCATCATTCAAAATTTCTGCATCATAGATTGAGTTCAGTTCCTTACTAACATTGTTTAGTTTAGTTTGTTGTATTTGAATTTGGCGCCTAGCGCAATGTCAGAGACAGAGGTCTCCACTTATGAGTGGTGGGGTTCATCGATCGACCCCCTCTCTCGCTATTGTCGTTGTAAAACATAGCAGCATATTTTCGTCCATTCACATAAAATTGTATTAATAAAGCGAAATTTGTTAGTACATCAACGTAAAAAGTTTTAATCGTACCAGAACAAAACCTATACAGTCCATTACATTTATTCATCAACATATGGTCCTTCGAGCCGGATCTTTCTACGTTTCATCTCAGTTGAACACGAGGCAGCCCACACAGCGCCTCTAAAACACGAAGCTCCACCAAGCAGCAAGCATCAATGGTACAACTAGAACAAAGCAATCGTAGGCAACACAACGCGGAAAGTGAGTTTTCCTTTTCATTCATATATTTCCTTGCATAGTTTCATATTACTACACATTCAATCTGTACAAGATCGAACTAGTTTCTGCATTCCGCCAATCTGTAGATTTTAATCATGATGAGTGAAGCCGAGTTTAAAAAGCTTAAGCGCAAAAGAGGTGCAGCTCAAGCAAAGGTAACTATTTTCGCTAAATACGTTAACGAGTTAGTAGCTAAATTTCCGAATGTGAGCGTGACTGATCAGGCAATTCGCGTTGAGTTAGAAGCACGTCATAAGCGTTTTCGGGAAGTACTTGAAACGTTTGAAGAAATTCAGCAACAAATCGAGGAGTGTATTGAACCTGAAGCGTTCGATGCGCAACTAGCAATACGAGAAAAGTTTGAAGCGGATTATTTCTGTGTTACAGCTAAAGCAAAATGCATTATACTTTCTTATAGACCTGAGTTCCAATTAACCGCAAATGTAGTCACTGAAAACTCAACTTCTGCTAGGTCTAGCAACGATCAATTTTCACAAAGCATTAAGCTACCAGTAATCGCACTGCCTGAGTTCAATGGCAACTATGACAGTTGGTTGGAATTCAGGGATACGTTTGATTCTTTAATTCACAAAAACGTCGGTATTCAAAACATACAAAAATTCCACTACTTACGCGCAGCATTGTCTGGTGGGGCTTTGCAAACTATCGCGAGTCTCGAATTTACAAACGCAAATTATACTGTCGCGTGGGAAACCTTATGCAATCGTTATAACAACTCGCAAATTTTGATACAAAATGACGTTAAAGCATTGTTTAACATTAACAGTATTAGCGAAGAATCATCTCAAGCCTTAGGAAAAATGATAGATAATGTCGCGAAACATTTAAGAGCGTTGAAAACTTTGAATGAGCCGATAGAAAATTGGGACACTCTTGTAATTCATTTAGTTACTACAAAACTCGATACTACTACAAAACGTAAATAGGAAGAAAAAAGATCTTCCTTTGTACATCCGAAATTAACAGACTTAAACGAATTTCTTAAAAATCGCGCCGATCTGTTAGAGTCTCTCGAGTACAATAAATCAAACAAAAAGGTTACAAAGACAAACACTGATTTCAAAACTAAAGCTTTCCTCTCGTCAAAATTATATTGCAGTTACTGCAAAAAGGAGCATTACATACACGATTGTCCGGAGTTTAGAAAATTGAGCGTTAGAGATAGAATCGAGCAAATCAAACGAGTCAGATCATGTCTGAACTGCTTACGAGCAGGTCATATGCTACAGCAATGTAGATCTAGTTCATGCAAACATTGCGGTGATCGTCACCACACTTTATTACATATCGAACGAACTCCTCATAATGACAATAATGAAAAGGAAAATAGGCCAGAAAATTCATCTATTAACTTAGCTTCTCAAAATTCTGCAATCCATGATCAGATTTTACTATCTACAGTTTTGATTAAGGTTTTTGACACAAGCAATAAAGCGCACACAGTACGCGCTCTTCTCGACGCAGGCTCTCAGAGCAGTTTTATCACAACCTCACTTTGCAACTTTTTAAATTTAAATAAGTCTAACATTAACATTCAAGTATGTGGAATCAATCATTCGCAGTCTGAAATCAAACATAAAGTTTCGTTAAACATTCAATCTAAGCAAAACAATTTTAGTAGTCGCATTTCTTGTCTAGTAATTCCTCAAATCACTAATAATCTTCCTAATTTCAAGTTAAACTTACGAGACTTACAGATACCAACTCATATTAGTTTAGCAGACCCAGATTTTCATATACCCAATAAAATTGACGTACTAATAGGCGCTGAAAAGTTCTGGGAAATCACAAGCGTAGGGCAAATACAACTAGAAAGAAATGGACCTATCTTTCAGAAAACCAAATTCGGGTGAATCGATTCTGGTCCCGTACAAACTAGCTCAGCTTTTAGTGTTCAATGTCATTTATCTCAAAACGTTATAGATAATAAGAACGTCGACAAACAGCTTACGCGTTTTTGGGAGGTTGAAGAGATTTCGGTTGTCAAGCCGTTATCACGCGAAAAGAAAGCTTGCGAAATGAATTTTATTGAAACAACTAAACGAATTGAGAATGGTCAGTTTGAAGTCACTATTCCACTCAAAGAATCTGTAAACAAGTTAGGGAATTCTTACGTAAGCGCAGAGAAACGCTTTATCAATCTAGAAAGAAAATTTAAAAATAATCCTGATTTCAAGACCCAATATCCACAGTTCATTAAACAATACCAAGCTTTAGGTCACATGACAAAGAGTATTTCAAACGATAATTCCTTGATTTCATACTACATGCCGCATCACGGCGTAATAAAGGAGGCTAGTTCAACAACTAAGCTTCGCGTTGTTTTTGACGCTTCATGCTTAACTAGTACTGGATATTCGTTTAACGATTTGCAAATGGTGGGTCCATCTATTCAATCAGATTTATTGAGCATTTTACTGCGTCATCGAAAGCACAGTTACGTTATCGCCGGTGACATTGAAAAGATGTACCGCATGTGTTCTATTAACCCCAATCAAAAATCTTTACAGCGAATATTGTGGCGCGACAATCCAAACAAACCAATAGACACTTACGAATTAGGCACGGTAACCTACAGTACAGCTGCAGCTGCCTTTTTGGCAATTCGGTGCCTTTATCAATTAGGCCTCGAATGCAATAATAAACTCATTTCGGACGTCATCAAAAATGATTTCTATGTAGACGATCTATTAACGGGAGGCGACACTATTGAGGAAGTCGTATTTATTGCAAATTCGGTTGCTGGAAAATTACATGAAGCAGGACTCATACTGCGCAAGTGGATTTCAAACAATTTAGAGATTTTAAGCGGCATTGGCGCATGAGATAGTATCAACTCTATCAATTTCGGTGAACAACAGAACACAAAAACTCTAGGTTTAATTTGGAACGCGACATCGGATTCATTCAAGTATAAAATAAACGAGAACTTTGACAAGCGAATAACTAAGCGAACTATCTTATCCGAAACATCACAAATATTCGACCCATTAGGCTTGCTAAGTCCATGTATTATCGTTGCCAAAATTATTTTGCAAAATCTCTGGACCGAAGGAGTTTCATGGGATGAGTCATTACCAATGTCATTGCACACAAGATGGATACAATTCCGTAACGAACTTCCAAAGTTGAATGAGCTAAACATACCAAGACATATCAGTTGTAGGAACCCTATACAGATCGAAATACACGGGTTCTCAGACGCATCAGAGTCAGCCTACGGTGCATGCGTATACCTAAAGTCCATATTCGTGGAGCATGAGACAATAGTTAGACTTATTTGCGCTAAGTCAAGGGTTTCGCCTATTAAAACTCAATCTTTGCCACGTTTAGAATTAATGGCCGCGCTCCTATTAGCTAAACTAGTTGATAAAATTAAACATTCATTGAGCATGCAATTAAACAATATTACATATTGGTGCGATTCAACCATTGTATTAAATTGGCTCCAAAAATCACCCAGTTTCTTGCAAGCATTCGTAGCCAATCGCGTAGCTATTATTCAGGAATTATCGGGAGATTCTTATGAAACCTGGCGTCACGTGCCAACGCACGATAACCCTGCCGATTTTGTCTCACGAGGTGTTGCACCTCATAAACTGCGTAAACTAATGCTATATTGGCAAGGTCCGTGTTGGTTAAAGGAAGATAAATCAGTTTGGCCAAGATTAGACTTAATTGAGGAAGAGTTGCCTGAAATGAAAAAATCTAGTTATGTTTCTAATCTAAGCTCAGTTTCTAACACTCAATATTTTGAAAACCACTCTAACTTATCTCGATTAGAAAGAATAACCGCTTATTGTTTAAGATTTATATCAAATTGCAAATGTAGCAAAAATAAAACTAGCAAGGTTTTTGGTCCACTATCATTCTTCGAAATAAAAAATGCGCAATTACAACTAATAAAATTAACACAATCGCAAGCTTTTGATAAAGACATCGCAATTTTAAGCAATAAAGGCTCGATACTCAAGGGTAAGCTACTAAAACTAAATCCATTTATTGACAAAGATCAGATTCTTCGCGTTGGAGGACGGTTAGCAAACTCGAATTTTACATTTAGCAAAAAACAACCTATATTGTTACTGGCTAAGCATCCGTTCACAAAAATGTTATTTAACAGAGAGCATAAGAAAATGCTTCATGCAGGACCACAACTGTTACTCTATTCAATTCGCGATAAGTTTTGGCCTCTGTCTGGGAGAAATACTGCAAGAAAAACTGTTCACGATTGTGTACAGTGTTTTAAGGTGAAACCTCGAATTACAAACCCTATAATGGGAAACTTGCCAAACGAAAGAACCAATCCGTCACCACCATTTTTTGTTACCGGCGTTGACTACGCCGGCCCCTTTTTAATAAAGGATCGACTTGGCCGAGGTTGTAAAAAATCTAAGGCTTACATCAGTCTATTTGTTTGCTTTTCAACTCGCGCGATTCATCTTGAATTAGTGTCGGATTTAACTAAAGATGCGTTTATAGCAGCTTTAAGGCGATTTATAGCACGACGAGGAAAACCGTCTCAAATATTTTCTGATAACGGTACTAACTTTAAGGGGGCTAATACAGAATTACAAAAATTGGGCAAGTTTTTAGAACAAAATCAGAATGTTTTGAGTACCTTAATCGAGAGCGAAGGAATTGCTTGGTAATTCATTTCGGCCCATTCCCCGCATTTTGGCGGCATATGGGAAGCTGGGAATAAGTCCACCAAATATCATTTGTTACGAGTAGCTGGCCAGGCTACGTTAACCTTTGAGCAATTTTACACTTTACTTGTACAGATTGAAAACTCCCGACCATTGTCTCCTTTATCATCAGATCCTTCAGATTTTACACCCCTTACTCCTTCTCACTTTCTCATTGGCCGCCCACTAACATCGATTGCCGATCCTGATGTGACAGAAATTCCGCAAAATCGCCTGTCACATTTTCAAAGAGTACAGTAGCTACAACAACACTTCTGGGTCAGATGGTCCCGTGAGTACATATCGGAGTTGCAACAACGAGTGAAGTGGACTGTTCATCACGATTCGCTAAAGGTCAACGATTTAGTCCTAATAAAGGATGACAACTTGCCACCACTCAAATGGTCTTTGGGACGCATCGAGACGCTTCATCCAGGAGCTGATGGAATCGCCAGAGTGGCAACCATTAAAACCAAAAATAAGTTGGTAAAACGTTCTTTTGCTAAGATTTGTCCATTGCCGTTTGAAGACTAACACAGTGAATAGTGAAACTATTAACAAACCTTAGGGAACTAACTTTTAAGTATAATTTCTATTTTTATTTATATTCATGTTTCATTTATCGAAAGTACGTACTTTCAAGGCTGGGAGAATGTTTAGTTTAGTTTGTTGTATTTGAATTTGGCGCCTGGCGCAATGTCAGAGACAGAGGTCTCCACTTATGAGTGGTGGGGTTCATCGATCGACCCCCTCTCTCGCTACTGTCGTGGTAAAACATGGCAGCATATTTTCGTCCATTTACATAAAATTGTATTAATAAAGCGAAATTTGTTAGTACATCAACGTAAAAAGTTTTAATCGTACCAGAACAAAACCTATACAGTCCATTACATTTATTCATCAACATATGGTCCTTCGAGCCGGATCTTTCTACGTTTCATCTCAGTTGAACACGAGGCAGCCCACACAGCGCCTCTAAAACACGAAGCTCCACCAAGCAGCAAGCATCAATGGTACAACTAGAACAAAGCAATCGTAGGCAACACAACGCGGAAAGTGAGTTTTCCTTTTCATTCATATATTTCCTTGCATAGTTTCATATTACTACACATTCAATCTGTACAAGATCGAACTAGTTTCTGCATTCCGCCAATCTGTAGATTTTAATCATGATGAGTGAAGCCGAGTTTAAAAAGCTTAAGCGCAAAAGAGGTGCAGCTCAAGCAAAGGTAACTATTTTCGCTAAATACGTTAACGAGTTAGTAGCTAAATTTCCGAATGTGAGCGTGACTGATCAGGCAATTCGCGTTGAGTTAGAAGCACGTCATAAGCGTTTTCGGGAAGTACTTGAAACGTTTGAAGAAATTCAGCAACAAATCGAGGAGTGTATTGAACCTGAAGCGTTCGATGCGCAACTAGCAATACGAGAAAAGTTTGAAGCGGATTATTTCTGTGTTACAGCTAAAGCAAAATGCATTATACTTTCTTATAGACCTGAGTTCCAATTAACCGCAAATGTAGTCACTGAAAACTCAACTTCTGCTAGGTCTAGCAACGATCAATTTTCACAAAGCATTAAGCTACCAGTAATCGCACTGCCTGAGTTCAATGGCAACTATGACAGTTGGTTGGAATTCAGGGATACGTTTGATTCTTTAATTCACAAAAACGTCGGTATTCAAAACATACAAAAATTCCACTACTTACGCGCAGCATTGTCTGGTGGGGCTTTGCAAACTATCGCGAGTCTCGAATTTACAAACGCAAATTATACTGTCGCGTGGGAAACCTTATGCAATCGTTATAACAACTCGCAAATTTTGATACAAAATGACGTTAAAGCATTGTTTAACATTAACAGTATTAGCGAAGAATCATCTCAAGCCTTAGGAAAAATGATAGATAATGTCGCGAAACATTTAAGAGCGTTGAAAACTTTGAATGAGCCGATAGAAAATTGGGACACTCTTGTAATTCATTTAGTTACTACAAAACTCGATACTACTACAAAACGTAAATAGGAAGAAAAAAGATCTTCCTTTGTACATCCGAAATTAACAGACTTAAACGAATTTCTTAAAAATCGCGCCGATCTGTTAGAGTCTCTCGAGTACAATAAATCAAACAAAAAGGTTACAAAGACAAACACTGATTTCAAAACTAAAGCTTTCCTCTCGTCAAAATTATATTGCAGTTACTGCAAAAAGGAGCATTACATACACGATTGTCCGGAGTTTAGAAAATTGAGCGTTAGAGATAGAATCGAGCAAATCAAACGAGTCAGATCATGTCTGAACTGCTTACGAGCAGGTCATATGCTACAGCAATGTAGATCTAGTTCATGCAAACATTGCGGTGATCGTCACCACACTTTATTACATATCGAACGAACTCCTCATAATGACAATAATGAAAAGGAAAATAGGCCAGAAAATTCATCTATTAACTTAGCTTCTCAAAATTCTGCAATCCATGATCAGATTTTACTATCTACAGTTTTGATTAAGGTTTTTGACACAAGCAATAAAGCGCACACAGTACGCGCTCTTCTCGACGCAGGCTCTCAGAGCAGTTTTATCACAACCTCACTTTGCAACTTTTTAAATTTAAATAAGTCTAACATTAACATTCAAGTATGTGGAATCAATCATTCGCAGTCTGAAATCAAACATAAAGTTTCGTTAAACATTCAATCTAAGCAAAACAATTTTAGTAGTCGCATTTCTTGTCTAGTAATTCCTCAAATCACTAATAATCTTCCTAATTTCAAGTTAAACTTACGAGACTTACAGATACCAACTCATATTAGTTTAGCAGACCCAGATTTTCATATACCCAATAAAATTGACGTACTAATAGGCGCTGAAAAGTTCTGGGAAATCACAAGCGTAGGGCAAATACAACTAGAAAGAAATGGACCTATCTTTCAGAAAACCAAATTCGGGTGAATCGATTCTGGTCCCGTACAAACTAGCTCAGCTTTTAGTGTTCAATGTCATTTATCTCAAAACGTTATAGATAATAAGAACGTCGACAAACAGCTTACGCGTTTTTGGGAGGTTGAAGAGATTTCGGTTGTCAAGCCGTTATCACGCGAAAAGAAAGCTTGCGAAATGAATTTTATTGAAACAACTAAACGAATTGAGAATGGTCAGTTTGAAGTCACTATTCCACTCAAAGAATCTGTAAACAAGTTAGGGAATTCTTACGTAAGCGCAGAGAAACGCTTTATCAATCTAGAAAGAAAATTTAAAAATAATCCTGATTTCAAGACCCAATATCCACAGTTCATTAAACAATACCAAGCTTTAGGTCACATGACAAAGAGTATTTCAAACGATAATTCCTTGATTTCATACTACATGCCGCATCACGGCGTAATAAAGGAGGCTAGTTCAACAACTAAGCTTCGCGTTGTTTTTGACGCTTCATGCTTAACTAGTACTGGATATTCGTTTAACGATTTGCAAATGGTGGGTCCATCTATTCAATCAGATTTATTGAGCATTTTACTGCGTCATCGAAAGCACAGTTACGTTATCGCCGGTGACATTGAAAAGATGTACCGCATGTGTTCTATTAACCCCAATCAAAAATCTTTACAGCGAATATTGTGGCGCGACAATCCAAACAAACCAATAGACACTTACGAATTAGGCACGGTAACCTACAGTACAGCTGCAGCTGCCTTTTTGGCAATTCGGTGCCTTTATCAATTAGGCCTCGAATGCAATAATAAACTCATTTCGGACGTCATCAAAAATGATTTCTATGTAGACGATCTATTAACGGGAGGCGACACTATTGAGGAAGTCGTATTTATTGCAAATTCGGTTGCTGGAAAATTACATGAAGCAGGACTCATACTGCGCAAGTGGATTTCAAACAATTTAGAGATTTTAAGCGGCATTGGCGCATGAGATAGTATCAACTCTATCAATTTCGGTGAACAACAGAACACAAAAACTCTAGGTTTAATTTGGAACGCGACATCGGATTCATTCAAGTATAAAATAAACGAGAACTTTGACAAGCGAATAACTAAGCGAACTATCTTATCCGAAACATCACAAATATTCGACCCATTAGGCTTGCTAAGTCCATGTATTATCGTTGCCAAAATTATTTTGCAAAATCTCTGGACCGAAGGAGTTTCATGGGATGAGTCATTACCAATGTCATTGCACACAAGATGGATACAATTCCGTAACGAACTTCCAAAGTTGAATGAGCTAAACATACCAAGACATATCAGTTGTAGGAACCCTATACAGATCGAAATACACGGGTTCTCAGACGCATCAGAGTCAGCCTACGGTGCATGCGTATACCTAAAGTCCATATTCGTGGAGCATGAGACAATAGTTAGACTTATTTGCGCTAAGTCAAGGGTTTCGCCTATTAAAACTCAATCTTTGCCACGTTTAGAATTAATGGCCGCGCTCCTATTAGCTAAACTAGTTGATAAAATTAAACATTCATTGAGCATGCAATTAAACAATATTACATATTGGTGCGATTCAACCATTGTATTAAATTGGCTCCAAAAATCACCCAGTTTCTTGCAAGCATTCGTAGCCAATCGCGTAGCTATTATTCAGGAATTATCGGGAGATTCTTATGAAACCTGGCGTCACGTGCCAACGCACGATAACCCTGCCGATTTTGTCTCACGAGGTGTTGCACCTCATAAACTGCGTAAACTAATGCTATATTGGCAAGGTCCGTGTTGGTTAAAGGAAGATAAATCAGTTTGGCCAAGATTAGACTTAATTGAGGAAGAGTTGCCTGAAATGAAAAAATCTAGTTATGTTTCTAATCTAAGCTCAGTTTCTAACACTCAATATTTTGAAAACCACTCTAACTTATCTCGATTAGAAAGAATAACCGCTTATTGTTTAAGATTTATATCAAATTGCAAATGTAGCAAAAATAAAACTAGCAAGGTTTTTGGTCCACTATCATTCTTCGAAATAAAAAATGCGCAATTACAACTAATAAAATTAACACAATCGCAAGCTTTTGATAAAGACATCGCAATTTTAAGCAATAAAGGCTCGATACTCAAGGGTAAGCTACTAAAACTAAATCCATTTATTGACAAAGATCAGATTCTTCGCGTTGGAGGACGGTTAGCAAACTCGAATTTTACATTTAGCAAAAAACAACCTATATTGTTACTGGCTAAGCATCCGTTCACAAAAATGTTATTTAACAGAGAGCATAAGAAAATGCTTCATGCAGGACCACAACTGTTACTCTATTCAATTCGCGATAAGTTTTGGCCTCTGTCTGGGAGAAATACTGCAAGAAAAACTGTTCACGATTGTGTACAGTGTTTTAAGGTGAAACCTCGAATTACAAACCCTATAATGGGAAACTTGCCAAACGAAAGAACCAATCCGTCACCACCATTTTTTGTTACCGGCGTTGACTACGCCGGCCCCTTTTTAATAAAGGATCGACTTGGCCGAGGTTGTAAAAAATCTAAGGCTTACATCAGTCTATTTGTTTGCTTTTCAACTCGCGCGATTCATCTTGAATTAGTGTCGGATTTAACTAAAGATGCGTTTATAGCAGCTTTAAGGCGATTTATAGCACGACGAGGAAAACCGTCTCAAATATTTTCTGATAACGGTACTAACTTTAAGGGGGCTAATACAGAATTACAAAAATTGGGCAAGTTTTTAGAACAAAATCAGAATGTTTTGAGTACCTTAATCGAGAGCGAAGGAATTGCTTGGTAATTCATTTCGGCCCATTCCCCGCATTTTGGCGGCATATGGGAAGCTGGGAATAAGTCCACCAAATATCATTTGTTACGAGTAGCTGGCCAGGCTACGTTAACCTTTGAGCAATTTTACACTTTACTTGTACAGATTGAAAACTCCCGACCATTGTCTCCTTTATCATCAGATCCTTCAGATTTTACACCCCTTACTCCTTCTCACTTTCTCATTGGCCGCCCACTAACATCGATTGCCGATCCTGATGTGACAGAAATTCCGCAAAATCGCCTGTCACATTTTCAAAGAGTACAGTAGCTACAACAACACTTCTGGGTCAGATGGTCCCGTGAGTACATATCGGAGTTGCAACAACGAGTGAAGTGGACTGTTCATCACGATTCGCTAAAGGTCAACGATTTAGTCCTAATAAAGGATGACAACTTGCCACCACTCAAATGGTCTTTGGGACGCATCGAGACGCTTCATCCAGGAGCTGATGGAATCGCCAGAGTGGCAACCATTAAAACCAAAAATAAGTTGGTAAAACGTTCTTTTGCTAAGATTTGTCCATTGCCGTTTGAAGACTAACACAGTGAATAGTGAAACTATTAACAAACCTTAGGGAACTAACTTTTAAGTATAATTTCTATTTTTATTTATATTCATGTTTCATTTATCGAAAGTACGTACTTTCAAGGCTGGGAGAATGTTTAGTTTAGTTTGTTGTATTTGAATTTGGCGCCTGGCGCAATGTCAGAGACAGAGGTCTCCACTTATGAGTGGTGGGGTTCATCGATCGACCCCCTCTCTCGCTACTGTCGTGGTAAAACATGGCAGCATATTTTCGTCCATTTACATAAAATTGTATTAATAAAGCGAAATTTGTTAGTACATCAACGTAAAAAGTTTTAATCGTACCAGAACAAAACCTATACAGTCCATTACATTTATTCATCAACATATGGTCCTTCGAGCCGGATCTTTCTACGTTTCATCTCAGTTGAACACGAGGCAGCCCACACAGCGCCTCTAAAACACGAAGCTCCACCAAGCAGCAAGCATCAATGGTACAACTAGAACAAAGCAATCGTAGGCAACACAACGCGGAAAGTGAGTTTTCCTTTTCATTCATATATTTCCTTGCATAGTTTCATATTACTACACATTCAATCTGTACAAGATCGAACTAGTTTCTGCATTCCGCCAATCTGTAGATTTTAATCATGATGAGTGAAGCCGAGTTTAAAAAGCTTAAGCGCAAAAGAGGTGCAGCTCAAGCAAAGGTAACTATTTTCGCTAAATACGTTAACGAGTTAGTAGCTAAATTTCCGAATGTGAGCGTGACTGATCAGGCAATTCGCGTTGAGTTAGAAGCACGTCATAAGCGTTTTCGGGAAGTACTTGAAACGTTTGAAGAAATTCAGCAACAAATCGAGGAGTGTATTGAACCTGAAGCGTTCGATGCGCAACTAGCAATACGAGAAAAGTTTGAAGCGGATTATTTCTGTGTTACAGCTAAAGCAAAATGCATTATACTTTCTTATAGACCTGAGTTCCAATTAACCGCAAATGTAGTCACTGAAAACTCAACTTCTGCTAGGTCTAGCAACGATCAATTTTCACAAAGCATTAAGCTACCAGTAATCGCACTGCCTGAGTTCAATGGCAACTATGACAGTTGGTTGGAATTCAGGGATACGTTTGATTCTTTAATTCACAAAAACGTCGGTATTCAAAACATACAAAAATTCCACTACTTACGCGCAGCATTGTCTGGTGGGGCTTTGCAAACTATCGCGAGTCTCGAATTTACAAACGCAAATTATACTGTCGCGTGGGAAACCTTATGCAATCGTTATAACAACTCGCAAATTTTGATACAAAATGACGTTAAAGCATTGTTTAACATTAACAGTATTAGCGAAGAATCATCTCAAGCCTTAGGAAAAATGATAGATAATGTCGCGAAACATTTAAGAGCGTTGAAAACTTTGAATGAGCCGATAGAAAATTGGGACACTCTTGTAATTCATTTAGTTACTACAAAACTCGATACTACTACAAAACGTAAATAGGAAGAAAAAAGATCTTCCTTTGTACATCCGAAATTAACAGACTTAAACGAATTTCTTAAAAATCGCGCCGATCTGTTAGAGTCTCTCGAGTACAATAAATCAAACAAAAAGGTTACAAAGACAAACACTGATTTCAAAACTAAAGCTTTCCTCTCGTCAAAATTATATTGCAGTTACTGCAAAAAGGAGCATTACATACACGATTGTCCGGAGTTTAGAAAATTGAGCGTTAGAGATAGAATCGAGCAAATCAAACGAGTCAGATCATGTCTGAACTGCTTACGAGCAGGTCATATGCTACAGCAATGTAGATCTAGTTCATGCAAACATTGCGGTGATCGTCACCACACTTTATTACATATCGAACGAACTCCTCATAATGACAATAATGAAAAGGAAAATAGGCCAGAAAATTCATCTATTAACTTAGCTTCTCAAAATTCTGCAATCCATGATCAGATTTTACTATCTACAGTTTTGATTAAGGTTTTTGACACAAGCAATAAAGCGCACACAGTACGCGCTCTTCTCGACGCAGGCTCTCAGAGCAGTTTTATCACAACCTCACTTTGCAACTTTTTAAATTTAAATAAGTCTAACATTAACATTCAAGTATGTGGAATCAATCATTCGCAGTCTGAAATCAAACATAAAGTTTCGTTAAACATTCAATCTAAGCAAAACAATTTTAGTAGTCGCATTTCTTGTCTAGTAATTCCTCAAATCACTAATAATCTTCCTAATTTCAAGTTAAACTTACGAGACTTACAGATACCAACTCATATTAGTTTAGCAGACCCAGATTTTCATATACCCAATAAAATTGACGTACTAATAGGCGCTGAAAAGTTCTGGGAAATCACAAGCGTAGGGCAAATACAACTAGAAAGAAATGGACCTATCTTTCAGAAAACCAAATTCGGGTGAATCGATTCTGGTCCCGTACAAACTAGCTCAGCTTTTAGTGTTCAATGTCATTTATCTCAAAACGTTATAGATAATAAGAACGTCGACAAACAGCTTACGCGTTTTTGGGAGGTTGAAGAGATTTCGGTTGTCAAGCCGTTATCACGCGAAAAGAAAGCTTGCGAAATGAATTTTATTGAAACAACTAAACGAATTGAGAATGGTCAGTTTGAAGTCACTATTCCACTCAAAGAATCTGTAAACAAGTTAGGGAATTCTTACGTAAGCGCAGAGAAACGCTTTATCAATCTAGAAAGAAAATTTAAAAATAATCCTGATTTCAAGACCCAATATCCACAGTTCATTAAACAATACCAAGCTTTAGGTCACATGACAAAGAGTATTTCAAACGATAATTCCTTGATTTCATACTACATGCCGCATCACGGCGTAATAAAGGAGGCTAGTTCAACAACTAAGCTTCGCGTTGTTTTTGACGCTTCATGCTTAACTAGTACTGGATATTCGTTTAACGATTTGCAAATGGTGGGTCCATCTATTCAATCAGATTTATTGAGCATTTTACTGCGTCATCGAAAGCACAGTTACGTTATCGCCGGTGACATTGAAAAGATGTACCGCATGTGTTCTATTAACCCCAATCAAAAATCTTTACAGCGAATATTGTGGCGCGACAATCCAAACAAACCAATAGACACTTACGAATTAGGCACGGTAACCTACAGTACAGCTGCAGCTGCCTTTTTGGCAATTCGGTGCCTTTATCAATTAGGCCTCGAATGCAATAATAAACTCATTTCGGACGTCATGAAAAATGATTTCTATGTAGACGATCTATTAACGGGAGGCGACACTATTGAGGAAGTCGTATTTATTGCAAATTCGGTTGCTGGAAAATTACATGAAGCAGGACTCATACTGCGCAAGTGGATTTCAAACAATTTAGAGATTTTAAGCGGCATTGGCGCATGAGATAGTATCAACTCTATCAATTTCGGTGAACAACAGAACACAAAAACTCTAGGTTTAATTTGGAACGCGACATCGGATTCATTCAAGTATAAAATAAACGAGAACTTTGACAAGCGAATAACTAAGCGAACTATCTTATCCGAAACATCACAAATATTCGACCCATTAGGCTTGCTAAGTCCATGTATTATCGTTGCCAAAATTATTTTGCAAAATCTCTGGACCGAAGGAGTTTCATGGGATGAGTCATTACCAATGTCATTGCACACAAGATGGATACAATTCCGTAACGAACTTCCAAAGTTGAATGAGCTAAACATACCAAGACATATCAGTTGTAGGAACCCTATACAGATCGAAATACACGGGTTCTCAGACGCATCAGAGTCAGCCTACGGTGCATGCGTATACCTAAAGTCCATATTCGTGGAGCATGAGACAATAGTTAGACTTATTTGCGCTAAGTCAAGGGTTTCGCCTATTAAAACTCAATCTTTGCCACGTTTAGAATTAATGGCCGCGCTCCTATTAGCTAAACTAGTTGATAAAATTAAACATTCATTGAGCATGCAATTAAACAATATTACATATTGGTGCGATTCAACCATTGTATTAAATTGGCTCCAAAAATCACCCAGTTTCTTGCAAGCATTCGTAGCCAATCGCGTAGCTATTATTCAGGAATTATCGGGAGATTCTTATGAAACCTGGCGTCACGTGCCAACGCACGATAACCCTGCCGATTTTGTCTCACGAGGTGTTGCACCTCATAAACTGCGTAAACTAATGCTATATTGGCAAGGTCCGTGTTGGTTAAAGGAAGATAAATCAGTTTGGCCAAGATTAGACTTAATTGAGGAAGAGTTGCCTGAAATGAAAAAATCTAGTTATGTTTCTAATCTAAGCTCAGTTTCTAACACTCAATATTTTGAAAACCACTCTAACTTATCTCGATTAGAAAGAATAACCGCTTATTGTTTAAGATTTATATCAAATTGCAAATGTAGCAAAAATAAAACTAGCAAGGTTTTTGGTCCACTATCATTCTTCGAAATAAAAAATGCGCAATTACAACTAATAAAATTAACACAATCGCAAGCTTTTGATAAAGACATCGCAATTTTAAGCAATAAAGGCTCGATACTCAAGGGTAAGCTACTAAAACTAAATCCATTTATTGACAAAGATCAGATTCTTCGCGTTGGAGGACGGTTAGCAAACTCGAATTTTACATTTAGCAAAAAACAACCTATATTGTTACTGGCTAAGCATCCGTTCACAAAAATGTTATTTAACAGAGAGCATAAGAAAATGCTTCATGCAGGACCACAACTGTTACTCTATTCAATTCGCGATAAGTTTTGGCCTCTGTCTGGGAGAAATACTGCAAGAAAAACTGTTCACGATTGTGTACAGTGTTTTAAGGTGAAACCTCGAATTACAAACCCTATAATGGGAAACTTGCCAAACGAAAGAACCAATCCGTCACCACCATTTTTTGTTACCGGCGTTGACTACGCCGGCCCCTTTTTAATAAAGGATCGACTTGGCCGAGGTTGTAAAAAATCTAAGGCTTACATCAGTCTATTTGTTTGCTTTTCAACTCGCGCGATTCATCTTGAATTAGTGTCGGATTTAACTAAAGATGCGTTTATAGCAGCTTTAAGGCGATTTATAGCACGACGAGGAAAACCGTCTCAAATATTTTCTGATAACGGTACTAACTTTAAGGGGGCTAATACAGAATTACAAAAATTGGGCAAGTTTTTAGAACAAAATCAGAATGTTTTGAGTACCTTAATCGAGAGCGAAGGAATTGCTTGGTAATTCATTTCGGCCCATTCCCCGCATTTTGGCGGCATATGGGAAGCTGGGAATAAGTCCACCAAATATCATTTGTTACGAGTAGCTGGCCAGGCTACGTTAACCTTTGAGCAATTTTACACTTTACTTGTACAGATTGAAAACTCCCGACCATTGTCTCCTTTATCATCAGATCCTTCAGATTTTACACCCCTTACTCCTTCTCACTTTCTCATTGGCCGCCCACTAACATCGATTGCCGATCCTGATGTGACAGAAATTCCGCAAAATCGCCTGTCACATTTTCAAAGAGTACAGTAGCTACAACAACACTTCTGGGTCAGATGGTCCCGTGAGTACATATCGGAGTTGCAACAACGAGTGAAGTGGACTGTTCATCACGATTCGCTAAAGGTCAACGATTTAGTCCTAATAAAGGATGACAACTTGCCACCACTCAAATGGTCTTTGGGACGCATCGAGACGCTTCATCCAGGAGCTGATGGAATCGCCAGAGTGGCAACCATTAAAACCAAAAATAAGTTGGTAAAACGTTCTTTTGCTAAGATTTGTCCATTGCCGTTTGAAGACTAACACAGTGAATAGTGAAACTATTAACAAACCTTAGGGAACTAACTTTTAAGTATAATTTCTATTTTTATTTATATTCATGTTTCATTTATCGAAAGTACGTACTTTCAAGGCTGGGAGAATGTTTAGTTTAGTTTGTTGTATTTGAATTTGGCGCCTGGCGCAATGTCAGAGACAGAGGTCTCCACTTATGAGTGGTGGGGTTCATCGATCGACCCCCTCTCTCGCTACTGTCGTGGTAAAACATGGCAGCATATTTTCGTCCATTTACATAAAATTGTATTAATAAAGCGAAATTTGTTAGTACATCAACGTAAAAAGTTTTAATCGTACCAGAACAAAACCTATACAGTCCATTACATTTATTCATCAACAAACATAATTCCCAGATTCAGAGCAATCATTATTATTGCTTGATGTAGGCACAGTCCAGGATTTCATTGATTCCAATGTACTCATTGTCTGTTCCATCAACAGATCAGCATTGTTGGTATTTTTTTTTTCTACTTGGAGTGATATTGCTGGTACTTGTGTGGCCGCTTTCATTTTCAGTTTCGTATCGTCTGGCTTGTTCTGTAAAAAGTCCACTCATACTCGTACTATCATCTAAATCCTGCGTTAATGTCTATAAAAAAGTTATAAGTCTTAATTTTGTAACTTTTTTGTACTTTTACTTCTTCCAAAGTACTTTTTCTTTGTTTGATGAACTTTGCCAAAAATTGTAATTTATCAAACCAAATAAAATTCGATTCGTACAGTTCATCTGTACCAATGCCACTTTTTTGGCTTTTACTTAATTTGGACACCTCATGATTACATTGAGTTCGAAGATTGGTTAATTTTTTTTTCACATCAGCAACAGTGACATTCTCATTTAATTCCATAATAAGATGTTAATAAGATGTTATGCAAAATACGGCTGATTTATTTTTAGAATATATATTCACATACTTACTTTCTAAAACTCACAAAGTCGAACGGGCAACGGCAAGAACAAAGCGAAACTCGACCGGCAAAAACAAAACCAATTTTATAGGTTAGGTAAACAATAATACTGAACAAGAAACGAAACAGCAACTAAATTCCCTAGAAAATCGCAAAAATCCCTAAATCAGTCATAATCTAATTGTAGCAAAATGATGCAGTAGAAAATTGCTATGACTGGTTAAGACTATAAGATTTTCATAAAACTGGCAAATATTATTTTCAGTCTTAACAAAAATCGCAATATGTAAAGATAAAAATTATTCTGTATGACCAATCTTAAGAAAATTGCATGAAAATCGTACACAAATCTTAAAGGTGTAAACTGGCTTTAAGTAAAAAGCAACAAAATAATGCGTAAAGTTTTGTTAAATTTACAATAAATATTGTTATATTTTAACACATTATTATGTAAAAAATATAAAAACTTACACACATTTAGTGGAAACTTACAAAATCAGTCGTAAGTTTGTGTTAAATCTGCACAACATTGTGTTATAATTTAACACATTATTGTATAAACTTGCGTGTAATACTTTTACACAGTCAATTTTTCAGTTTACCGAGTATATATATTTGTGTTAAATCTTACACAAATTCGTGTGGACCTGGATCAACATAAATTTGTGTTTCTTTTTGTTAAATTTAGTAATATTTTTCTTACAGTGTAGGTGCGGATTTCTTTCACAAATATTCCGCAAATATAAATTTTGAAAAGTTTAGTTTTTCTTTTTGGTTTAATCATAAACAAATTTCGGTACCTATGCACTCAAATTACGATTCGTATACGTCCATTGCAGCACGGTGCAAAATTATTAAATATTTTCGCGTTGAAACGAAGGAGGACTGTGTGGTACTACAAAATGAACTTTGCGAAGGTGTGTTCGTAGCAGGAACTATAGGTAGGCCCGATAATAATAATATGATCCCCGTTAGACTACTTAACGTTAGAGACGAGGATATCAAATGAAAAAAATCTTTAGACCTATAACGTGGAAAATTTAAATAACTACCAAATGTGTAATTTTAGCGATAAACATACGTCATCGGTAAATAGGGTAGATAGTTTATTTAAATTAATAAATATGGATCACTTGAATAAAGAGGAAAAATCAACGAGTTGTGCCAAATATGCAGATGTATTTCAATTAGAGGACGACCCATTCACAGTAACCAACACTTATAAGCAAAAAAATTATTTGCAAGACTCGGCAACCCCCGTGTATGTAAAGCCCTATAGGCTGCCACAAGCACAAAAAAGCGAAATTCATCGGCAGATTAATAAAATGTTGCAAGAAAACATAATCGAAGAAGCTAGATCTGAATGGCCGGCACCGATATTAATTGTCCCTAAAAAAGCCGATAAAAATGGTAATAAAAAATGGCGGTTAGTTATCGACTACCGACTTTTGAATAAACGAATTCAGGATGGTAAGTTTCCGCTACCGTGTGTAGCCGAAATGTTAAATTCCTTAGGAGGAGCCGTTTAGTTTTCACATCTCGATTTAAGTCAAGGGTACTACAAGTTGAATTAGATCGCGCCAGCCGACCATGTACTGCATTCAGCACAGATAGGGGTCAATATCAACTGACTAGACTTCCAATGGGTCTAAAGATTAGCCCTAGTGGATTTTCTCGCGCGATGACTATTGCTATGTCCGGCTTGACTCACGAGATTTGTTTTTTGTATCTAGATGACTTAATCGTCTTCGGAAATAATTTATGTAATCATAATAAAAATCTCAATAAAGTATTGCAGAGATTGAGGGATGTAAATTTCAAACTAAACCTTAATAAATGCGATTTCCTAAAAAAGGAAATTTTGTATCTAGGCCATGTCATTTCATCGGATGGTGTTTCACCAGATCCAGAAAAGATCAACTCAATCAAAGATTATCCCGTTCCAGACAATGCAGACGCAGTTAAGCGTTTTGTAGCTTTCGCAAATTCTACAGAAAATTTATAAAAAAAATTGCGCACATTGCAGCACCGTTGAATTATGTAACACGAAAGGGTGTCAAATTTCAATGGACTGACGAATGTCAACAACCTTTTGAATCACTCCAACAAGCTCTCATGCATCCACCAATTTTACAATATCCAAATTTTACAACCGATAATTCATTTATTTTAAGGACCGATGCTTCCGGTTATGCAATTGGAGCTGTTTTGTCAAATGGAAATGACAAGCCAGTTGCATACGGAAGCAGATCACTTAATAAAACAGAAAAAAACTATAGTACAATAGAAAAAGAACTTCTTGCTATTGTCTGGGCCGTAAATCATTTTAGACCATATCTTTACGGACGTAAATTTCAAATTTTCACAGACCGTAGACCATTAGTGTATCTATTTGGGATGGTTAATCCATCCAGTAAATTAACCAAATTTAGGTTAAAATTAGAGGAATACGATTTTTCAATTCAATATATTAAAGGCAAAGATAATGTCACAGCTGACGCGTTATCAAGAATAGAAATCACTTCAGATGAACTTAAAAATATGAGTAACCAAGTACACGACACAATGCTTGTTTTAACACGCGCTCAAAGTAAAATAGTAGGATCAAACGATGAAATTAATAAAGGTAATTCCAAGGCTTCAAACGAAAGGGCAGGCCATTCTGGAGTTGTGGAATTATTAAAATGTCTATACAATTTTTTCGAATTGCGTCCTATTTCTAAATCAGACTTTAATGATCTAAGGACATCAAATAACTTGAAAAATTTAATCTATGACGAAAAGTCACAGATAATTTATATATCTCAGGATCCTCGGTCGACGTTGTCCTATGGCACATCGTTGAGAGACTTGAAAGACATGTGCGTTAAGCAAAATATTCCGGAATTAATTGTAATAAAAACTAAAATGTGTACACAACTAATAAATGAAATAAAAAAAGTTAAGGACTTAAAAGACGCCGGTATAAAAGTATCTATCGTAAAAGGGGTACAAAACGTAACAGATTTAGAGACAAGACAGCTCATATTAAACGATTTTCATATGTTGCCTTCCGGGGGTCATTCAGGTATCCGACGTACGTACAATAACATCAAAAAAGTTTACCTTTGGCCAGGAATGGGAAAAGATATAGAAAACTTTATTAAACATTGCGATGACTGTCAAAGATTCAAATATTCAAAGCCTAATAAAGAACCTCTATCCATTACAACTACAGCTAATTGTGCATTTCAAAAAGTATTTCTTGATCTTGTAGGACCTATAGAAGCAGACGCGGAAAATAACCAATATATTTTAACTTTACAATGCGAATTAAGTAAATTTGTAGAAGCGTACCCTTTGGAAAATAAGGAAGCTGAGACAGTTGCAAAATCTTTTGTAGAAAACTTTATACTAAGGTACGGAATACCAGACAAAATTGCTATGGACCAGGGTACCGAATTTCTCTGTAGTACGACAAAAGAAACCTGTAAACTGCTGCAAATTAAACAATTAAACTCGACAGCATACCACCACCAAACATTGGGTGCTCTCGAAAGAGTTTAGGAAATCTTCTCATAAGAGTTTAGGAAATTTTTTGCGCATCCAAATGCCAAAAAATCCAGGAACCTGGTGTTCATGGGTTCCGTTTTGGTGTTTTTCCTATAACAATACGGTACATACAGAAACAAAGTATGCACCATACGAACTAGTTTTTGGAAAATGTTGCAAATTTCCTTCGAGTGTTTCGGATCGTATTGATCCACTATACAGTTTCGATAACTATCCACTTGAATTAAAGTATCGCTTACAACATGCATGCAACGATCCAAAAAATAACTTAATTGCATCAAAGGTTAAAAAAAACATGAATATGACAGGAAAATTAACAGCATAAGCTATGAAAAAGGAAGTAAAATTTTACTCAAAAATGAAGCTGGTAAAAAGACTGACTCTTTGTATACTGGACCGTTCGAGGTCATAGAAGAGAAAAATCCAAACATTGTTATTAAGATAAGAAATAGGGTAGTTGAGGTCCATAAAAATAGAGTTAAGTCATATTTTTAGGTATTATATTTAGAGGCATATAATAGGCATAATTATTAGTGTATAATTAATTATTTAAATTTTATGTAATTTTATAATTTATAAAAGTAAATGTATCAATATTTTTATGTTTACTGTTAGCGTTAGTGGGATTTACTTTACTTAATTTTAATTTTGTATACATTTAAAATGTTGAAATTTTTTTTTGTAATAAAAACATTTTTTTCTAATACTATTTTAGAATAATAACATTCTTGAACTAATTTTAATTTGAGAATGTACTCATTCTGCAACAAGTGCGAGAATATTCATTCTTACACAAGTGATAGAATGACCACATGTGGCGCCATCTCATGGAAGTTGACGCAACATTAAGCTATTGTATTTTGATTAATGAATTATTTATTTAACTTATTAATTGTTGATATTAGTAATATTATAAGTTAATTAACTAAATCATTCATATTTAGAACATTCTTTATGACATTTTACAACTAATTTGGTTTATTAATACATATATTATAGCAGCGACATCTGTGAACTAATTGCCTAAAAGCGATAGGTACTAGACAGCGACTAAAACTGACATATTTTAATTGACGATAGTATTAGAAAAAGTATAGTCTGAAACTCGTCGGAATGAATATTCAGCCCTTGTGAAAACCGTCAAACTCGCCTTCGGCTCGTGTGACAAATTTTCACTCGGGCTGAATATTCTCATTCCGCACTCGTTGCAGAATATACTATTATCTGCTTGCTTTTCGAAATGACAACTTTATGAGTGTAATTTTTAATGTCATAATAACATGCATTATGACAATAAAGACTATACTGATTTTCGAGCTGATTACATTATAGTACTGAGTACTATAATAAATTCATTATGGTACTCAGTACTATAATAAAACTGAATACTGTATTAAAATTCAGGTAATCAATTTTCAGGTAATACGATTATATCGATAAATTAGTGACGTTTAGGTGACAGCAACATATTTATTTTTTATATTTTACATTTTTTTAAAGCTAAATAATTTGTTTGGAATTTCTTCTTTAATATACGCAAGCAGATAAAATTTTGTATGTCATTCGGATCGTAACTAATCATTATGGTACCAATCGTGAAGTTTATCAGACGAGGCGCCAGCCGAGTCTGATAACGTAGACCGCGTTATCAGACTCGATATTACAATCCTTATGACATAAATAACTATTTTCGTTTACAGAGAAGAGGTGTAGTGTGTAGCAATAGTTTAGGTAAGCAATAAAGAAGTAGAGCAATTGCCAATACTTGCAGTTTGGCAATTAAGCAATAATGTCAATATGCAATATATAGATTGACTCGTGAGGGTAAGTTCAGTCTACTCGTAACCATACACTTGAATAAAGTACATAGATGAGCGAAGTAAGACTATATTATTAACACCCATTATCCTTTAAACTTAAACCTCATCACAAATTAATTAATATATTTCATAGTTTTCATATCTTTTGAAATGAAGTACGCCGTGGTATTATTTGTCAATGAGGGCCAAGAGCAAAATGAAAGTTTTGCAGAAAGTTCCAGTCATTTCCAGTTCCCAACATATATGTCCTTCACACGTAAATCTGCTTCTATTAAATTTTGTTATTAATTTGATGGTGTTGTTATCAATAGACCTGTTACATTTACTGATCTTGGAGTCACATTTGACTCCAAACTTAATTTTAATAAACACATTATGACCATCACTTCATCGGTTTACCGAACCCTTGATTTTATTCAGCGTAACAAAAGATTTTACTGATGGTTATACTCTTTTGCTTCTTTTTAATTCCTACATTAGATCTAAGCTAGAGTATGCATCCGTGGTTTGGTGTCCTTCATATACGCAATATATAGATGAGCTAGAGAAAGTTCAAAGGAAATTTTTGAAGGCTTTGTCTTTCAAAATTGATGGAGTTTATCCACCACGCGGATTTCCACAGGATAATTTATTAGTAAGATTTAAACAACAAGATCTATCAACTCGAAGACAGTGTCAGTCGGTTATATTTGTACATAAAATATTGAATAACATTTTTGACTGTCGGTATATACTGGACTATATAACTCATTTTTAAATTAGCCAATAGGAATGATGCATTATTCCTAGTTATCAGGTATTGATAACTGAATATACGCTTGACGACGTGATATATCCGTTTTGGTGATTCGGCGCTTCGAAAAAGTTATAACTAATGTCACTATTCAAATAAATAAACTTCAAATGAATGTCAGATTTATTTATTCGTTATATAGTCCTATTGAATACCACTCTTGCATTCAGTATTATCAGAATATACTGCATTGTTGCACTCAACATATTTTTTCGGAACACCACTCCTTCTTCGGAGTCGTGGTGTTCCGAAAAAATATGTTTCGTGTTCAATACAGTATATTCGATTATACTGAATGCACTTGTGATATTATAAGTGATAATCTACCGAGCCATCATAAATTATATTGATCCACTCTTGCTCTGAATTCAGAAACGCATGTCTTTGCTTATATCACCCTTTTCAAATATACCTGTCACAGTTTGTGTACAGCCTACTTACGATTTAGAAAATTAAAATAAACAACTACTATTTTGTAAAATGTGTATATTTAAAAATAAAAAGCCAAATTATATTAAGGGTGCATTCCGAATCACACATAATGCACATTATGTTCACAACAGCCGTTCCGTTTCACATTATTATATGCATAATGCACGGTTAACCACGCCCATTTGTATTCCCCTCCGATCGCATCCACTGCTCGTGTTCTTTGGTGAAGCATTCAATGCGTTAGCAATATTAGGCGCCAAATAAATGTTTAGTTGAGCGTCAAGTGTCAGCACTTTTTGCTTTAAAATGAAAGAAAAACAAGTAATCGAATATCCAGTAATAATTGAAGAGACCAACGAAGATTACTTTAGTATTAAGTAAAGAAGACTGCAATCGAGCTACAAATGGTAGGCTTAAACTATCAAATCATAACCTAACATTTTATTTGTTACTTACTCTAGAACAGAATTTTGTTCATCAATTGATAAACAACATGAATACAACAGAAACCGATAAAAACGATGAGAATGAAAAGCCTATCGAAGCAGATGTCTAACAATTCAACTATGAAAATCGTGAAAGTGAAGGTTAGTTGAAAATCTAGTCGCGGCGGCCTTTTACTTTTGTTCTTAACATTATAGACTCAGAACACAAATGGTCAGAGAAGGCAGTCTTTGCGTTTATTGAAATTTATAGGCAGCAGAGCAATCAGTTTAGTTTGTGTAAGCGCCATTCTAAAGTATGGGATAATATTTCAGCTGCTTTAAAAGCTGTAAATATTGCTTACAATTTTACTGAAACACAATGTTCAGTCAAATTCTCAGTATTAAAACGCACTTATAAAGGTATTAAAGATGCCAACAAAAAATCTGGTCATGCAAGAACCTCGTGGAAGTTCTACAATGCAAGTTTAATCGCTCATGATTCATTAACTAGCGTTACAGATAGTTCCTTTTTATAGATTATATGGATTCTCTTCTGGGCAACAAAAAATTTATGGAACCTTTATGCACGGCATCTAGTGCAGGACTTTCTTAGCCTATACCAATCAAATCTGATGATGAGTTGGGGTCAAATTTGCAAAGTAGCTACAATAAATTTCATGTATTTTAGTTCAATTTATTATTGTAGTTCAATATTTCAGGGAATAAGAAAAGAAAAATTGAAGCAATCATCGATAATTTTAATAAAATCTGCAACGAAAGAAAAGAATTAATGGAGCAACAATTCAAAGAAAATGAAAACGAAAAAAGGAGAGGCACCGAGAAAAGTTTGAACAAAGGCAACAAATAAACGATCAAAAAATGGAAATACAACGAGAATTATTAAATTTTTTATCCAGTTCACGTGATGTGAACAATCAATTGTGAAAAATCAATTGTTTTGTTTGTTGGTCTCAATCAGTTTTGTATTTAGTTTTTGATGGCTGTTTTATTTCTATATTCGACCCGTTTGCATTTATAAAAGTTATGTTTTTGTTTGAATTTTTATTAAAATATTTTATAATATAAATCATTTGTTTTCATCATCAACGGTTGAATAAACTACAATTTACATTAACATTTCTAAATTGTTCATTATATTGGTTCTCTTAGTTTGCCTCATGTGGTGGTTCATGCGGTGCTATAACATTAAACTCCATTAAGTCGTTGTTTAAAATGCATATGTTGTGCAGTACACAACAAGCAATTATAAATTCTGGAATTTCCTGAATGTCTGTTAATGGCAAACAAACTAAAAGTATGCGAAATCGTAGTTTCAACAATCCAAACGAACGCTCAATTACCATTCGAGAGGAAGAAGTTGTAATTTTTCTGCCTCCTTGTTAGGTGTCTGTTATCAAGAAATGGTACCATCACATGTTGATGAAGCCCATAAGCAGCATCACCAATGTGAGTATGTGAGTCGTTAGAAAAATAGAGCTCGGCATTCTCAATAAATTGAGGCAAAAAAGAATGTCTAAATACTCTTGCGTCATGAACAGAGCCTACTTGCCAAAGCATAACAATGTGTAAATAACATTTTAGAGTTACAAACAGCTTGCAATTGTTGCGTTATACAGTGCGTCTAATGGAATATGTTATCGAAGTGAGCTTTGAAATCAAAAAGTCACGTCGTAGCTTGCACTATACGTATTTCAATTAAAATTTCCAACAAGTGTCAGTTTTTTAAATTTCAAATTTAAGATTTCTTTAAAAGATTGAATACCATGGTTTTAACTAACGAACATAAATCTTTTATGATAGGGAGTTACTTTAGAAATGGAACAATTGAAAATGGCACATGGAATTATTCGGCTGATATGTGTTTTCAAGAATTTGTTGCGCGCTTTCCAAATGTGAACATCACACAAAGCAATTTTTTCATTTTCTTAAAGCGAACTTTAGCCAAATTTAGTCAACAAGGCAACATTCTCAGAAAAAAAAGTAGTGGTGGAAAGCTTAAGCGTACCCAAGAAGTTATTGATGATGTGCAAGAGCGATTAGAAGAGACTTTAACAAAGTCCTTAAGACATCTGTCACAGGAAGTCCATCTATCTGTTGAAACTTGCCGCGCTATTTTACGAAAAAATTTGAATATGCACCCATATAAAATTCAATGTTATCAAGAGCTATTGCCAACAGATTTTGAAAAACGCCTAGAATACTCTCGATGGTTTTTGGAACATCTTAATGACAATGATGACCTGCTTAACTTGACTTTCTTTTCTGATGGTTCCATTTATCGGGTTACGTTAATTCACAAAATATGCGCATGTGGAGTGCACAAAATCCACACTTTATGACGGAAGCTCCGCTTCATCCAATTGGGATTTGGTGTGCTCTATCTCGGAGAAGAATAATTGGACCAATATTCTTTAATCAAACAATTAATGCAGAAAGGTACCGAAATTTGATATTGGAACCATACATAAATCTGCTTGATGATGAGGAATTAACTAAAAGCTACTTTCAACAGGATGGGGCCACCGCGCATACAGCAAATGCAACCCTTCATTATCTAGCTGAATTTTACGATAATCGAATAATTTCTAAAAATGTATGGCCACCAAGATCTCCCGATCTTACTCCATTAGATTATTTTTTATTTGGACATTTGAAAAATAAAATCTATGCTACTACAATCGACAATTTGGAAGAACTGAGAAGAAGAATTACTGATGAATGTAATCAGATAACGCCACGTATTTTAGAAAATGTTTTTGAGAATATGAAAAAACGAGTGGCTTTGTGTTTGCGAGAGAAAGGACGCCACTTTCAACAACTTTTATGATTGATTATTATTTTTTGTTTATCTTTTTACTCATTCAAATTTAATTTAATCAGATTGCATTAATTAATTTTGAAAAATGGAATAAGTATGGTGCAAGCTACGACGTGACTTTTTGATTTCTAAGCTCACTTCGATAACATATTCCATTAGACACACTGTAGAATGTTCACCTTTTCGGTTTATGTAAGGTACAGCATCTTCTTTTATGGCTCGAATTCTTATATGAGTTCCATCTATAGCACCTATAATCTTAGGAAAACCCTTCATTAATTCAAATCGATGCATTTCCTGAATAGCAAACTCTTCAAAAGGCCAACGAATGAATTCATTTGCCACACAATGTAAAGCATAAGTTACACGCCGCACCGATCGAAATGTTGTCGCCTTTCCAACGCCAAATTTTACAGAAATCGATCTATAAGAATCTGGAGTTGCCATAAACCAAAAAGCAACTGTTTTTCTACAGTTATAGGTTTTCTACCGCTTCTATTAGTCGTTCTGTTTAAGGCTTCTCCGATAAAAGATAACACCATATTGAAAATAGTGGGTAGCATTCTAAAATAACGTACAAATAAACATTATTAGATTAGTTGAAGTGAGATTGTGAAGTAGATTTGAAACGACAAAAGAATAAATAAAACAACGAGCCTGAAATGGCTTTTGAATTCGATATTAGTGTAACCAGAAATGACCCGTTCAGCATAACCAGTTATTTTTTCTCTGATTGCGTTATCCGTACGTTCTGCAGATATAAACAAAATTAAGTACAACATCTCTTCAATGTCTTCCATTTCCCAGTCGTCAATTTCACTTGATGATGAATCACTATAACTATCACTGCTTTCGAGATTCAAAATATTACAAATCACGGCGATTTCCATAGTAAATAATACCTTAAACAACATAAATAATACGAAGCTTGAAGAGTAAATGTAGACTTTGACATCTGTCAAACGGCAATACCGCTATGCGCGCATTGAATGCATAAAATCGTTCCGATTCAAGTAATACATTATGCGCATTAATGAATTGGAACGCCTAACGTATGCAACGCATGCGTTGCGTGCAATGTCTGATTCGAACATGTCCCCCGCCTTCTTTAATACACAAGCTTATGCGTCTTCTCATGTTATCGAATGAATTTTGCAGAAATCTTGGCGTTATCGTGGCACATTCTTCAACAATTCTTTGTTGTAGTTCTTGCAAATTATTTACTGGGGTTTTGAAGATCCGATTTTTTAAGTAAGGAAACACATGATAGTCAAACAAGGTGACCTTGGAGAAAACTCAATTTGAGTGCGTAAACTTATTAATCTGTCATTAAAAAACTGACGGAGAAACGCAATAGTTTCGCGTGTCGTATGTGCAGTTGCACCATCCTGCTGAAATTAGCCATGCTGAAGCCCATCATCATATAGTTGTTAAACAAATTCGGTCAAAATATTGTTCCTATATCTCTCTGGATTGAGGGTGAAATTGAAAAATATGGGCCCAATTATTCTTCTACGAGAAACTGCCATCCAAACACTAATTTTCTGCGGATGTAGCGGACTTTCAACCAAATATGTGGATTATCATTGGACCACATTCGCATATTTTGAGAGTTGATGTATCCCGAAAGATGAAACCAGGCTTTGTCAGAAAAAAACGTGAGATCTAGTAGATCGTCATTGACTAAATTATTAGCAAACCACTGGCAGTATGCAAGACGCCTGGGTTGGTCTGTCGGCAAAAGAGCTTGATAGGATTGCATCTTATATGAATGCATGTGCAAATTTTTCTTCTTTTGGCATACTACGTATTAAGAATCCCCCAAAGGAATCAGACTGCACGTCGGATTTGTCCGATTGGTATCATAGCTGGGATTGGCTGATATGGTAATTAAATTTTGTCGTATTTTATTTGATGGTCGGGAAAAATATTTTTCCATTTTAATTTTTTATTCTGTTTTTTTGTGCGAAAAATGATTTTTTTTATTTATTTATTATTATTTTTTTTGCGCGGGAAATAGCTAATTGTGTATTAAGAGCGCAAAGTGATACTTTGTCGCGCGAGCCAGAATGTTGTCGTGCGACGCGATAGCGGAGCACGACAATCTGGCGAGAGCGACAAAAACACTTTGCGCTCGAAATACACACAAGATTTTTCCTCCAATCGATTTTAAATTAAATTTTTGTTGCAAAAATGTAAAATTAATATTTTGACAAAAAATAAAAATGTGATTATATCATCGGTAACCAAGAAACGCTCATTTCTAAAAACAAAAACTATTGTTTTACTGCATTGTTTTGATTTAGCGAGCGGGAAAATCAGCAAAAAGATCTAGAGCGGGAAAGTGACAACTCCTCGGAAAACGCCAACTTTTCGTTGTCAAATGGAAGCACAAAGGCTTACTTTTATATGCGATTGTAGGAAAAGATATTTTCTTAAAAAAATATGTGAAACAATTAGATTTTTTTTATTAACAAATAGGTTTTGAAATTTGGGACACGTCCAATATACGATTTGTGTTCCAATCCGCTTGCCAAGTGATCAAAGCCAAGCCTCCCGCTGAGGAGGAAGAAGAGGACGCGGATTACAAGGAAGAAGACTCCAATCATTCTGATTAATATTTGTTTGTCGTTTTAATTGTTATATATAATTTTTTGAAAGTAAACTATTTAAAAATCAAAAAATAAATAAAAAGCATAATAACTTTATTCGATAATCGGTAAATAATAATTAGTTACTACATTACATAGAAACAATTTAGGAATAAGATCATCCAGCCAATGTGGATACAAATCACAATTTTTGCGAGGCACACAATATTTTTCTATATTTACAACAAAACAATATAAATAATAATAAAATAGACACACTTAAATTAAAATGCACACTTTGAACCAGTGCAGTCGACGAAAACAATAAAATGATGTCAAAGCGAAAATAGATTTGCACTGGATATCATTTATCAAAATAACATAAAATTTACGCTTCCATGCACACACCAAATTAAATTACAAAATAAATTATATACAGAACGAAATATCACATCATGTTTTGTAACAGCGAAAATTTTGTGTATCAAGCGCGCTCAATAACAATTAAATCTACGTTCACAAATTTACAAGTTCGGAATTTGCACCTTCGACAAATGGTGCTGCCGCAAATCCTCATCATGTGGCAACGGGCGCACCGCTTCTCTTGCCGGACTGCCATCGGGGTTCGTTTGAAATTAATTATGCAAAATATAATATTAAACAATTGGATTTAGGAGTTAGTTCAATAAAGAATGAAAAGTACTGTAAGTTGTGCAATATTCTTAATTTACATATCAATAAATCTAATGTTAGGTATTTAGATAATATAATTAAAAGGCATGGGAATCAAATTTTTGATAAAAATAGCAGTAAAGTATTTAATGTTTCATCCGATTTAATGCAATGATTAAATCTAGGTTCAAATATGTCCGTTAATAGTGCTTCGGTTGGCGAATTAAAAATGGAGAACCGAGTCGAAAATCCTGTACCCACAACACCTCGAAACCCAAATTTTTCAAAAAATCCTGCTTTCACTGAAGCTACACTATTTGGTGTAGTTGGAAACTGAACCCATATAGGCATCAATATATTAGATATCAGTTGGCAAATTTCTGAAACTGCCCTAGTTACTGATGGCTGACTAACCAAAAATTTCTAAAGAATACAGCTAGTATGATTTTTCTTATAGAGAAAACCACATCTTACCTTCTTTCATCTTCAGCTAGTAAGCGTAAACAAAAATCGGTATAATATCGTTGTTGTTCATTTCGATTGACGTTAGCCTAGACAATTCACTGAAAATCTTATTGAAAAAGTGCAATTGCTTGGCCAATATTTCATACTCGATTTCATAACAGAGCTCAGCTAGCCTTAACGTTCCGCGAAATGCGTATGCTACTTTACAGAATATGTTATTAAAATAATGTTAATAATAAACCTAAAAATGCTTATAGAATTGCAAAAATTTGATATTTTAATAAAATAACAAAATGTTACCTTAAAATAAAGTTAGAGAATACCACCAAAAACTTTAACAAATTTCGTCTGCAAATTCAAAGGTAACGATTCGTCCCATCCGGTTTTTAACTGCCACAATTGTTGAATGATTAATTTTGCAATTACTATTACTGAACCTAAAAGACCAAGTGGGTCATATAATGCAACGTCTTTTTTAAATGTCAATTTAAAAAAATGTCAAAATATTAATATAATAATCCTAAATGTCAAAATATTTTTTGTGTGTTAATTGTGTTAATTTTTGGTCATTAATTGTCATTTCAACGCAATTCAAAATTAGCGCGCTTGCAACTTCCGCCGCTGGTTGAATGTTATTGGCCAAACTTTAGTGTGACGCGGTAATGTCAATGTTCGGTGTACGTGCTCTGCAGCACATCATTTGATGTGTTGTGTTTGAAGCCATAGTTTTATACAAATAAATTTGTTTATTTGTATCAAAAATAATCGGTCCAAACTTGTGTTCCTTGAGATGAAGAAGAGATATAAGTATGACCTTATTTGGAACAACGTCAGCCAATGCAAAATGAATTAATAAAGTCTATAGATTCAAGGTACTATAATAATATTTCTTTCAAAAATGGTTTAGGAACCATAGAACGCTTATAATTATTTAATGCATTTTGCAAATATCTGTCTAACGCAGTCGTTGATTAAGTAATTAAATTTCCGAATCAATTTTTTGCATTTTTATAAAGATCATAAAGCACTGGACATTTAGAGAAAACAACGCTCATTTTGTTACATAAGCTAATTAATATGCACGCGGTCTGTCCTTTTTAACTTTCTTGATAACAGGGTATTTTTTTTTTCTTTCTTGACAAGCAGCCACCGCCAACACTCGACCCATACAACCAGCAAAATATGACGCAAATAAAGCCCAACAGCTTTAAAACGTATTTGTCGTATTTTATTTGATGGTCGGGAAAAATATTTTTCTATTTTAATTTTTTATTCTGTTTTTCGTGCGGAAAAAAGATTTTTTTTATTTATTTATTATTATTTTTGCGCGGGAAAAGATATTTTCTTAAAAAAATATGTGAAACAATTAGATTTTTTTATTAACAAATAGGTTTTGAAACAAATTTGGGACACGTCCCCCAAAGGAATCAGACTGCACGTCGGATTTGTCCGATTGGTATCATAGCTGGGATTGGCTGATATGGTAATTAAATTTTGTCGTATTTTATTTGATGGTCGGGAAAAATATTTTTCCATTTTAATTTTACTTCTCTCGTAGAGGAAGTATTGTATTCATGAAAAAAAAAAATTTCTCCAAATTTCACTTTTTTCTACATTATAGAATGCGTAGATTACGAAAATCATATTCACTAATTTCCGTCTGTCGGTCTGTCGGTCTGTGCAATTCTTTAAACCACTATATTTCGGAATCTACTGACCCGATTAGAGCAAAATTTGCGTCCTTTTTTTCTACCTGCCCATAGATGATATCGAAGGAAAAAAGTTTATAAAATTCTCAAAGACCTGCGCGTTATAGGCCAAAAACATGCTAAACATGGCAAAATCGGTAGATCCACTTAATCTTCTAAAGTTGCTGACCGATTTTAACCAAATATTGAACATATGTTTCGTGTATACCCCAAGTGGTGAATGCTCTCAAAAAATCTTGAGTTTATTATAGGGTTGAATTTTTATTAAGGGTTGAAGGGTCAAAAAGTTGTAAAAATGAATAAGTTGTAACGTGAATACCTGCCAGGAGGAATATTTGATTTGGACCAAATTTGGTATACATATCAGGGATACATTGAAGAAAATGCTGGTAAAAGTTTCATCCCCTAAAAATAAGCCCCTACGACCCATTTGCCATTTAAGTTAATTGTTCAAAAATTGCCGGTGTTGTGATTCTTATATGGCAGCATTACCCACACTTTTCCATCAGTTATTTTAGTAATATTTACATAAAGAGTGAGTAAAAATAATTTTCGACCCTTAACACACACCCCCACCCCTCCAATATAGAGTTTGAGTCATATGGTTCGGATTTTCTTCATATTCGATTTCTACTATACATTTTAAACATATTTACGAATAATATAATTTAAAATAGTATGCGACCATTATTTTGCAATTTCAACCCTTAACATACTATGTACAGTCAAAATGCTCGGATTTCTTTCAAATTTGGATCCTAGTAGTACATTAACTTACTTAACTTATCATTATTTAGTTAATTAAATTAAAATTAGGGTAGGACCTACATATTACAATTGTAACCCCTAATGCACCCCTTACAGTTTAATTTGTCAGAATTCTTTTAAATTTGTTTTCTAATAATAAATTGAAATATAATTTAAAGTAGTTTAATCAAAAATGTCCTAGAATCCTCAATTCATGTTTTTAACCCTTAACACACCCCTTACACTGATAGTGCTAGGATTTACTTCAAACATTAATTTATATTGGTAATTTTAAATCTAGCTTCAAATAGTTTCATTAAATTAGAGTACCTACAACAAATTTTTCACTTTTTTAATCTTTTCATACACACGTTTCAACTTTATCGCTTAAATTGGTTTAAAATTTTGTTCCTAGTTAAAATTTAAAAAGCATTTTTAAATACCCGATAAAATTTTTCAGTAAAAGATGCCTCAAAATTCTAAAGATTTGAATAACAAATTTTAATATAGCAACGAGAGAAGTACTGTGGAATCTCATTTCCAGCGAATTTTATTCTGTTTTTTTTTTGTGCGAAAAATGATTTTTTTTATTTATTATTATTTTTTTTTGCGCGGGAAAAGATATTTTCTTAAAAAAATATGTGAAACAATTAGATTTTTTTTATTAACAAATAGGTTTTGAAATTTGGGACACGTCCAATATACGATTTGTGTTCCAATCCGCTTGCCAAGTCATCAAAGCCAAGCCTCCCGATGAAGAAGAAGAAGAGGACGCGGATTACAAGGAAGAATACTCCAATCATTCTGATTAATATTTGTTTGTCGTTTTATATTTATATATATAATTTTTTAAAAGTAAACTATTTAAAAATCAAAAAATAAATAAAAAGCATAATAACTTTATTCGATAATCGGTAAATAATAATTAGTTACTACATTACATAGAAACAATTTAGGAATAAGATCATCCAGCCAATGTGGATACAAATCACAATTTTTGCGAGGCACACAATATTTTTCTATATTTACAACAAAACAATATAAATAATAATAAAATAGACACACTTAAATTAAAATGCACACTTTGAACCAGTGCAGTCGACGAAAACAATAAAATGATGTCAAAGCGAAAATATATTTGCACTGGATATCATTTATCAAAATAACATAAAATTTACGCTTCCATGCACACACCAAATTAAATTACAAAATAAATTATATACAGAACGAAATATCACATCATGTTTTGTAACAGCGAAAATTTTGTGTATCAAGCGCGCTCAATAACAATTAAATCTACGTTCACAAATTTACAAGTTCGGAATTTGCACCTTCGACAAATGGTGCTGCCGCAAATCCTCATCATGTGGCAACGGGCGCACCGCTTCTCTTGCCGGACTGCCATCGGGGTTCGTTTGAAATTAATTATGCAAAATATAATATTAAACAATTGGATTTAGGAGTTAGTTCAATAAAGAATGAAAAGTACTGTAAGTTGTGCAATATTCTTAATTTACATATCAATAAATCTAATGTTAGGTATTTAGATAATATAATTAAAAGGCATGGGAATCAAATTTTTGATAAAAATAGCAGTAAAGTATTTAATGTTTCATCCGATTTAATGCAATGATTAAATCTAGGTTCAAATATGTCCGTTAATAGTGCTTCGGTTGGCGAATTAAAAATGGAGAACCGAGTCGAAAATCCTGTACCCACAACACCTCGAAACCCAAATTTTTCAAAAAATCCTGCTTTCACTGAAGCTACACTATTTGGTGTAGTTGGAAACTGAACCCATATAGGCATCAATATATTAGATATCAGTTGGCAAATTTCTGAAACTGCCCTAGTTACTGATGGCTGACTAACCAAAAATTTCTAAAGAATACAGCTAGTATGATTTTTCTTATAGAGAAAACCACATCTTACCTTCTTTCATCTTCAGCTAGTAAGCGTAAACAAAAATCGGTATAATATCGTTGTTGTTCATTTCGATTGACGTTAGCCTAGACAATTCACTGAAAATCTTATTGAAAAAGTGCAATTGCTTGGCCAATATTTCATACTCGATTTCATAACAGAGCTCAGCTAGCCTTAACATTCCGCGAAATGCGTATGCTACTTTACAGAATATGTTATTAAAATAATGTTAATAATAAACCTAAAAATGCTTATAGAATTGCAAAAATTTGATATTTTAATAAAATAACAAAATGTTACCTTAAAATAAAGTTAGAGAATACCACCAAAAACTTTAACAAATTTCGTCTGCAAATTCAAAGGTAACGATTCGTCCCATCCGGTTTTTAACTGCCACAATTGTTGAATGATTAATTTTGCAATTACTATTACTGAACCTAAAAGACCAAGTGGGTCATATAATGCAACGTCTTTTTTAAATGTCAATTTAAAAAAATGTCAAAATATTAATATAATAATCCTAAATGTCAAAATATTTTTTGTGTGTTAATTGTGTTAATTTTTGGTCATTAATTGTCATTTCAACGCAATTCAAAATTAGCGCGCTTGCAACTTCCGCCGCTGGTTGAATGTTATTGGCCAAACTTTAGTGTGACGCGGTAATGTCAATGTTCGGTGTACGTGCTCTGCAGCACATCATTTGATGTGTTGTGTTTGAAGCCATAGTTTTATACAAATAAATTTGTTTATTTGTATCAAAAATAATCGGTCCAAACTTGTGTTCCTCGAGATGAAGAAGAGATATAAGTATGACCTTATTTGGAACAACGTCAGCCAATGCAAAATGAATTAATAAAGTCTATAGATTCAAGGTACTATAATAATATTTCTTTCAAAAATGGTTTAGGAACCATAGAACGCTTATAATTATTTAATGCATTTTGCAAATATCTGTCTAACGCAGTCGTTGATTAAGTAATTAAATTTCCGAATCAATTTTTTGCATTTTTATAAAGATCATAAAGCACTGGACATTTAGAGAAAACAACGCTCATTTTGTTACATAAGCTAATTAATATGCACGCGATCTGTCCTTTTTAACTTTCTTGATAACAGGGTATTTTTTTTTTCTTTCTTGACAAGCAGCCACCGCCAACACTCGACCCATACAACCAGCAAAATATGACGCAAATAAAGCCCAACAGCTTTAAAACGTATTTGTCGTATTTTATTTGATGGTCGGGAAAAATATTTTTCTATTTTAATTTTTTATTCTGTTTTTCGTGCGGAAAAAAGATTTTTTTTATTTATTTATTATTATTTTTGCGCGGGAAAAGATATTTTCTTAAAAAAATATGTGAAACAATTAGATTTTTTTATTAACAAATAGGTTTTGAAACAAATTTGGGACACGTCCCCCAAAGGAATCAGACTGCACGTCGGATTTGTCCGATTGGTATCATAGCTGGGATTGGCTGATATGGTAATTAAATTTTGTCGTATTTTATTTGATGGTCGGGAAAAATATTTTTCCATTTTAATTTTTTATTCTGTTTTTTTTTGTGCGAAAAATGATTTTTTTTATTTATTATTATTTTTTTTGCGCGGGAAAAGATATTTTCTTAAAAAAATATGTGAAACAATTAGATTTTTTTTATTAACAAATAGGTTTTGAAATTTGGGACACGTCCAATATACGATTTGTGTTCCAATCCGCTTGCCAAGTCATCAAAGCCAAGCCTCCCGATGAAGAAGAAGAAGAGGACGCGGATTACAAGGAAGAATACTCCAATCATTCTGATTAATATTTGTTTGTCGTTTTATATTTATATATATAATTTTTTTAAAAGTAAACTATTTAAAAATCAAAAAATAAATAAAAAGCATAATAACTTTATTCGATAATCGGTAAATAATAATTAGTTACTACATTACATAGAAACAATTTAGGAATAAGATCATCCAGCCAATGTGGATACAAATCACAATTTTTGCGAGACACACAATATTTTTCTATATTTACAACAAAACAATATAAATAATAATAAAATAGACACACTTAAATTAAAATGCACACTTTGAACCAGTGCAGTCGACGAAAACAATAAAATGATGTCAAAGCGAAAATAGATTTGCACTGGATATCATTTATCAAAATAACATAAAATTTACGCTTCCATGCACACACCAAATTAAATTACAAAATAAATTATATACAGAACGAAATATCACATCATGTTTTGTAACAGCAAAAATTTTGTGTATCAAGCGCGCTCAATAACAATTAAATCTACGTTCACAAATTTACAAGTTCAGAATTTGCACCTTCGACAAATGGTGCTGCCGCAAATCCTCGTCATGTGGCAACGGGCGCACCGCTTCTCCTGCCGGACTGCCATCGGGGTTCGTTTGAAATTAATTATGCAAAATATAATATTAAACAATTGGATTTAGGAGTGAGTTCAATAAAGAATGAAAAGTACTGTAAGTTGTGCAATATTCTTAATTTACATATCAATAAATCTAATGTTAGGTATTTAGATAATATAATTAAAAGGCATGGGAATCAAATTTTTGATAAAAATAGCAGTAAAGTATTTAATGTTTCATCCGATTTAATGCAATGATTAAATCTAGGTTCAAATATGTCCGTTAATAGTGCTTCGGTTGGCGAATTAAAAATGGAGAACCGAGTCGAAAATCCTGTACCCACAACACCTCGAAACCCAAATTTTTCAAAAAATCCTGCTTTCACTGAAGCTACACTATTTGGTGTAGTTGGAAACTGAACCCATATAGGCATCAATATATTAGATATCAGTTGGCAAATTTCTGAAACTGCCCTAGTTACTGATGGCTGACTAACTGAAAATTTCTAAAGAATACAGCTAGTATGATTTTTCTTATAGAGAAAACCACATCTTACCTTCTTTCATCTTCAGCTAGTAAGCGTAAACAAAAATCGGTATAATATCGTTGTTGTTCATTTCGATTGACGTTAGCCTAGACAATTCACTGAAAATCTTATTGAAAAAGTGCAATTGCTTGGCCAATATTTCATACTCGATTTCATAACAGAGCTCAGCTAGCCTTAACGTTCCGCGAAATGCGTATGCTACTTTACAGAATATGTTATTAAAATAATGTTAATAATAAACCTAAAAATGCTTATAGAATTGCAAAAATTTGATATTTTAATAAAATAACAAAATGTTACCTTAAAATAAAGTTAGAGAATACCACCAAAAACTTTAACAAATTTCGTCTGCAAATTCAAAGGTAACGATTCGTCCCATCCGGTTTTTAACTGCCACAATTGTTGAATGATTAATTTTGCAATTACTATTACTGAACCTAAAAGACCAAGTGGGTCATATAATGCAACGTCTTTTTTAAATGTCAATTTAAAAAAATGTCAAAATATTAATATAATAATCCTAAATGTCAAAATATTTTTTGTGTGTTAATTGTGTTAATTTTTGGTCATTAATTGTCATTTCAACGCAATTCAAAATTAGCGCGCTTGCAACTTCCGCCGCTGGTCGAATGTTATTGGCCAAACTTTAGTGTGACGCGGTAATGTCAATGTTCGGTGTACGTGCTCTGCAGCACATCATTTGATGTGTTGTGTTTGAAGCCATAGTTTTATACAAATAAATTTGTTTATTTGTATCAAAAATAATCGGTCCAAACTTGTGTTCCTTGAGATGAAGAAGAGATATAAGTATGACCTTATTTGGAACAACGTCAGCCATTGCAAAATGAATTAATAAAGTCTATAGATTCAAGGTACTATAATAATATTTCTTTCAAAAATGGTTTAGAAACCATAGAACGCTTATAATCATTTAATGCATTTTGCAAATATCTGTCTAACGCAGTCGTTGATTAAGTAATTAAATTTCCGAATCAATTTTTTGCATTTTTATAAAGATCATAAAGCACTGGACATTTAGAGAAAACAACGCTCATTTTGTTACATAAGCTAATTAATATGCACGCGGTCTGTCCTTTTTAACTTTCTTGATAACAGGGTATTTTTTTTTCTTTCTTGACAAGCAGCCACCGCCAACACTCGACCCATACAACCAGCAAAATATGACGCAAATAAAGCCCAACAGCTTTAAAACGTATTTGTCGTATTTTATTTGATGGTCGGGAAAAATATTTTTCTATTTTAATTTTTTATTCTGTTTTTCGTGTGGAAAAAAGATTTTTTTTATTTATTTATTATTATTTTTGCGCGGGAAAAGATATTTTCTTAAAAAAATATGTGAAACAATTAGATTTTTTTTTATTAACAAATAGGTTTTGAAACAAATTTGGGACACGTCCCCCAAAGGAATCAGACTGCACGTCGGATTTGTCCGATTGGTAATATAGCTGGGATTGGCTGATATGGTAATTAAATTTTGTCGTATTTTATTTGATGGTCGGGAAAAATATTTTTCCATTTTAATTTTTTATTCTGTTTTTTTGTGCGAAAAATGATTTTTTTTATTTATTTATTATTATTTTTTTTGCGCGGGAAAAGATATTTTCTTAAAAAAATATGTGAAACAATTAGATTTTTTTTATTAACAAATAGGTTTTGAAATTTGGGACACGTCCAATATACGATTTGTGTTCCAATCCGCTTGCCAAGTCATCAAAGCCAAGCCTCCCGATGAAGAAGAAGAAGAGGACGCGGATTACAAGGAAGAATACTCCAATCATTCTGATTAATATTTGTTTGTCGTTTTATATTTATATATATATAATTTTTTAAAAGTAAACTATTTAAAAATCAAAAAATAAATAAAAAGCATAATAACTTTATTCGATAATCGGTAAATAATAATTAGTTACTACATTACATAGAAACAATTTAGGAATAAGATCATCCAGCCAATGTGGATACAAATCACAATTTTTGCGAGACACACAATATTTTTCTATATTTACAACAAAACAATATAAATAATAATAAAATAGACACACTTAAATTAAAATGCACACTTTGAACCAGTGCAGTCGACGAAAACAATAAAATGATGTCAAAGCGAAAATAGATTTGCACTGGATATCATTTATCAAAATAACATAAAATTTACGCTTCCATGCACACACCAAATTAAATTACAAAATAAATTATACACAGAACGAAATATCACATCATGTTTTGTAACAGCGAAAATTTTGTATATCAAGCGCGCTCAATAACAATTAAATCTACGTTCACAAATTTACAAGTTCGGAATTTGCACCTTCGACAAATGGTGCTGCCGCAAATCCTCGTCATGTGGCAATGGGCGCACCGCTTCTCTTACCGGACTGCCATCGTGGTTCGTTTGAAATTAATTATGCAAAATAAAATATTAAACAATTGGATTTAGGAGTTAGTTCTATAAAGAATAAAAAGCACTGTAAGTTGTGCAATATTCTTAATTTACATATCAATAAATCTAATGTTAGGTATTTAGATAATATAATTAAAAGGCATGGGAATCAAATTTTTGATAAAAATACCAGTAAAGTATTTAATGTTTCATCCGATTTAATGCAATGATTAAATCTCGGTTCAATAATGTCCGTTAATAGTGCTTCGGTTGGCGAATTAAAAATGGAGGACCGAGTCGAAAATCCTGTACCCACAACACGTCGAAACCCAAATTTTTCAAAAAATCCTGCTTTCACTGAAGCTACACTATTTGGTGTAGTTGGAAACTGAACCCATATAGGCATCAATATATTAGATATCAGTTGGCAAATTTCTGAAACTGCCCTAGTTACTGATGGCTGACTAACTGAAAATTTCTAAAGAATACAGCTAGTATGATTTTTCTTATAGAGAAAACCACATCTTACCTTCTTTCATCTTCAGCTAGTAAGCGTAAACAAAAATAGGTATAATATCGTTGTTGTTCATTTCGATTGACGTTAGCCTAGACAATTCACTGAAAATCTTATTGAAAAAGTGCAATTGCTTGGCCAATATTTCATACTCGATTTCATAACAGAGCTCAGCTAGCCTTAATGTTCCGCGAAATGCGTATGCTACTTTACAGAATATGTTATTAAAATAATGTTAATAATAAACCTAAAAATGCTTACAGAATTGCAAAAATTTGATATTTTAATAAAATAACAAAATGTTACCTTAAAATAAAGTTAGAGAATACCACCAATAACTTTAATAAATTTCGTCTGCAAATTCAAAGGAAACGATTCGTCCCATCCGGTTTTTAACTGCCACAATTGTTGAATGATTAATTTTGCAATTACTATTACTGAACCTAAAAGACCAAGTGGGTCATATAATGCAACGTCTTTTTTAAATGTCAATTTAAAAATGTATAGCATTTTAATACAAATGACACAGTAATCCTTAATGTCAAAATATTTTTTGTGTGTTAATTGTGATAATTTTTGGTCATTAATTGTCATTTCAACGCAATTCAAAATTGGCGCGCTTGCAACTTCCGCCGTTGGTTGAATCTTATTGGCCAAACTTTAGTGTGACGCGGTAATGTCAATGTTCGGTGTACGTGCTCTGCAGCACATCATTTGATGTGTTGTGTTTGAAGCCATAGTTTTATACAAATAAAATTGTTTATTTGTATCAAAAATAATCGGTCCAAACTTGTGTTCCTTGAGATGAAGAAGAGATATAAGTATGACCTCATTTGGAACAACGGCAGCCATTGCAAAATGAATTAATAAAGTCTATGGATTCAAGGTATTATATAATAATATTTCTTTCAAAAATGGTTTAGAAACCATAGAACGCTTATAATCATTTAATGCATTTTGCAAATATCTGTCTAACGCAGTCGTTAATTAAGTAATTAAGTTTCCGAATCAATTTTTTGCATTTTTTATAAAGATCATAAAGCACTGGACATTTAGAGAAAACAACGCTCATTTTGTTACATAAGCTAATTAATATGCACGCGGTCTGTCCTTTTTAACTTTCTTGATAACAGGGTATTTTTTTTTCTTTCTTGACAAGCAGCCACCGCCAACACTCGACCCATACAACCAGCAAAATATGACGGAAATAAAGCCCAACAGCTTTAAAACGTATTTGTCGTATTTTATTTAATGGTCAGGAAAAATATTTTTCTATTTTAATTTTTTATTCTGTTTTTCGTGCGAAAAAATAATTTTTTTATTTATTTATTATTATTATTTTTGCGCGGGAAAAGATATTTTCTTAAAAAAATATGTGAAACATTTAGATTTTTTTTATTAACAAATAGGTTTTGAAACAAATTTGGGACACGTCCCCCAAAGGAATCAGACTGCACGTCGGATTTGTCCGATTGGTATCATAGCTGGGATTGGCTGATATGGTAATTAAATTTTGTCGTATTTTATTTGATGGTCGGGAAAAATATTTTTCCATTTTAATTTTTTATTCTGTTTTTTTTTTGTGCGAAAAATGATTTTTTTTATTTATTATTATTTTTTTTGCGCGGGAAAAGATATTTTCTTAAAAAAATATGTGAAACAATTAGATTTTTTTTATTAACAAATAGGTTTTGAAATTTGGGACACGTCCAATATACGATTTGTGTTCCAATCCGCTTGCCAAGTCATCAAAGCCAAGCCTCCCGATGAAGAAGAAGAAGAGGACGCGGATTACAAGGAAGAATACTCCAATCATTCTGATTAATATTTGTTTGTCGTTTTATATTTATATATATAATTTTTTTAAAAGTAAACTATTTAAAAATCAAAAAATAAATAAAAAGCATAATAACTTTATTCGATAATCGGTAAATAATAATTAGTTACTACATTACATAGAAACAATTTAGGAATAAGATCATCCAGCCAATGTGGATACAAATCACAATTTTTGCGAGACACACAATATTTTTCTATATTTACAACAAAACAATATAAATAATAATAAAATAGACACACTTAAATTAAAATGCACACTTTGAACCAGTGCAGTCGACGAAAACAATAAAATGATGTCAAAGCGAAAATAGATTTGCACTGGATATCATTTATCAAAATAACATAAAATTTACGCTTCCATGCACACACCAAATTAAATTACAAAATAAATTATATACAGAACGAAATATCACATCATGTTTTGTAACAGCAAAAATTTTGTGTATCAAGCGCGCTCAATAACAATTAAATCTACGTTCACAAATTTACAAGTTCAGAATTTGCACCTTCGACAAATGGTGCTGCCGCAAATCCTCGTCATGTGGCAACGGGCGCACCGCTTCTCCTGCCGGACTGCCATCGGGGTTCGTTTGAAATTAATTATGCAAAATATAATATTAAACAATTGGATTTAGGAGTGAGTTCAATAAAGAATGAAAAGTACTGTAAGTTGTGCAATATTCTTAATTTACATATCAATAAATCTAATGTTAGGTATTTAGATAATATAATTAAAAGGCATGGGAATCAAATTTTTGATAAAAATAGCAGTAAAGTATTTAATGTTTCATCCGATTTAATGCAATGATTAAATCTAGGTTCAAATATGTCCGTTAATAGTGCTTCGGTTGGCGAATTAAAAATGGAGAACCGAGTCGAAAATCCTGTACCCACAACACCTCGAAACCCAAATTTTTCAAAAAATCCTGCTTTCACTGAAGCTACACTATTTGGTGTAGTTGGAAACTGAACCCATATAGGCATCAATATATTAGATATCAGTTGGCAAATTTCTGAAACTGCCCTAGTTACTGATGGCTGACTAACTGAAAATTTCTAAAGAATACAGCTAGTATGATTTTTCTTATAGAGAAAACCACATCTTACCTTCTTTCATCTTCAGCTAGTAAGCGTAAACAAAAATCGGTATAATATCGTTGTTGTTCATTTCGATTGACGTTAGCCTAGACAATTCACTGAAAATCTTATTGAAAAAGTGCAATTGCTTGGCCAATATTTCATACTCGATTTCATAACAGAGCTCAGCTAGCCTTAACGTTCCGCGAAATGCGTATGCTACTTTACAGAATATGTTATTAAAATAATGTTAATAATAAACCTAAAAATGCTTATAGAATTGCAAAAATTTGATATTTTAATAAAATAACAAAATGTTACCTTAAAATAAAGTTAGAGAATACCACCAAAAACTTTAACAAATTTCGTCTGCAAATTCAAAGGTAACGATTCGTCCCATCCGGTTTTTAACTGCCACAATTGTTGAATGATTAATTTTGCAATTACTATTACTGAACCTAAAAGACCAAGTGGGTCATATAATGCAACGTCTTTTTTAAATGTCAATTTAAAAAAATGTCAAAATATTAATATAATAATCCTAAATGTCAAAATATTTTTTGTGTGTTAATTGTGTTAATTTTTGGTCATTAATTGTCATTTCAACGCAATTCAAAATTAGCGCGCTTGCAACTTCCGCCGCTGGTCGAATGTTATTGGCCAAACTTTAGTGTGACGCGGTAATGTCAATGTTCGGTGTACGTGCTCTGCAGCACATCATTTGATGTGTTGTGTTTGAAGCCATAGTTTTATACAAATAAATTTATTTATTTGTATCAAAAATAATCGGTCCAAACTTGTGTTCCTTGAGATGAAGAAGAGATATAAGTATGACCTTATTTGGAACAACGTCAGCCATTGCAAAATGAATTAATAAAGTCTATAGATTCAAGGTACTATAATAATATTTCTTTCAAAAATGGTTTAGAAACCATAGAACGCTTATAATCATTTAATGCATTTTGCAAATATCTGTCTAACGCAGTCGTTGATTAAGTAATTAAATTTCCGAATCAATTTTTTGCATTTTTATAAAGATCATAAAGCACTGGACATTTAGAGAAAACAACGCTCATTTTGTTACATAAGCTAATTAATATGCACGCGGTCTGTCCTTTTTAACTTTCTTGATAACAGGGTATTTTTTTTTCTTTCTTGACAAGCAGCCACCGCCAACACTCGACCCATACAACCAGCAAAATATGACGCAAATAAAGCCCAACAGCTTTAAAACGTATTTGTCGTATTTTATTTGATGGTCGGGAAAAATATTTTTCTATTTTAATTTTTTATTCTGTTTTTCGTGTGGAAAAAAGATTTTTTTTATTTATTTATTATTATTTTTGCGCGGGAAAAGATATTTTCTTAAAAAAATATGTGAAACAATTAGATTTTTTTTTATTAACAAATAGGTTTTGAAACAAATTTGGGACACGTCCCCCAAAGGAATCAGACTGCACGTCGGATTTGTCCGATTGGTAATATAGCTGGGATTGGCTGATATGGTAATTAAATTTTGTCGTATTTTATTTGATGGTCGGGAAAAATATTTTTCCATTTTAATTTTTTATTCTGTTTTTTTGTGCGAAAAATGATTTTTTTTATTTATTTATTATTATTTTTTTTGCGCGGGAAAAGATATTTTCTTAAAAAAATATGTGAAACAATTAGATTTTTTTTATTAACAAATAGGTTTTGAAATTTGGGACACGTCCAATATACGATTTGTGTTCCAATCCGCTTGCCAAGTCATCAAAGCCAAGCCTCCCGATGAAGAAGAAGAAGAGGACGCGGATTACAAGGAAGAATACTCCAATCATTCTGATTAATATTTGTTTGTCGTTTTATATTTATATATATAATTTTTTAAAAGTAAACTATTTAAAAATCAAAAAATAAATAAAAAGCATAATAACTTTATTCGATAATCGGTAAATAATAATTAGTTACTACATTACATAGAAACAATTTAGGAATAAGATCATCCAGCCAATGTGGATACAAATCACAATTTTTGCGAGACACACAATATTTTTCTATATTTACAACAAAACAATATAAATAATAATAAAATAGACACACTTAAATTAAAATGCACACTTTGAACCAGTGCAGTCGACGAAAACAATAAAATGATGTCAAAGCGAAAATAGATTTGCACTGGATATCATTTATCAAAATAACATAAAATTTACGCTTCCATGCACAAACCAAATTAAATTACAAAATAAATTATACACAGAACGAAATATCACATCATGTTTTGTAACAGCGAAAATTTTGTATATCAAGCGCGCTCAATAACAATTAAATCTACGTTCACAAATTTACAAGTTCGGAATTTGCACCTTCGACAAATGGTGCTGCCGCAAATCCTCGTCATGTGGCAATGGGCGCACCGCTTCTCTTACCGGACTGCCATCGTGGTTCGTTTGAAATTAATTATGCAAAATAAAATATTAAACAATTGGATTTAGGAGTTAGTTCTATAAAGAATAAAAAGTACTGTAAGTTGTGCAATATTCTTAATTTACATATCAATAAATCTAATGTTAGGTATTTAGATAATATAATTAAAAGGCATGGGAATCAAATTTTTGATAAAAATACCAGTAAAGTATTTAATGTTTCATCCGATTTAATGCAATGATTAAATCTCGGTTCAATAATGTCCGTTAATAGTGCTTCGGTTGGCGAATTAAAAATGGAGGACCGAGTCGAAAATCCTGTACCCACAACACGTCGAAACCCAAATTTTTCAAAAAATCCTGCTTTCACTGAAGCTACACTATTTGGTGTAGTTGGAAACTGAACCCATATAGGCATCAATATATTAGATATCAGTTGGCAAATTTCTGAAACTGCCCTAGTTACTGATGGCTGACTAACTGAAAATTTCTAAAGAATACAGCTAGTATGATTTTTCTTATAGAGAAAACCACATCTTACCTTCTTTCATCTTCAGCTAGTAAGCGTAAACAAAAATAGGTATAATATCGTTGTTGTTCATTTCGATTGACGTTAGCCTAGACAATTCACTGAAAATCTTATTGAAAAAGTGCAATTGCTTGGCCAATATTTCATACTCGATTTCATAACAGAGCTCAGCTAGCCTTAATGTTCCGCGAAATGCGTATGCTACTTTACAGAATATGTTATTAAAATAATGTTAATAATAAACCTAAAAATGCTTACAGAATTGCAAAAATTTGATATTTTAATAATAGCTATTTATGCAACCAGTTAGGAAATGCATTTTTTTGTGTAACGAGCGGATTTCTGCGGGACGAGCGCAGCGAGTTCTGCAAAATAACGCGAGTTACACAAAATAGCATTTCCTAACATGTTGCATACAAGATTTTTTCTAATTTTTACAAGAACCTTCTCAAAAAAGAGTTTTTTAAACTTATGATATTAATAATTTAGTGAATTTTATCAAAACAAGTAGGCTTTATTCGGAACTTTTCATCACCAGTTGTGAAATATTTTTCATTACATCACCAGTTGCGTAAAATGTGCCGTTTGCCAACTACAATCGATTTTGAAAAGTCACATTTTACATGCCAAAATTAGAAAAAATAACAAAATGTTACCTTAAAATAAAGTTAGAGAATACCACCAATAACTTTAATAAATTTCGTCTGCAAATTCAAAGGAAACGATTCGTCCCATCCGGTTTTTAACTGCCACAATTGTTGAATGATTAATTTTGCAATTACTATTACTGAACCTAAAAGACCAAGTGGGTCATATAATGCAACGTCTTTTTTAAATGTCAATTTAAAAATGTATAGCATTTTAATACAAATGACACAGTAATCCTTAATGTCAAAATATTTTTTGTGTGTTAATTGTGATAATTTTTGGTCATTAATTGTCATTTCAACGCAATTCAAAATTGGCGCGCTTGCAACTTCCGCCGTTGGTTGAATCTTATTGGCCAAACTTTAGTGTGACGCGGTAATGTCAATGTTCGGTGTACGTGCTCTGCAGCACATCATTTGATGTGTTGTGTTTGAAGCCATAGTTTTATACAAATAAAATTGTTTATTTGTATCAAAAATAATCGGTCCAAACTTGTGTTCCTTGAGATGAAGAAGAGATATAAGTATGACCTCATTTGGAACAACGGCAGCCATTGCAAAATGAATTAATAAAGTCTATGGATTCAAGGTATTATATAATAATATTTCTTTCAAAAATGGTTTAGAAACCATAGAACGCTTATAATCATTTAATGCATTTTGCAAATATCTGTCTAACGCAGTCGTTAATTAAGTAATTAAGTTTCCGAATCAATTTTTTGCATTTTTTATAAAGATCATAAAGCACTGGACATTTAGAGAAAACAACGCTCATTTTGTTACATAAGCTAATTAATATGCACGCGGTCTGTCCTTTTTAACTTTCTTGATAACAGGGTATTTTTTTTTCTTTCTTGACAAGCAGCCACCGCCAACACTCGACCCATACAACCAGCAAAATATGACGGAAATAAAGCCCAACAGCTTTAAAACGTATTTGTCGTATTTTATTTAATGGTCAGGAAAAATATTTTTCTATTTTAATTTTTTATTCTGTTTTTCGTGCGAAAAAATAATTTTTTTATTTATTTATTATTATTATTTTTGCGCGGGAAAAGATATTTTCTTAAAAAAATATGTGAAACATTTAGATTTTTTTTATTAACAAATAGGTTTTGAAACAAATTTGGGACACGTCCAATATACAATTTGTGTTCCAATCCGCTTGCCAAGTGATCAAAGCCAAGCCTCCCGATGAAGAAGAAGAAGAGGACGCGGATTACAAGGAAGAAGACTCCAATCATTCTGATTAATATTTGTTTGTCGTTTTAATTGTTATATATAATTTTTTAAACGTAAACTATTTAAAAATAAAAAAATAAATAAAAAGCATAATAACTTTATTCGATAATCGGTAAATAATAATTAGTTACTACATTACATAGAAACAATTTAGGAATAAGATCATCAGAGTTGGTGGAACTCCGGATTCCGCATCAGCTTAATTGCACTTTGATTGTCTATAAATAATGTTGTGGGATTTTCAATTACTTCGTCTATGTCAAACATCAGCTGATGTAACCATAGAATTTCCTTCGACGCTTGTGATGATGCAACATATTCGGCTTCGGTTGTTGACAACGGAACACTGTGTTGCCGTTTGCTGCACCATGTCACGGGTCCGTCACAAATCTTGAAAATATAACCAGAAGTCGACCTCCTAGTTTCTGAATCACCACCAAAATCCGAGTCAGAAAAACCATGCAGTTTCAGATCAGTTTGCTTATTGTATTTTATTCCAATGTTTACTGTACCAATTAGATATTTAATGATATTTTTAACACCATTCCAATGTGCATTCGTATGAGCATTCAAATATCTGCTCACAATGCTTACAGCATGAGCTATATCGGGTGTGGTCATCACCGCCAGAAACATCAGCGAGCCAACTGCCTGCCTATGTGGTACTTCACTATCATCAAAAAAAGGTCCCAGATTAATTGACAAATTCGTATGAATATCTTCTGGAGTACTAACTGGATTTGCTTGAGACAAGTTAAATTTTCGAATAATATTTCTGGTATAATTTGCTTGACTCAGAAATATTGAACTATCTTCACTTTTAGTTATTTCAAGTCCCACATAGTAGTTTGCTTTAGTCATAGTAATCTCGAAGCAGTCCTTTAAAGCATTCAACACCAAGTAAATTATCTCTTTCAGCGGTGAAATAAGAAGGCCGTCATCAACATACATTACGAGCAGTATCTTCTAGTTTTCGATGTAGATTTTATAGACGCACTTGTCTGCTTCTGACCGAATGAAACCGAAATCATTTAGAAAACTGTGAAATTTAATGTTCCAGCACCGAGATGCCTGTTTCAGTCCGTACAAAAACTTTTCTAGTTTACAAACCAGGTTAGTATCACATATGAGTCCGGCTGGTGGTAACATGTAAATTTCTTCATCTAGTTTTCCGTAAAGGAAAGCCGTCTTGATATCAAATTGCATAATTTCATATCCTTTTCCTGCTGATAGTGCCAAGAATGTTCTGATTGAGTCAATATACAGCAGTATTTACCGCCTCGGCCTATAGATATCGTGGTAAATCATCATTAAACAACATTGAACGAGCACATTCTATTATAGTACGATTATCGCGTTCTGCTCGACCATTCTGTTCTGGGGTGTAGGGTGCAGTTGTTTCCAGTTCGATGACCTCACTTTTCAAATATTCACTAAAGTCAAAATTGCAGTATTCTTTTCCATTGTCCACATGCAGTTTTATAGAATTACCAAACTTAGTTTTAATTTTCGCATTAAAATCCTTGAAGCAACTTAATACATCTGATTTATGCTTGATAAAATTAACAACACGATAGCCAGTATTTTTATCTTTAAAAACTACAGAGTACCTTGCACCTCCTACAGATGGCGTTGCCATCGGTCCACATACAGTGGCGGCCAAAAAAAACGCAACACCTTTAAACGAATAGTAGGCGTAATTTTAAAAGTTTTAGTGTTGTAAAATTACTTTATATTAAAATTGAAAAACAAAATTAAAAAAAATTGATATTTAAAAAACAAAAAATATATTTTTTTCCTGCAGCAACTTCTCGCAATGACCAACCGTCTTCTAATTTGGCAATGGCTCTGGATTTTTGAAATGTGTTTAATTGAGGCATTTATTTGAAGGATTTAAGTCTTTTGTGATAATTTATCATAAAATTATTTTGACACTGACAAATATGTGACTAATATCAAGTATGCTAAAAAGTCGTATTTACAAAGGGCAATATTAGGTGTTGCGTTTTTTTTGGCCGCCACTGTACATCACTGAAAATACGTTCACCTGGTTGCATTTTTGTGTGACTTCTAAGTTTGAATGGTAGTTTGTGTTGTTTACCATGACAACAGGCTTCACCGAAGAATTCGTCTCTATTGCTGAGTTTCACACCCGTTACAATTCCGTTCGACGTTATTTCGCAAACCGATTTGATGTTTAAATGTCCTAGTCTTTCATGCCACAATTTTAAACTGGCAATCGATGTGATGTTTGCACTACAAACTACTGTACGAAACATTATTCTATATAGGTTGTTTGAATCACGAACTCCCACTGCGACAAGTAGTTTTTCCGGATCGTAGACTTCTGCTTGGTTATGTCGTTTTGTCACAGTCATTCCGTTCTTTGTTAAAACTCCTTCCGATAACAAATTTTTTCGCAAGTCCGAAACGTACAAAACGTTATTAATTGTGGCATTCGACCACTGTTCATTGATTAGTTTCCGCACTTTGACAGAACCACGCCCAGTGACTGTACATGAATTATTATAGCCCAACGATACACTAGAGCTATAATTCTCAAACGAAACAAAAAAATCGCGACGGTAACACATATGTGCTGATGCACCACTGTCCATGATCCAAGAGTCATTTTCGAAAGGAAAGTTTTCATCTGCGAGAAACGCGGTTTCACTGGAGTTCGATTTACTACGACTGTTTTTATGTTCTCTAGGCTTTTTGCAATGCCTGGCAATGTGTCCCCGTTCTCTGCAATAATAACAAATTACACCTTGGGGTTTCTTTGTGTGATCTTGATTGATGGGATTTTCAAAGTTCATCGATGCAAGGGCCATTTCAGTTTCTTCAAAAGCTGTCAGACTAGCCTCTTCATCAAGCAACCGTGCAGTCAGATTGTTGATCGTCTGTTTTTTTTCATCCAGAGACAACCATGCTTGCCGAACATTTCTAAATTTTTGAGGTAATGTAGTCAAAATCTTTGTCATGATTGCCGCATCACGTATCTCCTCTCCAGCCTCTTTGATTTGCTTTGCCAAACTTTCGACCTTGGCGGTGTGCTGAGCAATGTTATCAGTGGCACTCATTTTTGGCACTCTGATGAAACTTCTCGTGTACAATCATCTTGTTCGTCTCCGATTTCTGCTGATAAATTGCGTCATGTTTGTCCATGATTTCTTTGGCCGATTCACTGTTCTCGATCAAAGTGATTTGATTAAGATCCATTGCTGCAGTAAGTGTAAACATTGCCAAAGCATCCTTCTTGCGCCAGTTTTCGATTTCTTGTTCCGATGTCGACGGTATCGGAATCTGGCCATCGACATACCCGTATATGCCTTTGGCCTTCAGCGCGCACTTCACTTGAAATTTCCATTGTTTGTAGTTTGTTCGATCAAACTTATTGATGTTCGCAATGTCTGCTTTGTCAGACATTTTTGGATACACAATCCAAATCGCACTGTACAAAACAAGTTTTAGAAATAAATGACACGTTTTTTCACGATCTTAACCTCAAAAAAAAACGACTTTATCACTGGGTCCGCTTAGCGGTTTCTGGGCCCATAACCTATTGGATTTTCTGGTGATAAAGACGGCAAACAGTTCGTATAGACTTAAGCCTAATCGTTTATTGTGAAGTAAGAATATCGATATACAACTTATGATAGCACATTTGCAATCAACGACTATGACACACAAAGTAGAGTTTCAGTTACAATATATGACAGTTGAGGCCACATCCCCTTTCACAAGTAATAGAAATAGAACATTTAACATATGCAACAATACATACAGATAATATATACAGAGTGGTCAAACAAAAACATGACAAAATCAGATTCAGATATAAAATCTAACACATTTGACTTTGCATGATCTAGATTGCTTGTTCAATGTTGATCGTGATAACAAAAGAGATTTGTGGATTTCCAATATTCTAATAGATTTGTGCTTTAACTTCTACTTAAATGATGTGAATGATCAATGTGAAGTAATTTTATTAATTCGTTTAAAGAAATATTGTATAATTTGTCAATTTGTGGTACTTAAATTGAGGAAGTCCCAGTAAGTGGCAACACCACACGGCATTACTTTGTACTAATAATTCGAGTTGCTCCAAACCTGCACCGTCAGATTTAACAATTGTCATCGTTCTTAACGATAGTTCTAGCTAATGTTGGTATGCAGTGTGTGATCATTGAACTATGTTTGTTATTGTTTTGTAGAAGACAATTAAATTTACATGTATTTTATTACTGTAAGAATACAATTATTATTTAATTCTTATTATAACAAAATGCAAGCATATTAGATTCAATTCAGTTAAACTTCAAATTTTATTATACACAAGAACATTCTAACAAACACATTGCAAACTCGATTGCTTTCTTTTGGTTGATTTATTCAGCTTCTAGGGCCCTGCCCTCCCTTAATTTAAATGAGTCTTGAGTTTTAGAAAGGTCAATCATCACAGTTAACTTTGAATCGTCTGACAAAGACATTGAGTATGACTCTGAATTATACGATGAACAGTCCACAATAACATTGTTTTTAAAATGTAAATTGTTTAATAAATAATTGTATAAAAATTGTAATTTTCCTACAATCGCATATAAAAGTAGGCCTTTATGCTTTCATTTGACAACGAAAAGTTGGCGTTTTCCGAGAAGTTGTCACTTTCCCGCTCTAGATCTTTTTGCTGACTTTCTCGCTCGCTAAATCAAAACAATGCAGTAAAACAATAGTTTTTGTTTTTAGAAATTAGCGTTTCTTGGTTACCGATGATATAATCACATTTTTATTTGTCGTCAAAATATTAATTTTACATTTTTGCAACAAAAATTTAATTTAAAATCGATTGTAGGAAAAATCTTGTGTGTATTTCGAGCGCAAAGTGTTTTTGTCGCTCTCGCCAGATTGTCGTGCTCCGCTATCGCGTCGCACGACAACATTCTGGCTCGCGCGACAAAGTATCACTTTGCGCTCTTAATACACAAATAGCTATTTTGCAATTTTCCATCAAAATGACAACTTTTCAGTTGTTGTTTCCAATGTTGAAACGGCCTACTTTTTTTACTGGTCTTAAAAATCAATGAAAAAAAGTCTTTTTTTCACTCAAATTTCTACATTTTTTCACTGATTTTTATATTTTTTCATTGAATTTCACAAAAATCAAGTGAACAAACAAACGCCCTGTTCGTTTTTAGGTATCTAGCAGTGTTGGCCTGAATCATGATTTTTAAAAAAAAATCAAAAATCATTGATTTTTATTAAAAATTCAAAAAAATCATGATTTTTTTGATTTTTTTAAAAAAAGACTAGCAAAACAATATATAACTACTAATATATAAATATAAGCATTTCACATGGTTATTATAATGTTTGTTATATTTTCCTACAAATAATTAATAAAATTGAGGTTTTAACATGATAAATCTTGTCCAAACTTGTAAGTTGACCGGGCGCGGTTATACGGATATATTTCTGGAAGGAGCAAATATTCTAGGGATCTGATTCGGCAAACAATTATTTGGGAAGGGAAAACAGAAAGAAAAATTATAATTTAGTCTTATTTGATGTTAGAAAATCGAATAAATACTAAACAATAATATCGAACTAGTTTTCTGTAAAATTATAAAAAGTAAATTTAATAAATTAAAAAGTGTAAAGTGTACTAGTATGACTGGAAGAAAAAAAGATGATGTTTGGCAATATTTTGTCAAAAAAACTGATAACAGCAAATCTGGCAGCAGAGCAATTTGTAAAAGTTGCAAAAAAGAGATGCAAGGACTTGTACAAAGAATGAAAGTTCATTATGAAAAGTGTAAGAAATTGGAAACTGCTTCAGGTATGTAGTATTTATTTATTACAGATTATTTTAGGTTAAAATATAGTTTAACTTTTAAGATGTAAATAATGTATTAGTTATTGATATAATGTATTTAAATGTAATTAATTAAAACTTTTATTTTGCAAAGAAAATGCAAGTTTGGAAGATGACAACGTTTTGTCTTCGACCAGTTCGACATCGAGCTTTTTTCAAAATACGCCAGGTCCGTCTTCTACAATTGGAAGCTTTTCGAAATCCCCGGAACCCGGGGATTCTATCAATTTATTTAACACTCCGAAAAAAAGAAAAACAAGCATTTCATCAAATTTAGAGGCTTTTGTTGTCCGAACATCGACAGATAGGAAGCAAGAAATAGATTTTCAAATTGCAAAAGCTATGTTTGCAAGTAACTGCAGTTTTAGGTCCATTGAAAATGCTCAAGTAAAAAAGGCGTTACATTTATTACGCCCTGGATATATTCCTCCGTCAAGGAAACAAATATCTACAACTTTCTTGAACAAAATTTCGACGAAGAAAGAGCAACGTGCTTTGAAGGTCTTTCGGGCCAAACTATCAATATGTCCATTGATGGTTGGTCGAATGTTCATAATGAACCTGTGATTTGTGCCACGTTAACAACTGAAAATGGGCGATCGTTTTTATACGAGACTATAGATACGTCTGGAAAACCGCATACTTCTGAGTATTTGTCAGAACTTGCAACAGATTTAATTTCATCGTGCAAATTGCAATACAACTGCAATGTAACATCATTTGTTACAGATAATGCAGCAAATATGGCACGCATGAGAAAAACCATTGAAGAAAATTCAGATGAAGGCGCTAAAGTAATAACTTATGGGTGTTCCGCTCATATTTTGAATTTCCTCTGCAAAGATTTCGAAATAAAGAATATTAAAGAACATGTAGTGCATGTCATTAAATATTTTCGAAATAACCATTTGGCTAGAGCAAAATATCATCAGGCCGGTGGAAAAATGTTATTACTTCCTAGTGACGTACGATGGAATAGTTTGGCCGACTGTTTAGAAGTGTACGTAAAGTATTGGGATATACTATTGAGGGTATGTGATGATAACAGAAGAGAAATTGACGCAATAGTGTATGACAAAGTGTCAAATATTGCTATCAAACGGGCAGCCGAAGATTATTTAACGCTCTTAAAACCAATAGCTGTTGCACTTGATAAAGTGCAAAAGAAAAACGCTTTCCTCTGCGATGCAGTAGAAATATGGAAAGAGTTGGAAGAATTATTGGAAGAACTTGACCTACCATTGGACAAATTTTCAATCTTTAAAAAGCGATACCAACAACCACTTACACCTTATCATTTTGTAGCCTATATATTAGATCCAAGCAAACAAAAACATAAATTAAGCACTACAGAAAAAGAACTTGCACTTCAAACTGTTAAAGACATGTGTGATAACAGTGGATTGCTACCGCTAATTATCAAATTACAAGCAAAAATGGAACCATTCAAAACTATTATGTTTTCCGAAGAAATAATATCTAACGTTAGTACATTGCAATGGTGGACTTCACAAATTGAAGGCCCAGAAATTGAAAAATGTCTTCCACAAATAAAACAATTTTTATGTGCAGCTTCCTCATCGGCTTCTGTTGAACGAGTGTTTTCGTCTTTTGGGATGATTCACTCAAATTTAAGAAACAAATTAGGAATTGAAAAAGCAGGAAAATTAGTTTTTTTGTATAAATATTACAATGAGAACGAACTAGTTTAAGATAGATTCATATGATTTTGCCTGCTTTCTTCATACTTTCTTTTTTACATTATTAGTTGATGTTGGTTCAAATGTTATTAAAATTTAGTTTTTTCAGAATTTTTATGTTTTTTTCTTTAATTTTAATTAAGAATTTATTTTAAGTTATTTTGTTATATATTTTATATTTATTTTGAATAAAATTCATATCTATTTTCAATTAGTAGTTTTGATTTAAATCATTGATTAAAATTAAAAAAATCACTTGATTTAAATCATGATTTAAATCATGATTTAAATCAAATGATTTAAATCAGGCCAACACTGGTATCTAGCGAGGTATCTAGGGGTGATTGCAATTGTTTTTCCATTGCTCACTTTGACTACTAACAAATTAAGCATAAATCAAGCAACCTTAAATTTTCTGAATGAATCAAATTATCATTTAAAAAGTTAATAGCAAGAAAATTGCAAAAGTAGTGTATACAACATGTGCAAAATTAGTTTTTTTTTTCATTCGTCGTATTGTCCAACTCGGCTGGCGCCTCGTTGGACAAACTTAGTTCTCATGAAAAAAAAAACCTACATTTTGCTACTTGTTGTATAAACTACTAATTTTTCACTCTTTTTCTACTTTTTTTTCATTGTTTTTACTTTTTTTCATTATTTTAAAAAGTGCTAAAAGCGTGGTAAAAAGTTATAAAACCGCAATGTTTTATTTATTAACAATATTAATTGTACAATTAATAAGATTATTTAACTGAACAAGAACATATAAGCAACATTTCCATTAAATTTGAGTTAGCAAACACTTCTATTCGATTTGAATTATGTGAAGGAAGCTGTTTGATTTTTCGTTCCTAGGGGCGATTTCAATTGTTTTATCAATGCTTGCTCTAATTAATAACAAATTAAGCTTGAATCAGGCAACCGATTCTCATCTGATTATTAACTAATCTTTAATAATTTTTTATTTTAATTAAAAATTGCAAAAAATAGTGTATACAACACGAGCAAAATTAGTTATTTTTTCACTTGTCGTATTGTCCAACTCGGCTGACGCCTCCTTGGACAAATTTACGACTCGTGAAAAAATAACTTACATTTTGCTACTTGTTGTATAAATAACTATTATTATCTAAAATGTATATTTTTGTAAAATAAAAAAACTTCTCTTCTATGCTTTGCGTTACGCAAATTGCGTATTAATTCAAATTAAACTTGTCTCACGTTTCTATTAGATTATAAAATATATTTTATAACAAAAAAATATTAAACGGAATGTATGTTCAAATCCAATAAACACTGTGCAACTGTTGTGATCGTAAAATGAATTTAAAAGTAATATATCTATTTAAAAATATGAAAACACTTTTTTATAGATATTTATTGTAAATTTTATTAAACAATAACAAAAAAACAATACAAAACAATTAACAATAAATTGTTCAAACCAGCATAATCTTCAATTCAACAAAAAAACTACTAATTATGGCGAAGGTAAGGTCTCCAAAATTGAACTCGCGTTTCCTCTTTGGATAGCAACACTTATACGCTGTAACAGGTGAAAACCTGACTAGGCGTCTCCAGTAGCTTCATATATTCTTCGACCAAGTTGACTCAAGAATCGACGCCCTTGCACACCAATAGGAATTTTAAAATTTAATTATTTTAAAAACCAACATCTTCAAAATCTGAAAGCAGTACCATAAAAGAGTTAGGCCAAGAACTACTTAAAAACTACAAAGAAAATACTTCCAATCAAGACGAGTTTAATATCATAAAATTAAAACATGAACAAAATTTTTTCGATTTGGAAGTAAACAAACTGAAATTTGAAATTGCAAAATACAAATTTGAGAATCCTTTTCACTTTTGTTTATAATGAATAATAAGAAAATTATTCAGTTAGTTCAAAAACTTTAAATCGTTATAAAAAAATATTTATTGTGAAGTCAAAAAGTTAATAGTTCATATTTATAAATTGATACAAGGTGTCCCGCGAGTAGCACACTCTTAAAAACTGCTAAAAACTTATTTCAACTGCGACAATCAATAAAAAAAAATTGATTAAACAGGCATTTTATTGCTTTCACTGTTTGTCTCGTTGGTGATAATTTGTTAGCAATATTATATATTTGTTAGCCATATATTTGTAAGCCATATTGTTGAAGCCGTAGTTTTATACAAATAAATTTGTTTATTTGTATCAAAAATAATCGGTCCAAACTTGTGTTCCTTGAGATGAAGAAGAGATATAAGTATGACCTCATTTGGAACAACAGCAGCCATTGCAAAATGAATTAATAAAGTCGATGGATTCAAGGTACTATAATAATCTTTCTTTCAAAAATGGTTTAGAAACCATAGAACGCTTATAATCATTTAATGCATTTTGCAAATATCTGTCTAACGCAGTCGTTGATTAAGTAATTAAATTTCCGAATAATTTTTTTGCATTTTTATAAAGACCATAAAGCACTGGACATTTAGGGGGGAATCAGACAGACCTTGGACGATGAACGTGCAAGACCAAGCAAAATATCAAACACATGCAAGTTGTATGTTTCACTCACATAAAAACGAACGAGCAAGGCCAAGCAAAGAAATTGTTTGCTTTTTGCTCGGTGATCCGTGAAGCAAAACTTTATGCGCATGCGCTTCCATATAACATTAGTAACCAACATATAAAATCCTACCATAACACGCGTCGATGGTAAGTATTTACCTAAAAATAACAATTAATATTTTACATTATAATTTGAGGAACAAAAATCATCTAATATTCAATAAGGTATGTATTAATATACTAGATACCAGACACAATAAAGTAATTAGAATATTTTGTAGTCGAATTGACTGAGTGAGATTCCGATGAATTGGAGAAACTAATTTTATTAGTAGAAGAAAATAAAGCCATTTATGATGTTTCGATGCCAAGTCATTCAAATCAAAATACAATCGATTATTTATTTCATGTGTGTTTACTGCGAGATGAGGTATGCCTTATGCTAGTTTTACACCAACAATTTATTCGTGAATTAATTCATGAAGTCGCTTCAAGGTCAACTTCGCAAGTGTAAAGCGGCAACTTGGACGTCAAATTTTTTCGTGAATATATTCGTGAATTTATTCAAGCACATAGAACCGATTCTATTTTTCGTGAAGTTTTTCGTGAATTTCAGTAGGGCCAACCGTATGTCAAACAAAATTTGACATACAATCATAACCTTACACTACAGCACAAACACGTTTTCCTCGCTCTGTATTTTGTTTGTATGTTTGTATTTTCATCGGCATCGTTTTGGTGTTATCGAGTGTTTTTGTTTTATTGAGTGTATTATTGATAGTTTTGATCGACAATGAATAGATCATCGAAAAAATCTTGTGTAATAGTAAGTTATTAATTTTATTCAATTAATTTCAATGTACGTATGTTTTAGGACGGATTTGCATTTAGTCGCGATCATGCAAGCATGTTAATCACTTTGTATGAACAGCAACCAGTTTTATATGAGGTCACAAGCCAACACTACAAAAACCGCAACAAGCGGCATGCGGCGTTGCAGCAAATCCAGTCGGATTTCATGGATCATTTTAACATGAATATTATGGTCGATGATATTAAGAAAAAAATAAACAGTTTAAGAACCCAATTTTTTGCTGAAGCGAATAAAATAAAAAAGAGTAGAGCAAGCGGATGCAGTTCTGATGATGTCTACATCCCAACATTATGGTGTTTTGAGCAGCTGAAGTTTCTAGATGACACCAACCCTGTAAGAGAAGGAGAATCATCATTCGTACAGCATCATTCGGAAGAAGAAAAAGAAGAGGAAGAAATAGTGTTTGATGGAACAGTGGAGGATTTCAACAGCAGAGATGTGGATGGAGATGTGGATTTGTTTACTCCATCATCTAGCAGGCAATCTACAAGGGCATCTGATCGGTCCGACGAAACCTCGAAAAGAAAGAGAGGCAAAACGGACACCGTGAGGGATGCAAAGGCGATTGACCTGATGAAGAAAGTGTCGAGCATGTTAGGTGCAGTGGAACCGCCTTCGATGGATTCCGTTGAGGCGTTTGGATTGTGAGCACTTTACGAAATATTATTTTCTTAACAACACATTTATGTTACGATTTTTAGAGTAATTGTTGCGGAATTAAAGCAACTCAAAAACCCTGTCACTTCTAGAAGACTCCGCAGGCATTTTTTGGAGCTAATCCATAAAGCTATAGAAGATGATGAAGAAGAAGAAGAATGAATATTTATATGAATATGTGTTTAAATTTACAAATCAAAACTGAATAATATATTATTATACAATTCGGAACAATTAATCCGTTACAATAAATTTCAATATAACAAAATTTAAAATTAAATACGGCGACAATACATTTATTAAAATTAATCCATCAAAAACAATCCAAATTAATTTAAAATTAAATAGAAATTTAGTAATTTAGTAAAATTTGATTCACGTGTCTATTTTATATTTCAACAATTACGAAATGGCTTTCTTCATCAGATTTTTAAATATTTTACGCCGTTAATAAATTATTGAAAAAAATCTACATTCGTTATATATTGCGATCAGCATATTATAATTTTGGAATGTGTTAATCTCGTAAACTGTCTGCATTACGAAATTTCATTAATTATCAGATAGAGAGCACTTACCAAAAAAAAAAACTATACACTATGACAAACAGACAAGAATAATTATTTTCATATTGCAATCTTGTCTGGAAAATGTGTTTTAAACCTGAGTTTGAAAAATGAAAGCACATAAAGATAATCGTATTACGGAGTGGAAGGAAATGAATGAAATGAATTTACAATGGACCCTACCCCAAATCAACCCCAATTTCGACAATAATTTGAATGCAGCTTTAATATGTATACAATCAGAACACGTTTATTTTAATATTTGCTTATATTTTATCATCTTGCCAAGGAACGCTTCCTTCGTTATTAAAATATTCTTTAAATTCTTCTCTAATTGAAATAGAGGATACTCTTGATCTGTTGCCACTTTGCCTTGAAAGGCCAAAAACGATTACATGATTTCTATCAACATCATTCATATAATTTGGATTTTCAGCTTTTATAAAATTGTGTAAAACACAACATGCCAAAGTTATGACCTGGACTTTTTCAGGTTTTAAGTTTATTGTTGTTAAAAGAACTCTAAAACGGTTAGCCAGAATACCAAACGCGTTTTCAACAACCATTCTACCTCGACTTAACCTGTAATTAAAAATGCGTTGTTCATATGCCATATTTTTAAGAGGATATGGCTTAAGAATCTGATCATTCAATGGAAAAGCGGCATCAGCTAAGATTAAATGAGGTACAAGCTTCTCTCGTCCTGGTAGATTTCTGTCTTCTGGTATATTTAAAGAATTTGCGGCTATTGCCCGTGCTAAAGTAGACTGCCTCCAGACTCCTCCGTCAGATACTCGACCATTAACTCCAACATCAACGTAGATAAAGTTGTAATTAGCATCAACCAATGCTAATAATACAATGCTATGTGTATTTTTATAATTGTAATACGTAGAACCATCAGCTCTAGGGGCTCGAAAAACAATATGCTTCCCATCAAGAGCTCCTATGACATTGGGAACATTCCAATTGTTTTCAAAATCTTTGGCTATATTAAGCCATTCTGCAGAAGTGTTGGGAGTCTAAAAATTATATTTAAACATTATTTTTATAATTACTTTGTATATATTTCTTACTTTTAAATATGTATTCTTTAATACATCGTATATAGCTCTGCAAACAATTGGTACAAATAAAGATATTGTTGATTCCGATATTCTAAATGAGTACATTAAACTTTTATAGGTTTCGCCAGTAGCCAAGAATCGTAATGTTACAATTAATTTATCTTCTGCACTGATTGCATTTCTGAATTTTGTATCAGTTTTCTGTATTCTAGCTTCAACCAGTTTTAGAAGTAAATTGAAATTATCTTCCGATAAACGTAAATATTGTTTAAATTGTTGTTTGTCTTTCTGAAACTCTTTTTTCACCAGTTTTAAGCTTGCTTGATCTTTGTTTTCCAACCAAGGTCTAACCCACCACCTTCTTTCAATTGATTTCGGTTTCATCATCAAACATGCAGTACTTGTTATTATTGCCATAATAATAGCCCGTTTTTTAATAAGAGCACGTCTTCTATCACTATTATATCGCAGATATTTTCCACTCATATTTAACATGTAAACATAACCAAACAATCAGTATTTTGTTTTATTATGTTTGTACACCTGTTTAAATGACGAAATCTTCCAATAAATTCATGAAGTTATTCAATAGTGTCATACAAAACGGTTTCGTGAAGAAATTCACGAATTAATTCATAAAATAATTCATGAATTAATTCACGAATAAATTGTTGGTGTAAAACTAGCATTAGCTCGAATATCAGCGACTATTTTAATAGGTAGCAATATCCGATCACGTGACATTTTTAAATTTGAAGTACTTCGGCGACGCGAATTTAATTTTGACAGTTTTACATGTTATAATTTTACTGCAAAAGCAATTGAAAACGAGAAAATGGATAGATTTGGCGAAATAAATGAGAACGAAATCGACGAATTGGTCAACCAAGAAGCGCCAATTAAATTTTCATTCAATAAATATTCTTTCTATATACCACTCGACCTTTACAATATCGGCTATTTTTTTATAATTTATCTCAAATCTTGCATTTTTAAATGATTTAACTCGAACTTATCAAACATTAATAATCAAAGATTAAATTTAATTTAATCAGATTATTAATGCTAAAATGCAAGCTTTCTTGATAAATTAATGAAAAAAAATAGCCGGCTATTTGTAAAGGTCTTGTGGTATTACTGTTGACAATTTTACTCATGTATATATTATGACATATGAGTCAATGTTTTTCTCGGTTTTTGTCGATGTATGAGCGGATAAAATGAAACAAAATTTTTAGTGGATATTTAGTGAATATTGTAATGTGATACCTCGTTATCTCCATGACTACAAGCACATACAACTTAAAACTTAAAGTAGTCTGACAATACTTGTCAAATTTTATTAATTAACATAAAATACAAAATGAGTCGATTGATTTCGATTTTTTCATTCGCAAAATTGTCTTGAAAAATTGCACTTAAACTTGTTTTTTATATCGGATATTTTTTGATTTTATTACTCAAACGAGGTTTCATTTTGGCAATTTGCCTCATCAAGCTGCCATGATAAAAACGCTCGTCCTGCGGACTCGCGTTTTCATAATGGCAGCTTGATTCGTCAAATTTCCAGGCAACCTCGTTTTCGTATAAACTAAAAAAATATCCAATAAAAAACCAGTTCTTGTGCAATTGCATATGATAATATTTGGAGATTTATTGCTCTACAGTTTCGCAACAAGTCTGGTAAATGTTCATTTATATACATTTAATTGTTTTGCTTTGTTCTGTACGTTCGTTTTCGTTTTGTTTTAATTGTTTTATTGTAAAGAGACAGAGAGAGATAGATTTTTTGCTTAACATTCCTAGTTTTGAGAAGCGGCGAATTTTGTGTTTTTGCACTGTTTTTGGCGTTGGAGCGTTCACGATCGTAGCCAGCGGAGCCGCTCTCCCGCTTTGACCGTCAACGTTCCGCAGTTCGCTTTTGCTATTCGTTTACGCGCCGTATTACTCGCAACTCTTTCGATTTTCATGCAATTCGCTGCATTTTACCACGAGGCTACCTTTTTCCTTTCCAAATTTCCTTCTTTCTTTCTTTCGCTTTTTCCTTCCTTTTCGCTTCGCTTTTCGCATCCTAACTTCGCTTTTCGTCTTTCGTACCACCAGGACGAGGATCACCATCAACTCTTCAACGACAACAGCCACCGAACCAAAGGTAAGTGCATTTTCGCTATTCGCCGTTTTCTCTTTTCGCTTATTTTAATTTGGTGCGAAACCGATTGAACTTCGCATTAACATGCTTATTTGTATATTTTTTAGCTAAAGATTGTATAGAAAAAATGGTATATTCTTAGAGCAGGATACCGGAGAGTTAAAAAAGAGTATGTTTCGTCTGGATCAGGATATGCTCAATTAAAAAGAAGTGGGTATGGTTCAATAATTTAACATTTTTGGACAAATACGTACAGGATAGAACCACTACAATAAATGTACCTTTAACTTCGAGTTTAACTTCAGATATGGATTGTTCAAGGCCGAGATCTTCTTTTTCGAGAAGATCCACAGGATGCAGTACATATCTGAGTGAATCTTCTACACAAAATGATAGTGACGATGCGGATGAAATAAAAGATAGAGAAGAAATCACTTTAATGAAGAAAATGAAGTGTGGGTGAAGAAGAAGCTAAAAATGACCAGGGGGTCTATTTACGTGTCCGGCGGAAAGCCGCCGGTGAACTACAGGCGGAGTGAAACTCCGCCTGAAATAAATGGGCTATTTTTGTGGCGCTACTTCGATGAAGTCCGATCCCCCTCGGATATTGTCGTTCTCACGCAAAATTCAAAATTAGTGGTTAGGGACTACAAAAAAAAACCGAAGAAATGAATTACGACAGCAATTATATTATTTATTGATTATATTTATACATTTTACTTATATATTATTTATACTATCATACAATATTTATATTTTTTATAACGTTATATAAAATCCTCTCTAATATTATTAAGGGTCTCTAAAATATCCTTTTGTACTATTAAATGTTGCTTCTGTAGGTCCAAACTTTCTTTTTGGATGCGAACACTCTCTTTCTGCAATTCGAATTGCTTTTCTAAAAGTTCTAGCTTCCTAGATTTGAACTGCATTTCGGATTGTTTGATCTGCAACAATTCTGAAGCCGCTTTCTGGGATGTTAACAACCTCTGAACTTTTTTCGGAGTTCTTGTTCTTTTTTTGTCCGATGTTGATAGCCGATGTTGATTAGTGGCCGATGTTGATGGAGTTGCTGGTTCCTCAGCTTCAGCTGGTTCCTCATCTGAAAGAGCTGGTACACCAGTCTCAATCTCATCCTAAATAACAAAAATATTTAAAAACATATATTTTTTTAAATTAATTTGGTACATACCTCTTCAAATTCGAAAATTACTTTATTTTCATATTCTTCGGGCTGCCCATCTATTATTGTTGGACTCTGCAATGCCCTCCCAGCTACTAAATCCGGATTTACTAATCTTGCTACATTATCAGCATTTTCATGCCAAATGCCAAGATCCTCAACATCAGCTATCACTTCTGCTGGAAAATCTTCAACATTATGTTGGATGCACATATTATGAAGTACCACACAAGCATTCACAATTTTAGTTGCAAACGTTGGATGATAATTCAGTACTCTGTGTTTCAATAAACACCTAAACCGGCTTTTCAAAACACCATTGCATCGTTCAATTGTACTTCTGATTTTCTACAATTGGTTGTCAAACCGTATTTCTGCTTCGCCTTGAGCATCTTTTAACGGAGTAAGCAACCAAGGACGCAGAGGATATCCTAGAAAAGCATACATGTCAATCATACACATATTATTCAATAATAAAAAAGTAAGAACTCACCTGAATCTCCCAAAAAAAAACAAGGACTATCTGGATTGCGCCTATAAATGTTCTCCATAATTTGAGAAATATCAGATTGTTTCCAAATTCTGGCATCATGGACACTTCCGGGGAATCTTGCATTTACGTTTAAAATGCGTAAATTTTTATCACAAACCTTAATAAGTAACAAATTAATACCTTGTATCATTCATCAAAATTATAAAACGTACCAATTGAACATTTATAGAGTGATATTGTTTTCTGTTCACATAAATGTTTTCTGGATAAGCGGGATCTCCATCACTTGGTGCAATTATTGCGACATGTGTACAATCTATACATCCCACGATACCCGGAAATCCAAATTTATTAAAAAATCTAAAAATAAACAAATTATAAATAAATTATTTAAATTGAGAATAGAATAGTTACCTGTTTTTAATTTCTTGCATTTCTCTTAAATTTGCTGGAAAACAAATCCACTCATTTTGAATTTCAGGACGGTTAAGTGCATTCGTTACTTCATGTAAGCATTGCGATACACTTGCCTGACTCATACCTAAATAAATATCATTGCCCACTGAGCCTTGGTATGAGCCCGTTGCATAAAACCGTAAAGCTGCCAATACCTACAAATAAGTAAGTTGACGTAATTCACATATGTTATTTTTCTATTCACCTTCTTTTCAATTGTTATCCGACTTCTTGGTTTATCAGCAGGCATAAATGGAGTTATTAATTCGATCAAATACCGAGTAAGTTCCTTAGTGAGGCGAAAGTAGCTAATAAACAAAGATTCAGGTAAATCGAAAGAGTTGTGACCAACGTTGTCATCGAAACGTCTTCTAAAATGTTCAACATCTTGTTCAGCCTCTTCTAAATTTTCAATCAGTTGAATTGCCAATATATCAAAATCTGCCATTATACTAAAAATTGAAGTAAAAATACTTGAATTAATAATAAATACAAAAAAAAATATTAAAAATATTAAATACTCAAATATTTGCTACTTACAATTGAACGAAGAAGAAACATAGTAATAAAATTTGCAATAAAACACTATTTGAACGTTGAAGTATTTATTCAATTCACTAGATTCGCTAGAGACTGTCACGTTCAAACTGAATATCACTGTATATTTATATACATTTTACCTACTTTCTTACTAATGTTGCCAACAAAAGACCGGCAAACTTATGCAAAATGGAGGTAATGTTGGCAACACTGAGGCGGGACGGACACTCGTCTGATAAATCGGGGCGGACTCTCAAATGAGACACAGAAATAGGTGTTTCACTCATTTCAGGCGGAATTTTGGTGAGGCGGGCATCCGCCTGTGACACGTAAATAGACCCCCAGGTACCTGAAGAACACACAGACCCCTATTAAAAAAAGGAAAACAATGTCTAACCGAGAAAAACTCGATCATAGACACGATAAACTTCCTTGAAAATAAAGTAAATATGAAAAATGAATTTAAAATTGATGTACTTAATTTGTTGAAAAAGTATTATTAAGTACTAAAAATAATGAAACTATTAAAATTTAATATAATAATATGTATTTGTTTTAATTCAAATCAAACAACACTGTTATAGTATATTTACAGAAACTATGTTCAAGTATTTTCAACAGATTCATCTTGCCATGAAACGGCACCATCATTAATAAAATAATGAGCGAATTGGTCTCTAATTCGTCTCGCCTGAACCGAAGATGCATTCAATCGTTTGTGTTTTAAAGGTTTAGTGTTTTCTGTTTCAAAAGCATTGGCTTTGTACAGTCGCGGCCAGAAAATGCCGCACGATTTTTAATCAAGTGGGTAGGTTTTTGAAAAATTTTCTTATAGTGAATCGAACTTTAAAAAACATTCAGAAATTCAGTGGCGTACAATTTATTTTGAAATTATAAAAACATAAAATAAATAAAAAATTAACAATTTTATTTTAACATTTTAAGGTTTAACATTAATGAAAATTATTAGGTTAATTAATTCAATTAGATATACAAATAACAAAATTGAATCACATTCGAACAAGACAACAAATAAAATAATTTTTTTTAAATAAAAAATTGTGCTTTTTCAGCACTGAATTTCGTCAGCTACTCGTTGCAACGACCACCCTTCATCTAATTTTCTATTGCAAAACCTTTTTCAGCTTCGGTTAACGTATGAGACGACATATGAAACTTTGTAAAGGTATGAATAAAACTGACAAATATGCTAGTTTTTAAATTAAACTGACATATCAGAAATAGAAAAATAAGCGGCTGTGGTTTAAAAACCACAATTACAAACGAAAAACACACAGTGCGGAATTTTCTGGCCGTGACTGTACCTCTGCCACAGAATAATAAAAGGTTACAGAAGCCGCACTAGAAAAAGAAAGCCCTAAAGCCTGTATTACATGGGGCAATGTGCAAGAACTTGCATGAAAAAATGTCTCGCAAGCATGCGCACATTCAAATTTTTCCCAATTTCGTGCAAGTTGCAAGAACTTGCACGTTATAGAATTTGCGGGATAGTTCTTGCACGAAAAGTGTCTTGCACGGCAAGTTTGGGGGAAAACATAGTGATTTTTTAGTAGCTAACCCAATATATAAAGTCCCTAGTATCCAATGTGGTTTAAGGTTAAATTATTGCTTTGTTGTTTTTTTAGTGTTATTACCAGTTTTTGCCATATAAGTAACAATAATGAGTAGCACAGGGTAAGATAAGTTGATTTTAAATATAAATACATATGTTTGTTTCAGCAGTTTCTATTTATTAAAGTAACTTTTGATTTTTAGAACAATTGATTGGAATAAAGATGCTACAAAAGTTTTAATAAGTCTTTATGAAGATTATCCTTGTCTTTATTTGCCGACACAGGCAGACTATCACAATAGAAATGTGCGACAAAGTGCCCTTCAAAATATAACGGACGGATTCAACCAAACAAACAATTCGAAATTGAGAGTGAACGATATTAAAAAAAAAAAATCATGCATTGAGGACGCAGTTCATGGGAGAGCTTCAGAAAATTCGTAAATCGGAACAATCAGGGGCATCAACTGGTCAAGTGTATGTGCCCAAATTATGGTGCTTCGAGATCCTGAACTTTTTGAAAAGGGGTGCCAGTATTGTATCGCAAGGCGTATCAAACCTTTCGACCCAAGACTCCCAACAGGAATCAGAGGAGGCACCGCACGATGAAGATAACGAAGTGAGTATATAAAATAGAATACGCTTGCAATTTTCTTTCAAAGTAATACGAATATAGTTATTTCTTATTCTAATACACACACGAGTTATTATATGTTGAATTGCTATTACAGGACGAATTGCTGTTTCATGGAGAAGTAGGCCATTTGGAACAATACTGTATCACCTCTCCGGGTACGAGCGTAGACGACAGTCGAACTTCTTCTAGGTCGGATTACCGACCAACTCCAAAGAAGAGGAGACTTGCACCCGCGGAGGAGTCGACGTCGCTTGGATCGATAATTACTGCCGCAACAGATACTTTAAAAAGTATCGCCAACCCCAATGAAACAGCAGTTTTGAGACATGAAGTATTTGCACAGTAAGTTCACAATGAATGTTCAAGCATAAAAACTTCACTTGACTAATATAAGTCTTACCATTATTTATTCATCCATTTTTCATCAGATGTGTTGCCACCGAAATGGAGCCCATTGAAGATAAAGACATTTTGGACAGGTTGAAGCGAATAATTTTTAATGCATTTTGGGATGCCAAGAAAGGACAGAGGCAAGAAAACAATAGTGATCAAAATGTCTAAAAATTAATATAGATATTTTAATAAATATTTATATTTTCAAACCTAATTATTTCATAATTATTATTTAATATATTATTATTTCCTAATTACATCGATAATTACAATGAAAATCGCACCATACTAATTTACGACCAATAGAAACGTTGCATTTGAGTATATTACCATGGCAAATACAAAATTTTTCGGAAATTTTATCCTACTACACCAAGCAGTTGAAAATTTCAGCGGAAATTATTATGTCAAAACAAATGTCAAAATAAATAATTTAATTAGAACTAAAAAATTAAATAAACTAACAAAATTAATGATTAAAATTAAAAACACAATTGTTTTATTAGGTACCGTATCTTTTTGGTACCGTATTTGTAATATTTGGTACCGTATCTTCCACAGCTTTATCAATTGCATTCAATGACTGTTTTCCGAAGCGCGACATTTTTGACTTTGACAGATTTAGTATTTTGTTTTCAACAATCGTTGCTCATAGATACGCAATTCTATTGCAACTTGATTAAAAAATATCAAAAACTTTTTGAATTCTGATCAATTTTTGTAAGTGTATTGGTGCGATTTTCTTACCGAATCTGCACTCGAGCATGAATTCATATCCTGGAAATTTTTTATCGTGCATTCCAACAACGTAATCGGGCCCTCGTGTTCCACTCGGGCCGATTAATACGTTGTTGAAATGCACTCAAAAAAATTTCCGGGTAGAATTCATGCTCTTGTGAGATTACAAGTGACAATTGCCCGACATCGAATTAACAAATAAAAAAAAAATATAAAAAATAATGTAGGAATTAAATACGATCATTTTGCCAAGGTACACTGCCAGGTCCATTGAAGTATGCTTTGAACTCTTCTCGGATATTGAGGGCTTCTGTTCTTGGTCTACCTAAATTTTTGCGGCTTAATCCAAAGAGAAATTTGTGTTGACCATCAGCGGCAGCCTCTACATTAGCACCCAAGTAATTAGAGCTCAATTCTTCCTTTAAAAAGTTGTGAAGAACACAGCAAGCCTGAGTAATGATACGAGCTTTTTCGGGACTTAGCGGGATCACATTTAGCAAAACACGAAATCTGTTTGCTAAAATTCCAAAGACATTTTCGACGACTCTACGGGCTCTACTTAGCCTATAGTTGAAAATCCGTTGTTCTCTATCCATATTTCTGAAAGGGTATGGCTTCAAAATACTGGTTGACAGACCAAATGCTGCATCCGCAACGATGACATGTGGAACCGGTTCAGTACGACCAGGTAAAGGTATATCTTCGGGTATATTCAGCAAGTTCCTTTCGATGGCTCCAGAAAAATCGCTTTCCCAGTAAACTCCACCGTCCGATAACCTACCATTCATTCCAACATTTATATACGTAAACTTATATTTTGCATCGACCATTGCAAGTAATACAATACTGTGCTGGTGTTTGTAATTAAAGTAGGCAGAACCTTGCTTTGTCGGCGCTTTAATGGTGATGTGTTTACCATCCATGGCCCCGATAACATTCGGTGCTTGCCATGCTGTCATGAACTCGTTTGCGATTTCTAACCACTCGGCAGCAGTATTTGGAACCTGTAAAAATATAATGATGTTATGTATAGAAACAACTAAAGAACAAACAAAAAAATGCACGAAAGAATAAAGGCACTTTAGTACGGCGGTTTAAGGCTCGAAAGTCGTCTCCTTTAGGCAAAAGTAAATCCTCGAGTACAACTAAATGAAACCTTTACCATATCGTTCGTCATGTTTGTCTGCATAAGAAATCGGAAATTACGACAATTTTCCGTGGTCGGGGTCAAAGGTATCGAGGAAAAACCTTAAAAAATTGAATTTTTAAAATTTTGTATTCAATCAATTGTACCTTGAAAACCAAGTATGTTACATAAATGATTTTTTTAGTACTCGAAAGCCATATCAATTGGCTTTCATATGATGTACCACGATCTGTAATAAAATTTGTCCAGTACAGAGTAATTAGCAATTTTATGTCTTGAGTCAAGATTAAATAAAAAAACTTTTCACTTTAACATATCTCCAATTTATTATGGAATTTTATAGAAACTATTTGTTTTCATAAAAAACTGCACAATATTGTGCTGAATATTTTTTCTCAATTATTAATAGATCTATCTTCAATATTAAACTCGCTACAGTTATTTAATTAAACAAGCGCACGATTTTTTAGTTTACCCCGCACCACCCGCTCGACGTTTGCAATCCCTTTACGCTAGTCTAGTTTGAAGCAGCAAGTCTAGTTATTTCGCATTTAATGTTATTATTATTATTATTTCGCCTAGTCTAGTTATTTCGCATTTAAAGTTATTTATTATTTTGTGAATTGAACAAGGTATGTTTTAATAATTATTGATTTGTCTAAGCATCATTTATTTAATGTTTTTAGATGCTACTACCAAACAACAATATGGATAAATAGCCATTTACCCATTCCGACAAATGCTAATCCATTGGATTTTGGTTGGAAGAAAGTAAACGATTTCTTGACACCAAATCAAATGCGTAAGCCACCTATCCCGGAAGAAATTCGAGGTATTCTTGACATTGTTTGCACCGAAAAAAGTTGCAATAATAAGAAATGCATTTGCATACAAGAAGGTGTATTTTGCACCGAAGAATGCAAATGTAAATTGGCTTGCAACAACCATGAAGACATTGTAGAAGACGAATTATTCGACTAATTTAAGTTTCACATTCAATTTTCTTACTTTTTTAATGCAATACACAATTATTTAGTTAATTATTTTATTTTTATTTCATTTTTGACATCCCATTTAATGTGCATGCTATTTACTAGAGCGTAAAGTGTAAGGCAAGAGATGAGCGGAGAGGTGTGCGGTAAGACCTAATGAATCGTGCGCTTGTTTAAATAAATGGCTGTAGCGAGTTTAATATTGAAGATAGATCTATTAATAATTGAGAAAAAAGATTCAGCAGAAAACTGCGCAGTTTTTTTATTAAAACAAATATTTTCTATAAAATTCCGTAATAAATTTGAAACAGGTTAAAGTGAAAAGTTTTTTTATTTAATCTTGACACAACACATAAAATTGCTAATTACTCTGTACTGGACAAATTTTATTACAGATCGTGGTACATCATATGAAAGCCAATTGATATGGCTTTCGAGTACTAAAAAAATCATTTATGTAACATACTTGGTTTTCAAGGTATAATTGTTTGAATACAAAAGTTTAAAAACTCAATTTTTTAAGGTTTTTCCTCGATAACTTTGACCCCGACCACAGAAAATTGTCGTAATTTCCGATTTCTTATGCAGACAAATATGACAAACGATGTGGTAAAGGTTTCATTTGGTTGTACTCCAGGAAAATTTTTATGCACAATTTCATGGCCCGACCGCCGTACTACTTACCTTTAAATAAACATTCTGCAATTCCTGATATATCGCGTTACAAACAATCGGAATAAATATTGAGATAGTACTTTCGCTAATTCTGTAATTGTACATTAAACTACGAAAGCTCTCGCCTGTAGCCAAATATCTCAATGTAATTATTAGTTTGCTTCTGGCAGATATTGTTTGTCTAATTGTGGAATGTTTTGTAATTCTATGCTTAATCATCTCCAATAATTTATTGAAAGTTCGCTCATCCATTCTTAAATAATTTTTATAAGTCTCCTGATCAGAATTGGAGAATTCTTCAGGAAGGCTTATGTTACCACGGGCCTGGTTAAACCATGGTCTCACCCACCAGCGTCGTGGTCTTCTTTCAGCATATTCTGCAGGTTCATTCGAATGCGAATTGAGTAGCAAAGCCGCAGCCAAAATAATGCTTGTTGTAGCTACAACTGCTTTTTTCCGATTACGAGCGCCAATACTTCTCAATTTTAGATTTTCACGGTTAAGATCGCTTCCTCTCATTTTTTGACTTAGGTACAATTTCAACAAAACAACATATACGTTTGTCAACAACGGTAGACTACTTGACAGATGTCAACAATTTCTATAATGTTGGTAAAACTTGTTATTGCAAGTAATTGCAAGTATAGCTTGCATGGTGTAAAGCGAATCGTGCAAGACATTTCATAGACATTTTTTTCAAGGTTATTTTCGTACAAGAACTTGCTGCAAGTTCTTTCCCCATGTAAAACAGGCTTTGCGAGAGAAATAAAAGTGCACTACTGATTTAAAGGTGTTTTTGTGTCTACTCGGCAACTCTCAGATTATGTCGTAAAAATAGATGTATAAAATGTATAGATGCAGCGCACAGCACACATTGGTGTGAGGCATGTAAATTTAGGACAATGCAAGAGTGTTTACTGTGCATGGGCAACGAAGGACGTGTAATAGTTTTACCTAGTCTAGAAAATTGATGTCATGACAGTTCATTCTGTTTTGACGTAGTGTTTGTAAACAACCTATTGTTCTTGCGATTTTTGTGCTTTTAGTTTTTGATTTGTGTTAGATTTTTGTTAGACGTGTTTGCTGTTTAGTGACGATTCTTATTTTTGTGGTTTGCTTATTTTGAATATGACGCCGCCGCATATTAGAAATTGTTTTCTTTGCAAAATAGCTCTGCAAAGACGAAAACATTGAAACCAGCTTTATCATATCATGTGTAAGTAACAATTTAACAATTATTTATATATAGTATCATTCTTTAAATATGATTTGAATGCTAATTAATGCCATGTTTCTCATAATTATTTAATAATAATCATAATTTGTGCAACGAAATTTAGATTTCAATTCGATGTCTTAATGGATAACCATCTCCTAATAAACATTCCAATAACTAATATAATTTATATATAAAAAATAATTTATTTATTTAATAACTTTATTAGGAGATTAAGATGCCTAATTTTCGCTCTAATTTATCTGTGGTTTTGTTGAATATTCTTTGTTGAATATTGATGCATATGCTTAAAAATTTATTACGAATAATAGCGGTTTAAATAAATGTGTTAATAGCATGCATTCATGGAATTAGTTAGCATCAATCAACGAAAAATCCTTAATAAAAAAATAATTAATAAATTGTAATATTTTATATTGTAGATTTCCGAGTAATGCAGAAACCAGAAAAGCTTGGTTCGAAGTATTTAGTATACGGCATTGATAATGCAAAATCTATGTTTGTCTGCAGTGAGAGTGAAATGGGGTTTGTTAAGAATAAGTCTATTTTAATATTATCACGGTTTTTGATTTTCTATTTTTTAGAAAAAATAATGGCAAAACTAACCTCTATTGATTTACACGTGAAAAGTATTTCAAAACGGTTGGAAATCTTGGAACGAAACATTCAACCTCAAGAGCTACATGCTCTGCAGTCACAGACATTTGAAGTTTTTTTTAACATTGTTACCTATCAATGTTGAAGATGATGTTACTTCAATAGAAATTTTTGTGCAAAATTAGGAAAATCGAAAACTTTTTGTAAGTTTCAGATTTCTTTTTTCTATCTTTTTCTATTATTTAATGTACCTATGTTAATTTCTAGCTCAATTTTCTTAAAAGAATTGGAGGCAGAGATGCAAAAGAAACCATAAAATTGATGCTACAAAAAACATTCACGAATTATTTTGGAATTAAATGTAGTTGGTTTGGTCGCAAGAATAATTTTCAATTGTCAAACCTGAAGCTAATGGATGTTATTAAAGGTAAGTGTTTTCTTAAGCAACACATCGGTTTTAATATTTTGGTTATTATTTTAGATGCTACTTTTGCACAATTTTCTTTGTGCAAGGAACGAGAATTCAACTAAATTGGGAGCGATTGGTTCCGTTTTTGCAAACAGAGGCACAATCGTGAAAAATGATTCTAGTTAAACCAAATTTTAGGTTTTGATATATTTTTGATATATAGTCGTTAGAAGTGTTGATATAGGTACTTGAGAAGAATTTATTTTTTGTTTCTATTTTTGAGGATTTGTTCTTTTTTTATTTAATAAAATGTTTTTTATGTTCACCATGAGTTAATTTATTTATTCTACATTTCATTTTTACGATTTTGGCAATATTGCCTAAATATTACACGTAAACATTTTTTAAATCACATACGCATTAAATGAGACTCTTTTGTAATATTACCCAGACATTGCAGTTTAAATTTTTTATTAATTATTAAATTGTTAATATTTTAATGTAATTACATTACATTATGTTTGCACTGTTATTTATTGACTTGTTAATTGTATTGACAATAGCTTAATGCTGTTTTAAGCATTTATTGCACCACGATTTACAAATTCTTAATTACAAGAACAATTCAAAGCCGCTGTTGCGTCTGCAGTGCCATTTTTCCTGTTGCGCATCCTCATCGACCCAACCGCTTGCTGTGATTCGGGCAACCTCGACTCGATTCGCCTATCTCTGGTCACTGAGCGCGACAAATTTAAATTCAAACGCTTCTTCATGCCGGCCACCTTGAAAGAGTCTTTCAGCACTAAACAATAACATTCAGATACATGATCAAGATCATACCATGATACAATATTTTCGCTTAAGTCTACATGAATATAAAGAAAAAGAAAAATCATACAACTATGACATACGGATCAAAAAAATTGCAAAATAAAAATAAATATAAATGACCAATCAAATAAAAATAAACCTATGCTACAATAATATAAACATCGGCGCGTTACAATTGGCGCTCATTGCAATCACTTTCGGCTTTCATCGAACTCACTACTATCGGATATTAAACGCACTAGTTTAGTAGCGGGACGTTTGAACACGCCTGACGACGTGCGCACAGTAGCCACTCTTGTTATACCATCTGCACCGGGGTGAGTTGCTTCGACACGCCCCATTTGCCAAAGCAGTGGTGGTGTTGAATCCTTAATCAGCACAACGCATCTTGGAGTAATTGGCTCTCGTGAGGGTAGTTGCCACTTGGATCTAGTTTGCAGCAAATTTAGGTAGTCCTGCGACCATGACTTCCAGATACTCTGGTACAATTGTTGAGTTAACTCAAACCGCTTTAGCCTATTTTGCTTGACATCTACCAGACAAGGCTCCGGTAGCGATAAAAGTGAGTCGCCCACAAGGAAATGACCAGGTGTAAGGTAAGGTAAATCGTTGGGTTGAGAGGATAGTGCAATCAATGGCCGCGAGTTTAGCACCGCTTTGATTTGGCAAAACAACGTCGTTAGTTCCTCGAAAGTGAAGGACATATTACCAGTTATTCTGTATAAATGACGCTTCGCAGATTTTACGACGGATTCCCACAGTCCTCCGAAGGGAGGAGCTCGGGCTGGATTGAATTTCCAATTAACTTTTTTTTTGTTAAAAAATTTGAAATAGCGTTATTTGCTGATTGACATGAAATCATGTCCAACCAGTCCGTTAACTGATTAGCTGCACCGACAAAGTTGGTGCCGTTATCGGAGTGAATCTCAATGCAGTAACCCCTCCGAGCAATAAACCGTTTTAAACATGCGATGAAGGAATCTGTTGAAAGACTTCCCACTAACTCCAAATGCACGGCCTTTGTGCTTAAGCACACAAACACGCATAAGTAAGCTATAGTTATTTTACAACCGCGCCCTGCAAAAGATTTTACGGAAAAAGGACCTGCGAAATCAGTTCCGCATATCGAGAAGGGCCTTGAAGGAAACAATCTTTCTTTTGGCAAATCACCCATAAGCGGTGCTGTCGACTTAGCATCAAATCTACGGCATGTCACACAAGATCTAGTAAGCTTATTAACCGCGCCTTTACCAGCAACAATCCAATAGGACTGGCGAATGGCATGCAAGGTGGCTTGAGGACCTGCATGCAAATGCTGTTCATGATAAAGTTTTATTATCAAATTAGAAAAATGATGACTCTTCGGAAGGATGTATGGATGCTTTGCATCATAAGCTATGTGGCTAAAACGGATTCTACCTCCAACGCGAAGCAATTTGCCTTTATCAACAAATGGGTTTAGAGCTCTTAATCTGCTTTGTGGCGACACATGTTTGTGTTCATTAATATATTTAATCTCGTCCGCAAAAGCCTGTGCCTGTACGTTTCGAATAAGAATTTTCAATGAATTTTCTAGCTCAGTTACAGTGAGTGGGCCTGCGATTTTATTGTCAGCACGCGAAGAATTAAATATATACCGGTAGCAATAAGCCAATACTCGTTGCAGCCGGAGTAACTTTGAATGTCTGACTATAAGATCCGATATCAAATTATTTTCAATGGTGGCAGGTAAAGCACTTACTAATTTTTTAAGTTCAGGTAATTCGACAACCCCGCCCTGACTCAAGGATTCAGGCCACAATGACTCATCTTGTGGTAACTAATTCGGACCGTGCCACCAGCTCTCTGAAACCGCAAGATTTGAGGACGAAGTCCTACGACTCAGCAAATCCGCAGGATTTTCACCCGATCTTACATGTTTCCAGGTTGCATTACGGATTTCTGCAACTATATCAGCAACCCTATGGGCCACGAAAGTTTTTAATTCTGTTGGATGCTTTTTTAGCCGAGCTAGTACGACTGAGCTGTCGCACCAGTAGTGGGTGCTGTTAACTACAACATCTAGAGAGTTTTTAACCTGCAGAACAAGCTGAGATGATAGATGTGCTGCCATTAGCTCTAGCCGAGGGATTGAGGGATTACTTTGAAAGGAGCGACGCGTCCTCGGGAGCACAACAGATTAACGGTATGCTCTCCCGAAGAATTAGTGGTTCTAAGATAGATACAAGTACCATAACTGACCTCGCTAGCATCTGAAAACGCATGAATTTGAATAACGTTTGGGTTGTCGCACATTACTTGCCGAGCAACTGTCAAACGATGCACATCAGCTAACTCTGATTGATAAGACCGCCATAGAGTGTAAAGCTCATCGGGTATAGATTCATCCCATGATAGATTGTGTTTCCAGAGATTTTGCAATATAATTTTTGACTTTACAATTATTGGACCAACCAAACCGAATGGATCGAAAATTGAGCTTATTTCAGAGAGAATTGTTCTTTTAGTTACTTTAGACCCATTTTTCACATTATTTTTGAAAGGAAACTGAAATCTATCTTCCTTCGAATTCCACTCTAACCCGAGAGTTCTTTGATAATGGGCCTCGCCATCAAAATTAATTAGAGAGTCACCAATAGCTAGGTTACGCAATAATTCGGAATGATTTGATGTCCACTTTCTCAGAGTGACCTTATATTCAGGAAGAATTTTATTAATTTCAAAAATTATTTTTACAGCGTCTGAGGCAGTACTGCAATTTGAAATAAAATCATCGACATAAAACGAATCGTGTATGAATTTTGCAGTTTCCGGATATTGACTCTCCGCCTGGAACGCGATTTCCTGGATGCATTTAGTTGCCAAGTAAGAAGCAGATGCGGTGCCAAAGGCAAGCGTATTGAGTTGATAACATTGAAATTTGTCTGAAGAACTTTTTCTGTACAAAATATTTTGATATTTCCTATCATCTTCGTGTATCAAAACTTGTCGGTACATTTTTTCACAATCGCTTGTAAATGCATACGGATGTAATCTAAACTGTATCAAGATTGCGAAGAGATTTGATTGAACTACCGGTCCGACTTTCAGCACATCATTTAATGACACTCCAGAAGCAGTTTTGCAACTAGCGTCAAAAACTACTCGCAGTTTTGTGGTGAGACTATCTGGTTTTAGAACTACGTGCTGCGGCAAAAAACATGCTGTTTTTAATTGAGCTTCACTATATATTACAGGCGTCATGTGCCCTAATTTCATATATTCTTCCATGAAAGCCGTATATTGCTGATTTAACTCTGAGTTTGAATGGCGCCGTTTTTCAAAGGCCAAAAAACGCCGTGTCGCTATGTCGTATGATTCGCCTAACTCCGATAAGTTAGATTTAAAAGGTAGTCTGACCACAAACCTGCCTTCATCATTGCGAAAGGTAGTGTCACCGAAATAATTGCTGCACTCATTTTCTTCTAGCGAAATAGGAACGCCATTGGGCACGTCTTGTGATTTCCAAAATGATTCTAATTGTTTTTGTAATTGATCGTGCGATTCGTCAACTGTCAAGAAACCAGATTGTCGATTATTTGTTTCGCGATTAGTGACAAAGCCTGATATAATTTAACCGAAACGCGTTTTCCTCATAATTGGTTGTCGATAGCCTAACGAAATTTGACCTTGCGAAAACAATGACCAAAAATTTTCCACCCCTAGAAGAATGTCAATAGAGCTGCTTTGACTAAAGGAAGGATCAGCTAGCCTGATGCCCTCGGGTATCGCTAAACTGGTAAGCGCGATTGAAGCTTGTGGTAAATTTCCGGTAATCTTTGGAAGAATGAAACACGATACATTGCATTTGTAAGAATTTACTTTGAAATTCAAAACAACCTGCGCCATACCTACTGATTGTGATGTCGAACTATTTATGCCCGAAATTGTTAACGTGCTGGAATTAATGATGCAACCTACTTTATCGACTAAACTTTGACTAATAAAATTCGATTGCGAACCTGAATCTAACAATACTCTCGCATCATGGTCATTACCCTTATCGTCGACAATGCTTACCAATGCCGTCGGTAGTAACGCCTGGCTCATTGCTGCATAAGCACAATTCACAGTAGGCGTTGTAGCCTCACCGCCAGCTGACTGCGCGGATTGATGTCCGGCTTGGCTGGGAATGTGAAGCATTGTATTGTGCAGCTTTTGACATTTGCGACATGCCGTTGCTCTGCACTCTTTAGTTTTATGGTTAACGCGAAAACAATTTTTGCATGCATTTAACTGCGTAACTTCTCTAATTCTTTCGCTAACTGACATTTTAATAAATTTTGAACAACGGTAAAGTGGATGGTTTTCTTTGCATAATATGCATAACCGTTGAACCCCTGAAACTACATGCGATAGTGTCTTGCTCTTCTGCGGAATTACCTGCCGCTTCGTATTTATATTGAGTGACTCTAAATAATGACATTTTTTAGTCAAGAAGTCGGTGAGCTCTTTCATGGTAGAAAGCTCAGTCATATCCGCTTTAAACTTTTCCCAATCTGGTTTAGTTGTTGCGTCAAGCTTGCTGGTAATCAAATAAATAAGCATCGCATCCCAAGTCTCCGTTGCTTGACCAAGAACCTATAATGCTCTAATATTGGAAAGGGTATTGTTTAAAAGAGTTTGTAATAATGCATGAGATTCTTTTGGAATAGCTTCCATTTCAAATAATGACTTTAAATGATTATGAATTATTAATGATTTGTTTTCGAAACGTTCTTTCAACAAGTTCCACGCAATGGTGTAGTTGGCGGACGTTAATTCTAGTGATTGCAATAATGTAGCAGCATCGCCTGTGAGTGACGCCTTTAGATATGGGAATTTCTCGATATACGAAATATCATCCCTTTGATCTACCAACAAATTGAACATATCGCGAAAATTCAACCACCGATCGGTCTCACCTGCAAACGTAGGCAATGTGAGTCTTGGAAGCTTTACTTGATTGCTATTGTTATGGTTATTTACTTCGCGAGATAATAAAGGAGGCAGTGAATTCGACGGCTCACTGCCCGAACGCGTCGAACTTAGCTCCGAAGGGTCACCACCGTCCCCGAGACTACCAACTTCGACCCTTTCATCTTGATTACACTATTGGTGCTAATTGCAACAAACGCTTTCAAAACGTGATAATAAGTATTTTCGAAACTTTCGCCCATCTCCGTCATTGCTACGATTGCTGCCTCATCCGTAAGGAGTGCAATGGTTTCAATCTGCGCCTGAATGGACACAAATTCATCCAGCCAGGGCTCCATTTTTTGTTTGCGCAATTGCGCTTCAATTCGCGTTCGCGGCGTAATTTCATTTTCATCAAAACCACCGACATAATTTTTGTAACGAGTTAAATTTCGTTTTAGCGTAGTGCGCTTATTAATTAGATTATTTAAATCGGCCATTTTATGCAATACAAATGGATAAAAATGCTGGAAAGATAAACGACTACACTTGCCTTGCTAATGAGATCAATCTCCCACCAGAACTGAAGTTGATGATTGAGAAGCACTTCGCTGCCTAAAGATTTCTCTTGGTCGATGCTTCTGCCTTGCTTATTGATTACGATCCACGTGGATCTCGCTTTGATTGAATAAACGGATGTCTGCTTATAACGATTGATTTAGCCTATCAACAATGGCTCTAATAATGGCTCTAATATCTATATCTCTAATGCAAAGCAAAATATTGAGAAAGGGCTCTATTCACGAAGACACAAAAGGCTGGGTTAACATCTGATATTACAGCTGAGTGCCTTAACAAATGCACCTTATTAAGTTCTACCCCTGTGCCAAAATTAAAATATGTTCTCCTAAAAATAAATTGAATACAGAACTGTTTTCATCTTAAGTGTGTCACACTGTATAAATTAAATTTCATAAATTGGTCAATACACGAAATAGTAGTAATTTTTAATATAATATAAATTGTTTATAAATATATATATATAATTTTTTTCGTTTTAATTAGTCAAGACACGCATAATAAAATGTATTAAATATTAGCTGAATTATTAATTAACCTTCCTGTTTAATTTCTTAATAGGAGCTGGTTGTTGTGATGATCGATGAATAAATGAGTCGTAGCTGATGAATGTTTTATGCTTTTTATTTTGATAATAATTACAGTTCTTATGTCTTATATGTTGCTTCTTGAGTGGACTGTATGTGAATGTCGTGTCTACGTGACTGACTTGACTCCGCTTCTTTCAACCCGATTTCGATACCGACTGAGACAAGCACAAGAGCGCGAGATTCAATTAAAAAAAAAAATTAACTACCAAAATATCGACATACATATAAAAAATGAATAAACATATTCCCCCTTCTTGAAAGAATCCGCTTTCAATATAAAATTGCTAAAACTAAACATGAAATTGCTAAAACTAAATATGAAGAAACACGCAGTAAACAGACTGCTTATAACTTATCAACTAAAACATGCACCAATATACTAAACAGTCAATGGAAGTGCATATAAATTCAAAAAAAAAAAAAAAAAAAGAGTACACTATCGTTCCAAAGTTTATTGTTCCAATACGAGTGCCATGTTTATGTCTCTGATTCATCATGAATGGGTAAAACACAGATTTTATTTAGAGCACGATTAACTTCACTAAGTTTGGTTTTTACGCTCACCACGCGAACTAAACCATCTTTTCCGGGATGCACCGCCGTGATTCTTCCCAAAGGCCAGTGCATGGGAGGTACGTTTTCTTGCTTCAGGATTACCAGCATGCCAGGTTTTACTAAGCCCAGGCTGGGTTTTTGCCACTTTGTGCGCTGCTGGAGGTTGTTCAAATACTCTTGCGACCAACGTCTCCAAAAATGTTGTACCAATTTTTGCAGATGCTGATAATTCGAGAGTCGGTTTTCGGATAAGTGTTCCACGTTTGATTCAGGTAACGATGTGAGAGGAGCACCAATTAAAAAATGACCTGGGGTCAACGGATTTAAATCCTTAGAGTCGTTTGATAGAGGACTCAATGGCCTCGAGTTCAATATGGCTTCTATTTGTACGATAACAGTGTAGAATGCTTCATAGGTGAGTTTTACGTCCGTTAAAATCTTTTTTAGATGTGTCTTTGCTGATTTGACTGCACTCTCCCACAATCCTCCAAAGTTCGGCGAGCGCGCCGGAATAAAACGCCAACTTACACGATTTTCGAGTAAATAATTTGTGACTTCCGCATTTTCCACAAATTCAGTCAAAGCTTGATATGCTTCCTTCAAATCATTGTTTGCACCTACTAAATTCGTGCCATTGTCTGAATAAATACTCTGACAAACACCTCTGCGAGAGACAAATCGTTTGAGAGCGTTCAACAGGGCATCCTTTGTCAAATCTGTAACGATCTCAAAGTGCACTGCTTTAGTGCTAAAGCATACAAATACTACTAAATAAGATTTGATAAAGGATCGATTACGCAGTTTTCCGTCTTTGATCGCGAAGGGGCCCGCCAGGTCAATACCACAAACTGAAAATGGTCTAGAAGGAATTACTCTAGGTGAGGGCAACTCACCCATTACGTTCTGATATGATATGGGTTTAATTTTAAAACAAATTACGCATTTGCGAATAACCTTTTTTACAGTGTTGCGTCCGCTAATTAACCAAAATCTTTGTCTAATGGAATTTAGAACCGATTGGCAACCTGCATGAAATAATTTTTTATGCTCGTCTTGGATTAAAAGATTTGACAAAGCATGATCGTTGGGTAAAATGATTGGGTGTTTTTGATCGTATCCCAGATTTGAATTTGATAATCTACCGCCCAAGCGAATAATGCCGTGCTGATCTAGGAATGGGCGTAAACAAAAAAATCTGCTATTGTTAGGTACATCCCTACCCCCCTTTAGACATAGTAATTCCCGTGAAAATGCTTGCATTTGTGCCATCTTAACCAATGTATACAAAGCCCGTTCGATTTCGATAGTTTTAAGTTTTCCAAAAAACTTTTCATTGCCCGGTTTACTATTTTGAATAAATCGCAAAATGTATGCTACCACTCTTTTTAGTCGTTCAAACGAGGAAAATTTTAAAAATAGCTCATTATCAACTAACAAGGAGGCGCATGAAATGACTTCTGTGTTTTTACTTTCTGGTATGTTTTCCACCTCGATTGGTATTTGTGCATGTTCGTTTATTACTTCATCGGTAAGCCATCCCGGTCCGTTCCACCACAACTCCGAATGAATTAAATTACTGACATCACAACCGCGCGATACAAGATCTGCGGGATTGTTTTGTGATTTTACGTATTGCCAAGTTGCATTTGCTGAAAGGTCTTGGATTTTGGATACCCGGTTAGCTACGAACGTCTTCCATGATGAAGGTTCCATGGATAACCATGCTAAAACGATTTGTGAGTCGCACCATAAGAATACGTCTTGCATGCCAATATCTAATGCTTCAGTTAATTCGAATATTAAATTTGCCAAAAGCAACGCTCCGCAAAGTTCGAGGCGCGGCAAGCTAATTGTTTTTAATGGTGCTACGCGTGATTTTGCGCATAAGAGCCTGCTCGTTATTTGTTTCGATTCGCTTATGATTCTAATATAGATGCAAGCTCCATATGCCTTCTCTGAGGCATCACTAAACCCGTGAATTTGAATAATTTTGGCATTAGGTACAAAGACCGGCCGCAATACTGATATTTTATGTAACTCACTTAACTGAGTATAAAAGTGCTTCCACAATGCGCAGATGCTGTCGGGAACGCTTTCGTCCCATCCGCTATCACTCTTCCAAAGCTCTTGCAAAAGTAACTTTGCTTTAACTACCACTGGGTTGATAAGGCCTAGAGGATCAAAGATCCGTGCTATGATCGATAAAATATGCCTTTTAGTGATTTTTTGTTCGTTAGATGGCAGTTCTAATAAATACTCGAATGTATCCAGCCTTGCGTTCCAGGAAACACCCAAAGCCTTTGTTACAGTATTGTTTGATAATTGATAATGTTCAAGGTGATTTTTATTTTCTGCGATCGAAATTACGTTATCGTTATTAGACAGAAATTTCCTCAATGGAAAACCTGCTTGGTTTAAAATTATACAAATTTCATCTTTTAGCTGTTTTGCACTCTCAAGTGTGTTAGAGCCGGTTAGTAGGTCGTCTACATAAAAATCTGTTTGTATTACTTTGCTAGCGTTAGGATACTTATCAGAACAATCTAATGCTGCTTGATGCAACGCCCGAATTGCTAAGAACGAACCCGTCGCCGTACCGTATGTAACAGTATTTAGTTTAAAATGAAGTATGGGTTCTTCCTTGTTTTTTCGCCAAACGATCCTTTGCAAGTTTCTTTGATTTTCATTAATTTTGACTTGGTTGTACATCTTTGATATGTCAGCAGTGAAGGCTACGATATGAGATCGAAATCTGATTAAAATATCAAAAAGATCACGCTGAATTTTGGGACCTACATAAAGGATGTCATTAAGTGAAACTCCTGAGTCGCTTTTTGCGGAAGCGTCAAATACCACGCGAAGCTTGGTAGTAATACTAGTTTGCTTGACGACTCCATGATGAGGTAAGTAATATACCATTTCATGGCGATTATTGATCTCTTTATCGCTTAACTTGGACATATGTCCCATTGTTTCATATTCGTCTAGAAAATCGGTATATTGTTGTTTAAGATTCGGATCTTTATCTAACCTTGATTCTACTGCTAAAAAACGTTTGATAGCTATTTCCTTTGTACTGCCTAAATTAATTGTGTCTTCGCGTATAGGATAGCTTACTATAAAGTGACCGTCACCATCGCGCTCCATATTTTTTGTGAAATGATTTTCACAGAAATCTTCCTCCTTGGTAAAACAGGAATTTCGTGACACTTCCTCGATTTCCCAGAATTTTTGTAGTTCGGTTTTAATGTTAGAAAATGTTAACGCGTGCGCACTTACTTCTGCGAGATTTTTATTATTCTTTGGCAAGACTAAGGATCCCGATATTATCCAACCTAATAATGATTCCTGCAAAATAGGCTTATTTGGCCCTAATTGTATTTGGCCTTCGCTTAACAGATGATAAAAGATGTTCGCGCCTAATAGTACATCGATGTTTGAACTTAGATTGTATCCTGGATCGGCTAGATCAATGGTGTTTGGTATAACGATCGATTCGCTTGAAAATGATTGTAACGGTATTTTTTCTGTAATATTAGGTAATATTAGAAATGATAAATCTGCAGAAAATTTACCGGTTACTGATTTTATGTTTGCATTGGTACGTTTATTTATAACATTGGTCGATTTGTTGATACCAATAACTGGCATGTTTACGCTTTCATACGATAAGTTAAGTTTTTTGAATAGCGATTCCGTTATGAAGTTACTTTGTGAACCTGTATCAAGTAAAGCCCTACATTTAATCAAACGGTTTTTTGAATCGGTTATATAAATTTCTGCGGTTGATAGCAGTACGATTGATTTCGCGTACTGCTCTCGCGAGTGAGCATTAATCGATTGAGTTTCTGCAATTGACTCATTTTGATTTTCGTTTGATACCGTAGTTTGAAAATGTAATAACGTATTATGCATTTTGCCGCAAATTTTGCAACCTTGAGCTCTACAATCTTTGGAACCGTGATTATTCCTGAGACAATTCGTACACAACTCTATCCTTTTTGCTGCCGCGTATCGATCTTGTGTTGATAACGCTTTAAAAGCATTGCAAAAATAAATAAAGTGCTTGCTTTTACAGTATGGACATTTTATTCGATCCGTCGGGGTTTGTGAAACATGAGCGAAAGACTTATCGTCTCGCTTATTGACATATTTATTTTGCTTAAATGCTGTTTTGTCCGAGGCTTTGTCTAACTGTTTAAATTCTGCTTGCAGTGAATTTAGAATATAACATCTTTCCGCTTAGTAAATGTATCGAGATCGGGAAGCTCGTCACTCTTGACGGCTTGCTCCCATTCGCGTTTAGTAACGTTGTCTAATTTTGTGGTTGTTAAATAAATTAAAAATGCGCTGCAAGCATTCATGTCTTGACCCAAATTCTCCAACGATCTAACATTGCTAATAAGAATATCGTGAAATTCGCGCAAACCCTTTTCCGTTTCCTTATATAGCTTTGGTAATTCAACAATTTCTTTGATATGATTATTGATAATTTGCCGTTTCTTTTGAAACCGTTTTTTTAGAATTTCCCAAGCAACGTCATAATTATCGCCCGTTGTTTTAAGATTTTTTAAAATATCTGCTGCATCGCCTTGCAAAGATGTTTTTAAATGATGTAATTTTTCGAAATTTGGCGGCTTAAGTGGCGCTAATTTAACCCAAGAGGAATTTGCGTATCGTTCGTTGCGATTGTTTGTGACATCGGCCTGGCGCGCGTTCTCGACTGTAACCGCGGGCGAACTTAAATTTTTTATCAAACTATCTGCTTTTGCCCTGTACGAAAAATAACTCTCATTGAACCTGTCTCTCTCTGCAATTTGAGCTGGATCATCTTCTGTGAGAATCTCTATACCAGACTGACACTCTTCGAATTTATCATACGCTCGATCTAATTTATTAATACGCAAACCAAACTGTGCACTGAATTCGTGTATATTTGCCTCGGTTATTTGAGTAATAAAATTAGAAAACTCGGTAAGTTGTCGCTTGTACTGACCGCGTCTCGCAATTAACCCACGCAGTTCTTCTTCGCCCATTTTTGAATGACTCAGACAAGACTATTACGATTTTAAAAAACGGACTCACCCTGGCTATCTTTTCGATTGATTGCTGATCGATGTGTCGATGTTGGTGTGCTGCCTCAGGAATGTATTCCCGTACAGCGTTGCACTTGTAGATTTTTGATTCAGACCAACACGTGTTGAATTTTTCGTTTGTTCGATATTGATACTTGCTACAGCTCATTTACCGAAAATCCGGCTCGAATGGACCAATTTGGTTGTTGTGATGATCGATGAATAAATGAGTCGTAGCTGATGAATGTTTTATGCTTTTTATTTTGATAATAATTACAGTTCTTATGTCTTATATGTTGCTTCTTGAGTGGACTGTATGTGAATGTCGTGTCTACGTGACTGACTTGACTCCGCTTCTTTCAACCCGATTTCGATACCGACTGAGACAAGCACAAGAGCGCGAGATTCAATTCAAAAAAAAAATTAACTACCAAAATATCGACATACATATAAAAAATGAATAAACAGGAGCAAATGCCACCCAGCGTCCAGGAAATGCTGAAAATAAAATTAAACAAGGGCAAGAAAAGAAGTTATTCGCCAGACATTAGATCGTTTGCCCTAACGCTGCCCTTTTACTCAGCGAAGGCGTACCAGTATGTGCGGTCACAATGGGGAAATTTACTGCGTCACCCCGTTACAATTTCAAAATGGTACAGCGTGGTGAATGGAAAGCCCGGATTCACAGAGGAATCTTTTGCAGCGTTACGAAAACGTACAAAAAAGGGACCATCGTTTAAAAATCTTGTTTTTGACGAGATGTCAATTCGCAAGCAGGTCATATTTACGAAGGACGCCGGATACAGTGGATTTGTGGACATGGGGATGGGAGTTGAGCATGATGCCGGGGACGAGCCAGACGCATCTGTGCCATCTACATCATCCACTAAATCGAACGAAACAAGGATGCTTGCAACTAATGTTTTAGTTGTTTTGGCCGTTGGTTTGAACGACCATTTTAAGATCCCGCTTGGATATTTTTTGGTGAGGGGCTGCAACGGAAAACTAAAAGCGAAATTGCTTAAAAAATGTTTCATTTTATTGGACGACACTGGCTTTGAAGCAACAAGTGTCACTTTGACGGCCACACTTCAAACATTAATATGTGCGAAATTTTAGGCGCAAATTTCAAATACGGCGACAGGTTTAAACCGTGGTTCATTAATCCAGTAAACAAAAGGCGTGTATTTTGTTTTTATGACTATTGCCATATGTTGAAAAATATAAGGAATGCTTTTGGCGATTGGGGGACTATACGCTACGAAAGTGATATAATAAGTTGGGATTTTTTAAACAAATTGCACCAAGTTCAGCAGAAGGAAAAACTTCATACGGCCCACAAACTTTCGGCAAGGCACGTCGTATATCAGGACAATAAAATGCGCACAAAATTAGCGGTACAAACACTTAGTAGGCTAGTGCCTTAAAATTTATGCAGATAGTTAATAAGGAATTTGAAGGTTGTTAACCCACTGCTAATTTTTGTAAAATGTTTGACACTGCATTTGATATTTTAAATGGCCGAACAAAATTCAGTAAAAAATCATATAGCAAAGTAATAACTAAGAATACTATTGAGTTTTTAAAAAATGAAGCCACTCGGATAGAAGAATACATTATTGGCTTAAAACATCCAAACGGCACTAGTGTTCTTCTATCTTCGCAGATAGAAGATTCTATTCGCAGCCGTGGGGGCTTTAATAATAATCCAAATGTGAAGCAGTTTGAAACAGCATATAAAAGATTATTAGTCAGACATGAAGTGCAATCTTTTGAAAACTCAAATTGTCTTCAGGATGGAGTTACCATTTTAATAGTGTCCTCCCGCACTAAATTAAATGTAAATAATACTGAAATTGAGAGTCCGATTGATGCGGATGACATTGACGCAGAAATCGAATACGATTATAAAACAATTCGAAAAATGTCGGTTTATGTTGAATCTGTTACGAAATATATCGCAGGTTAGGTACTGAGGGCTATTGTAAAAAAAATTGATTGCGAGATTTGTATAAATTGTTGTAGGGCAAGCGAATCGGATACTATTCCAATTTTAACAAAAATTAAAAATATGGGTGGGCTTCTTTGGGGCTCAAAAAATCATAATGCAGTTTGCGAAGCTACTGAACGGGCAGTTCGGGCAAACAAAAGAAATATTTTACAAAAAAAATTATTTTTGGCGCTTGTAAAAAAGCAAGTATTCCAAGAAATACTAGGCAATAATATTTTCACAACTAAAGAAATGATTGAGCATTGCCAGATTGAAAACATCTTAGATAATCACAGATTTCAATTGATTACCATAATTATTAAAACATTGTCGTAATTTTGGCTGTGTATTTTTTGTTGTTGTTGTATGCAATTGTCATAATGTCTTTTGTAAAATAAATTGTAAATATTGTCTATTAGTATTTTATTTAATAATTTCATTTTTTGTACTCTGTAATAAAATTAAAATTAAGCTGAATATAGATAGAATATTGAATGCATGATACCTTCGATTTCGATCAACTACTTCATGAGAGCGTATATGGGCGTTCATACTACCTATGTCTACCAGTCGATACCTCGTCTAATATCGATTTGGTTCGATTAAAGTATCAGACTCCTAGACGTTGTGTCGAGCACCGTTAAAGAAGAGCGCAAAGTCAACCTGTTGAAAATGACGAAGTTGATCGACTCGTATTGTAGTAGTAAAGAAAAAATAATCGTTTAATAAGGCACTATTAATTTTTAAGGTAGTTTGAAGAATAGACATTTTATTCATAATATTCTTTGTTTACCTTTTAGAGCGTTTTTGATTTGAGACACTAGTGCAAAGTTTGTGCATCTATACTTTGTTATCAAACAAATGCTTGCATTGTCCACTTTTGTCAATCATCCCACATGATTTCCCCACTGATGATGTCACAGCAGACTGTTAGGCATAAGATAGATTGGACTGCATCTATACATTTTATACATCTATTGTCGTAAATTTATGCAATATTCTAACCTAACTTATTGAGTTATTGTTTACTTCAATTGTATTTGTTCGTCGGTTTTCTTAATTTTATCGGTTCTGTGCAATTTTGTGATACATTTTTGAATCGTATTGTGAACATTCAAGTCTGTGATGAGTGAACTGAAACCCAAGAGAAAATGGGTGCTTATAAGAATTGCGGCTATAAATTTTATTCCGATCCTGCTACATGTCGACGCCGATTCTTCCGATTTCCTCCAGACAAGGCATTGTAAGTATTTTTTAATAGATCTATACTAATTATGTGAATTTGTTGGATGGCTATATGCAATTTGTATTTCAGATGTGAGGTTTGGATAAAAAACTGTGGCCATGATGATTTGTTTGGGAGAGATTTTAAAGAATTATACAATAATTTTCGATTGTGCTCCATACATTTTTGTGATGTTTATGAGCTCGGAGAAATCCAGGCTTTTGGCTTCTGGCGTACAGTCACGGCCAGAAAATTCCGCACGGTGTGTTTTTCGTTTGTAATTGTGGTTTTTAAAGCACAGCCGCCTATTTTTCTATTTCTAATATGTCAGTTTAATTTAAAAACTAGCAGAGTTGTCAGTTTAATTCTTACTTTTACAAATTTCATATGCCGTATCATACGTTAACCGAAGCTGAAAAAGGTTTTGCAATAGCAAAATTAGATGAAGGGTGGTCGTTGCAACGAGTAGCTGACGAAAAAAAAAATATTTTATTTGTTGTCTTGTTCGAATGTGATTCATTTATGTTATTTGTATATCTAATTAAATTAATTAACCTAATAATTTTCATTAATGTTAAACTTTAAAATAAAATTGTTAATTTTTTATTTATTTTATGTTTTTATAATTGGAAACAAATTGTACGCCACTGAATTTCTGAATATTTTTTAAAGTTCGATTCACTATAGGAAATTTTTTCAAAAACCTACCCACTTGATTAAAAATCGTGCGGAATTTTCTGGCCGCGACTGTACCTATAAAGTACATATCAACAAATCCAAATGTAAAGACAGGTAATGTGCTGTTTTTATATATTATTATGCACGCCGCATAATTGCGAATTTTAAATTAAAGTTGGTTATTAATATTGTAGGATTAACATCAAATGCTGCTACACCTTCAACTAGTTTTTTTAATTAATGAAATATCTAATAATGAAAATATTGTATACGAGGAACCGCCAGTCAAAAAAATGAAGCAGGATATGTCTGGGGTCGACTATGTGAGCCTTATGTAGAACCATGTCCATCTAAATGGGGCTGGATTTGTGCTAAACCGTAATGTTGATAATGGGTGATCAGGATTTAGTAAATTTAATAATTTTTGGTAAGTATTTTAGTATCATATCATAAAATTTTAGGTTTGCACTGGAATTCAAATTTGGATTGTTTCACATACAAAGTGCAGCCATTAGATCGCATGTGTTTAAAACTAGACCAGCTTTTTTACCCCACAGGGTGAGTAACCAGGGGAAGAATACTTACACAATAATTACTAATTATTACAATTTCAAAAAAATTAATTACTTGTCACGTATTTAAAATATGAGGTTGTGGGCCAGGTTCATCTAAAGGTACACCACAATACAGATTTAAAAATATTAAAATTTGTAAATCTAACAGTTACAATAAATACCAATTATTACAATAAGAAATAAATTAATTGCTCGTTGCGTATTTAAAATCTGGCCAGGTTCATCCAAAGGTACACCACAATATAGGCTAAAAGTATAATAATATTTGCTCGAAAATTCGGGATTAGTTGAATTAAATTATTTTCAATTTATTACAATCATTCCATGCATATCATCACTCCCTAAATATACAGAGTGGTGATTATTTCTAAGCCTGTTCATAAATATAAAAAAATTAGGATCAAAGTTGGTATCAAAAAAATAACATAATTTATTTTTTGCTGCTATCTATAAGGTGTAGTGAATAATAGTGTCTTGCCTCTTACTAATAGGAGTGCACCTCATCTGGTCAATCTAGTGAAAAAACAGGAAGAGACTAGTAAAGTTATCAGCACAAGCACCTGACTTGTGTACCATGTGAGATGTTGCGCGTCACGTTGAAAATTAACATATGAAATCAAAATAGAACACTCGCGCCATCTAGGGACTTTACACCGATAATCAAGCCAAGTTTCTGAACGTGATTCCTATTCTGCACTGACCTGTGGGCTCTCAGCTGATTCCGCGGTCAGAACGTAATCGACTTGACTTTAGTCTCTTCCTTCCTGTGAAAAAGGTGAGTACAAAAATATTGTAACCATATCGCATGTCCTCATTTGGACTCACAACACTTTGTTTTTTCGTTTTGCATCTTAATCTGATTTTTAAGGACGATGCAAATCGTTTCGTTCTTTTATCTTGTTTACATTTTTCATGTACTTATAGCTAATGTATGCTTTTCCTATATGCAGAACTTTAACAATTGCTTGGGTTGTTTTAAATATAATGGACAAAAAAAGAAGCAGAAAAAATAAAATTGAAAAACAAGAATTTTTGACCGTGGTTGAGAAATTCAAGAAATAAATCGTCCATGACAAGAATATCGCAAATAGAAAGGATGTCGTCTGGGAAAAAAATGTCTCTAGAAGTCAAAAACAAGATAAAGATCGAGGACCAGTCAAATCTGGTCTGGCTTACATGTTTATTACGCCTCTTCACATCACTATTACCGACTAGAAAAGCACTTTTATGCATTCTTAATTATTGTTGTTGAGATCGGCGAGTAGTGGGGTGGAGTAATAAATTCTGCACTGCTCGACAGTCAACAGTCGCAAATTCGATAATTCAATCAATTTTCGATACCAAACGTATCGAAAATGCGTATTTGTTGCGCAAACAAATACGCCAAAAAGTCGCAGAAGAATTGGAGACAAAAACTGTTGAATGCTTTAGAGCCGAACGGGCTTTGAAATTAATGACACGCGATGGGGACCCAGAGCCTTCAATGATACGAAGAGCAGACGTCCTGTATCCAGTAAAACGTGAAGCTATCGTTGAACAATATCTCTGCGCAGATCCTATTGAAGCTTTAGCAACAATCAAGCATGGTGAGGGCTTTGGATGCATTGGGGAAATTGGTTACGATCCTTTTTACGTGCATTATATCACAAATTCCATTATGCAAACTTATAAAAAACTGTGTACGAGATCGGCTAAAACAGGAAACAAGATTTGTGTAGCTATAGACAGCACTGGAAGCGTAGTTCACAAGATTGGCAACAAAAGTATAATCTTGCATATTGTTGCTATTGGAATACCAGAAGGCCAGTTCTCGCTGGCTCATATGTTATCCGAGACCTCGCACACTGAGTCCATTTGCCACTGGTTAAAAATGTGGAGAAGAGCGGGAGCTCCAGTTCCTGATGTATCTGTATAGTCCAGTCAAAATACGGGGGAGGGTGGCCACTTTGCGAGCAGCTTTATGATAGTAAAGACTGCATGTATTTTAAATGACATTAATTTACATGCATTTTAAATGCATTTATATAAAAAATAAATCCTCAAATTTTAGCATCGTATGCTTGTTGAATTATCAAAATCGGTTAAGAAAAGGCCAAATGGTTTACAATAAACTAAATGCTAGTTTTCTCGCTCTTCCATACACATGTTATATAGCCCTCGCTCTCACCTCGCTCTTATCTCCCTTCGCTCCACCTACCGCGGATTGATAGTTAAAACAAGCCTTAAATGCCTCTCCAAATCTTAATCATCCGCGTATCGAGCAAGCGGTTTGCTCATCTCATGCAAATCTTGAATCATCCTTTCTCTATAGTTCTCGACTTGTTTCAATCCACGTCCCCGCCGATCATACTTTTCCTTATTTTGGTGCTCCAGCTCTTGCTTCTGTGCTTTTTCCCCTTCGACCAAGTCCTCTTCTTGACCTTTTGGCGTCGCCAACGCACACCTGTTGCTGCATTTTTGCCGGAAACGTCATCTGCCATTCGCGCAAATTCTTCCTGTTCCTTTCGTTTCAGTTTAATGATTTCTGTGACCAAATCGGTCGCGTTTTGTAAGCCAGCCTTTTTTCCATCAAGTGTTTTTGCTGCTACACTTTCTTTTCATTCTTTTGGAAAAGAACCGCCACTTGTATCGCGATCATCCCAACGGCTAATTTTATAAGATGAATGTACGACACTTTTACTTCGGGCACTTTTTACTTCTCCTTGGTGGGGAATTGTCATCCTCTTTGTCATTTATCCAATATTTTCTAGGAGGTGAATTATCAGTATCAGTGTTGTTATTGTTTTGCTTTTCTTTCCTAGCTGGAAATATATCGTGGTCGGAATTGAGGCGTTTTTTGCGCGATGCTTGGGCTGACTTTTCCAATTTTAGTGTTAAAGTAGAGAATTCACTATCGGAATTTGGTTCACTTTTTATTGTTCTTTCAAAATATGCCTCGCCAATTGGTTTACATAATTTGCTGTTGGTTTTTTCATCAATTCGCAGTGACGGCGGGCGATCAACTATTATTTCCACAATTTGAGGATCCTCTTCATTAACATTGTTTGAATCATTTAGTTCGTTTAAAACTACGACGTCAATGTTGTCATCAATTATTTTCAGTCTGCAAATAAACCAAATTGTTTAAAATGTAATAATAAACCTTTATGTCGTAATTATAAAATAGGTATGCAATGTGTCACTGACCTGTTTATCTTTCTTCTTTCGTTTTCGTTTTTCACCGGGCACTTGCCCAATTTTAAGGTACTTCTTTAAGTACTCCTTTTGATTTATAACAGACATAATTGCCTTTTATATTATTTTGTCCTTATTAACCTTTTATTGTTTGTTTTTCATTCTTCTTCTTCTTCTTCTTCTGTACAAACGTCAAAGAGTGTGAGTGGTATGGTCATTCCGCGCTGACCCTTTGAGGACATTGTTTCTGTTTGCGTCGTTGTTGTTTTTTTAACTTTCCAAGTAAGAAGAATTATGGAAAAAGAAACGCTGGCCGACTGTTTGTCGTTGGCCGTCGCGGCGGTGAATGCGGCCCAGGCGAAAGAAGAAGAGTGTAGATTGGCTGCGGTTGCTCTAACTGCAGCCGATCTAACTGCAGCCGAAACAGCTGCGGCCGCGACGAAGGCAGCATTGGCCTCCACGGCTGCGGTCGAGGCTAAGAAAGCCTCAACCGAAGCCTTGGAGGCGGTGACAAGGGCACTAGCTGCCAGGGAGCGGGAGGGCACTAGCACTAGCACTAGCACCAGCACCAAAAAAACCACCGAAGGAGGTGATGGAGAAAAAGGTGAAGAAGAAAAAAGAAAAAAAAAAACAGTGAGTATTTTTCAAAAATTACTAAAAGTATTTAAATTTTATTTAATAGAGACAAAAAATTATTAAAAGTAATTATAGGCGGCCTCTAAATAATTTTTTTTTTATGTTTAGGAAGGGTCATCGAGGTCGTGGCGGCAAGGGAGGACGAGGGGGATGGAGGGGTTGGAGGGGTGGTCGCCGTGGAGGAAGAGGCGGTGGGAGAGGAAACATTATTATTTATAATAATTAAAAATTATATGAAATAAATAAAAATAAAAAAATTTTATCATTAAAATTCTAGTTTATTTTTTTTTTTTTAGCATATAATGACAGATTACTTTATTAATTAACCTTGTTGCATCCCTTAATTTGCCTTGCCAAATTAACCGTGTGAAATAAATAAATACATTATTTATAAATATATTTTTACGGACATTATTTTTTAAACCTCAAACCAAACATTTATCAACCTCAAAAAAACCTAACCTAACTTTTTTTTTCTTCAAAAAAATTAACTTGAAAAAATTTACCTAAAAAAAATAAATCAACAAACTTACCTCAAGAAAATTAACCTCAAATTAACCTTGGTAATGATGGGATCGGTTGGATAAAAAAATATACAAATAATTATTTATTAACATACAAATGTTAATTGTCAATTATTAATATTATTATTCAGGACAATACAATTACTTCAATTGTAAATTATTATAAAAAAAAAAAATTTAAAAAAAAAATTCGTCTGGATTGTGTCCAGGGTGGTCATCTGCTCCTCCTTGACCAAAAATTTTCCGATTCCACCACTTTCCCAGCCTGTCAACCGGGTTTTCTTTCAACTATCACAGAACAGCCTCCCTTTGTTCCCTTTCTCATAACCATCCATATCACGGGCATCCTTTTGGTTTTTCTAATTTTTTTTCGGTATCCATATCCAGACACACATCACAGTAGTGTAATAAGGGGATTCTAGAACAAAGGGTTTGCCGCCGTTCAATATAAACAAATGAGTACCGTTATCATGTGTATTTCTGAGAATTTTATGTGATAAATGTCGGCATCGATTGTAATAATTGTAATCATATGTGATAACACATGTATGAATGTGTGATAAGTAACTGACCATTTTAAGCCATGGGGATTCTGAAACAATGACGTCATTGTATAAAAAAATTGTATCCAGAATGTATAAGAGGATTTTCAAGCAAAATGCTGACATAGCAAAAAACACTATGGGGATACTAAAACAGCGCAGTGCATAACAAAATCTGTGTTTAGTCGCGCATTTTATTATTGAGTATCATAATTTTATACTATGATACATCAAGAACATAAATTCATGATAAAAGAATTCCTCATTTTATAATTGTGCTTCAATCAAAAAGGTTAAAATATAAGAACAACTGAAATCGTCTAACATTAAAAAAAAAGAACAAACAAACAAATCTGGTAAGTAAATTATCAAAAATATCTAAATAAAATAAATGAAATGCAGTTTTTTAAAAAAAAAAAAATTATTGAATAAAATAAATATATTATTAAAAATACAGTTACAAAAATTACTTTGTAAGAATAACTAAACCATATAGGTACATATTTGTTTTATTTAAGAAAATTGTATTAACTAATTTGTTATTATTAATATTATTATTTTTTTAGAGAAATAAAATGAACCATCTTTTTGACAACGATTTGATTGCTTTCGACGCGATGGTGAGTCAGAACAGCACACACCAATCACACCAACAACAACAACCACAACCACCTCAAATCACACCATCAACATCATCATCCTCGACCAAACGTAAGAGATCAAACGCCAATTCTTCTGCTAACGCTAACATTGCTACATCAGGCAATCAAAAAGGAGGAGGAAAGCAGATACGAATGGATCCACCATCCAAAAATATTGAAGCAGAGGTGGATGATGGGTTTGAAAATTTGTTTGCAGATGTCGAATCCAAGGAAACACCATTGGCTTCAACAATGTCACGAAAACTCAACGGTGGGGTCATCAGCGTAACAGCCCCCGCCCCTCGAAGTGCTACGCATTTAGTGAAAATTGACATCTATGATATTAATGATATCAATGGAAAAGCGGCGAATGATATTTGGCGATATAGTATTATTCGATCCAAAGTGTATGTGGATAAGAAAGAAAACGGCGCGATTTTTGACACAATCAATTCCATTACTCTTGACTTAGCTAGAGAAATGAAAGACACCAAAGGATCAGAATCCAAATTTATGAAAAATTAATATTAGTAATAATAATACTAATAATAATAATAAATAAATAATTAGAATAGAGTTATAATAATAATAGAATAATATTAATAATATTTTGTAATTATGAATTAAATTTTAACTTTATGTAAATTCTACTAATATGCTATTTTGTTTGAAATATGTTTACTCTTTTTTCGGTAAAAATAAACAATTAAAAAAAATTCACACGCGACTATAATATTATATCCATCAAAAAAAAAAAAAAAAAAAAAAAAAAAAAAAAAAAAAAAAAAAAAAAAAAAAAAATCACTTTTACCTATAAACTATTTTCCCACAACTGTTCAACATAATTAATATAATCATTATATTATTTAACTTACCTACATTTTTAACACTAACATTACTATTTAAAAAAAAAAAAAAAAAAAAATGCATTACTTAAAATTTTTTTTTATTCAGATTATTATAAGATAAGATACGATTATTATTATAAGGTCGCTCATATTAATCTGAAAAAAAAAATAATTAATAAAAAAAATAATTAATAAAAAAAATAAAATAAAACAAAAAAAACTTACCAAATTTTTAGGGCTGTTACAGCCACCATATATTTATCGGCCACCACATTGATGACCTCATAATAAATGAGGTGACCTGGATACACCCCTAGGGTTAAGCACCCCCTCGGTATTGTGGGGGGTGCGCCACCACCACCCGCATTTCCCCCCATCATAATAATGATGGGGAAATTCTGAAACAAAAAATTAATTAATACATAAATAAATAAATTAAATTAATTTAAATATATACTTACGCGGAGTGGTGGTGGCAATGCTGCTTCTACAAAATCTCTCAAGCTGTGGTCTAAAAAAAAGGGGAACACCATAAAATTACAACTTTTAAAATAAAATATGAGTATCAAAAACTTACCCATTGTTTTGGTTTTAAACGTTGAAACTAAACTGAATCAAAATCAACGATTATTTCGTATGGGCATTTTTTTAATGCATCAACAAAAATTGTGTTTACCAAATAAACTCTTATACCGATAAATAAATAAAATACTCATGATCGCGAGATGTGGATGTTTATGCAGACTTTATCGAAAAAAGCACATTGTGCATTTTGATTTGATATTATTGGATCGAAACAATATGATTTTTTGATCTTTTGAAAATACGCTATTTATTATATTGCATTATATAAATTAAATCTATATTGTTACAAAACAATTGGCTATTGACTTTCGTCTTTCTGCCAGTGAGAGATAACAATAAATTTAAGCTTAAGATGATAATAATGTATAAAATATAGACAAAAAATTGCATTATTTCTTTTTTTTTTTTCTAACATTCGGAAGCATTCGTGAAATGACGACTTGTAATGTTACATCTTATTACACTAATATATTTTATGCAGCATTTCCTTAGTTCTTTCGAGAAAAGCAGTATATCTAAATATTATGTTCGTGTGTATATCCAGAGTTTTATTGTTAATTTGTGATTTGTGAATATTCAATATTTTGTTACCCAAGGAAAAAATTCAAAATAAATAATAAAAAAAGGTATTTTTTTCGTTGCTTATTAATTTGTTGCTTATTAATTTTGGGTGAATGATTTTATTTTAGGATTAAAACTTGAGTTATCAAAGTTGTTGAATTTTCAACCTAGATGATTTCGCTTAGTTTTACACATAAAAGAAAGAAGGTACATTTTTGATGAACATAGCTGTTATTAAACTTGATTTATTTTTTTTATTAATTTATTTTAGAAAATATGGAAAATCGCTATCAAGCATATATAGAATCCGTACTTGAAAAAATTCCGAAACCTGAAACATCGAACCGAAGCAGAAAACGAAAATACATAAACTCTGTTATAAGAAAAAAAGATGTAAATTCATTGGATGCAAATGCAACGACAGATGAACCGAACCCCAAACACAAGAAACCAAACACTGAAAACAAATATGTAAGATACATTAACCAAGTTTTAACAAGTGTTACTAATTCTAAGAATGAGCTAGTTTTAACTGAAATTGAAACCGCTTTTAAGAGGAGAATGTTCACATTTGGGATAGTAAACATTCATAAAATATTAGATCCGAAGCATTTTTTTCAAAAAACCCAAAATTTAATTGAAACGAAAGTAAACGAAATTCGATTAATCTCACCAATTAAAGTTCAAATATCACTGGTTTGCGAGATGCTTTTACCAAAAACAGAAGAAATAAAAACTATCTATATTAATTCGAAATATAGTGTTATCTACCAAACCTCAAATATATCAGAATGGTATAATGGGGCAATGAAAATAATTTTAGGAAGATTGGCGGAATATCAAGAACGAGATAGTGGGTGGGCTCTACATAAAGTAATGCAATTAAATTTGAATATCAACAAATATTCACCTTTCACAGTCGGCAGCAAATTTTATGTTTTACCTAAGTATATTCAAAGTCGAAAAGCGGTAATAAATGTGCAATGCAATGATGAATGTTGTTTTGCTTGGGCGATAATTTCAGCAATTCGACCTGCTAAACATAACCCACATAGAACATCGTCTTATCCAGATTTTAAAAACATTCTTTGTTTAGATAATATTACGTTTCCTATGGAATTAAATCAAATCTCTAAATTTGAAAAACAAAACAATATGTCTATTAATGTGTATGCTATGAAAAATAAACATGATTGGCTTATTTTAAATGAATGTGATATGGAAATTGAAAAGGATCTATCAGACAAAAAAAACAATCAAAAAAATGAAGATTACGAAATATTACCGGTTTATATATCAAAGAATAGTAAAACTACCCATATAAATTTGTTAATGGCGGAAATATTGGAAACAAATATTCCCCAACATATTCCAAAATATCACTTTTGTTGGATAAAAAATTTATCTAGATTGGTGAGTAAACAAATGAATCAACACAAATCCGCTCGATGGTTATGCGACAAATGTTTAAGTTATTTTTATGAAAAAGATAAACTCATTCAACATAAAATTGATTGTTCAAATGCAGAACCAGCAAAATATGTCATGCCAAACGAATGTACTAAGTGGCTTTATTTTAAAAATTATAAAAACAAGGAAATGCACCCATTTGTAATTTATGCCGATTTAGAATGTCTTATTCTACCTATAGATACGTGTGAACCAGTCAGTTCGCATAGTTATACAAATGCGTATCAAAAACATGTACCATGCAGTATTTCGTACTATTTAAAATGTAATTTCGATGATAGTTATTCAGAATTAGATTTGTATAGGGGGGAAAATTGTATTGAATGGTTTGTAGATAGATTAAATGCAATTGCACAGAAGGTGGCTGGGATTTATGCAGATAAAAAAGAAATGTTACCTCTAACAGGAGTTGAGTTACAAAATTTCAAAACTTCTAATATTTGTCATATTTGTGAGAGAGAATTTATACCACCTTCAGAATATGCATTACCAGGTGAAGAAGAAGATTGGCTTACAAAAGTTAAAGACCACTGTCATTTAACTGGAAAGTATAGGGGGGCGGCTCATATTAGTTGTAATCTAAATTATAAAGTACCTTCAGATATTATTATTGTTTTTCATAATCTTCAAGGATATGATGCACATTTTATTATTCGAGGGTTGTATGAAAAGAAAATGATAAATATGGATGGTGAAATGTATTTAAAAAATCCTGGATGGATATCAACAATCCCCATAAATAAAGAAAAGTATAAATGTTTTACAAAATACAACTCTTTAAATAACATCAAATTGAAATTTATAGATTCTTATAATTTTATGAGCGCATCTTTAGATAAATTATCATCGTATCTGGAAGAATATGACAATACAAAAAAATATTTTAAAAATATACCTGAGGCAAAACTAAAACTTTTATTTAGAAAAGGTGTTTTACCTTATAGTTATTTGAATAGCTTTAAATGTTTTACGGAAACAACCCTACCTGAAAAAAAATATTTTTTCAATAATCTAAGTCAAACTGAAATTACTGACAGTGATTATACTCATGCCCAAAAAGTATTCAAACAATTTGATTGTGCAAATTTGGGTGAATACACAGATTTATATCTGAAAACAGATGTACTATTGTTGGCGGATGTATTTGAACAATTTCGCTTATTATGTAAAAAAACATACGATTTAGACCCCGCTAATTATGTTACTGCACCTGGATTGTCGTGGGATAGTTTATTAAAATTAACCAAAATTAAACTAGAATTGTTGACAGACATTGATATGTTATTGTTTGTGGAGAGAGGTATTCGCGGGGGGATTAGCCAATGCTGTGGTCGATATGCTACAGCAAATAACCGATATATGGATACTTTCGATTCTTCTCAACCTGAATCATATCTTGTCTATTTAGATGCGGTAAATTTGTATGGTTGGGCGATGTGTCAATACCTCCCTACCGGGAATTTCAAATGGTTGTATGGAAAAAAAATATCAGATTTTAATGTATTTAATATTCAAGATAATGATAAAAAGGGGTATATTTTAGAGGTTGATTTAGCATATCCGGAAAGTTTGCACGACTCTCACCAAGATTTTCCATTTTGCTCAGAAAATAAAATTCCATCGGAAGGAAAATATCAAAAATTGTTAACGACTTTAGAACCAAAGAATCGATATGTAATTCATTACAGAAATTTAAAGCAATGTCTTTCTCATGGTTTAATTCTTGAAAAAATACATCGTATATTAGAATTTGATCAATCACCCTGGATGCGTCCCTACATTCTCAAAAATACTAAATTGAGAATGGAGTCAACAAATGAATTTGAAAAAAGTTATTTTAAATTGAAAAATAATAGTGTATTCGGTAAAAGCATGCAAAATGTCAGAAAAATGCGGGATATAAAATTAGTTTCAAAATGGGAGGGGTGTTTTGGAGCTGGTAAATTAATGGGTAAACCAAATTTTAAGGATAGAGTAATTTTTGAAAAAGATTTTGTAGCCATTGAATTGAATCGGTTAAAAGTTATATTTAATAAGCCCTTATATGTGGGTATGGCGATTTTAGATATAAGCAAATGTTTAATGTATCAATTTCATTATGATTATATGAAGCAGAAATATGAATCAGCCAATTTAAAACTGTTATATATGGATACAGATTCTTTGATTTATTCCATAGTAACCAAAAATTTTTATGAAGATATTTATCCAAATTTAAAGCAATGGTTCGACACATCTGAATATAATGAAAATAATCCTTACGGTTTCCCTAGAATAAATAAAAAAATATTAGGACTATTCAAGGATGAGTTAGGGGGTAAAATTATGAACGAATTTGTGGGTTTACGTTCAAAAATGTATTCCTATTCAATAAATGATAAAAGCTTTAATCGAGCCAAAGGAATAGGGAGATCCGTTGCTCAAAGATTGACTGTTCAGGAATATAAAAAGTGTTTGTTTGAAAAAGAAAGTTTATATAAATCTCAAGATAGAATTGTATCAAAATTACATCATGTTTATACAGTTAAACAAAATAAAATTGCTTTGAATGCTTATGATGATAAGAGATATATAATGGAAAATAATATTGATACATTACCATGGGGGCATTATTTTCTAACAAATCATGAATAATTGTTATAGGTTTGTAAAAATACAATAGTGTTAATTTTTTTTTCTTTTATTTTATATTGTATATAAATTTTGTATATAAATAAACATTTTTAAATGTATACTTTAAATAACTGTTTGATATATGTTATACTGTATAAGTTTGTTAATACATAAATATTATTTGATATTAAACAATAATTCGAAAATAAAAAATATAATTTTGTAATTATTTAACCTACAACATATCCCTAAAACATTTAATCTAAATCAAAATAATATAACTAAATTAAACAAAGCGTTGCTCGAATATTCTTTGACGATGATCCACATTGAAAATTGATTTTATTTTTTTCTCAACATTTTCAATTCGATTTTTAAATCTTACTCGATCTCTTACACATTCTTCCCAGGGTCCTTTTCGGGCTGCTTGATAAGCAAATAACCAATGAATCATTGGGTATATTCTATTCTGATTTGTGGCGAACCGAACATGGTTTTTATTCACATTGTTATCTGACTTATGTTTCTTATAATTAAACATTTTTTACTCAATATTATTGTAATAACGTTAAACCAATAGCTTTATTATTTTAATCTACATTCAGAACAGTTGCGTATCATTGGTGGTGGGCCATCAATCTGATCTCGGCTGGATGTATTATAATGTTGAAAGCAACGCCTACAACCATAAATATTTGGATTAAGCTTCAAATTGTTTGATAATTTTTCCCAAACACATTCTATAGAATCAGCGGCAAATGTGGTCAAAAATTCTATTGGTAAACACTCAATTTCTTGAACTGACATTAACGAAAGTTGTTTCTTTTGGTAAAACGATAAGATTGCTTGACCTATTGTGGGTTTTCGATTTGATATAAACCATTTTTGTAAGAGTTGAATGTTTTTAAATGCACAATTATTAGTATTTGCATTCAAATGCGCTGAAGAGCATTTTTCGAATACTATTTTATCTTTTTGTAATAGCTTCAAAGCTGGACACCCCATATTTTCTAAGTTCTTAATATTAGAAAAGCCACACTTCTCCAACCATTTTTGTTTATCTAACCCTTTAACATAAATTGTCGTAGCCCCATGCAAAGCTTCATGAAGCACATTGTTTAAATTTTTATATGGAATACCGACGGTTCGCCAATGTATACCATGATGATGATTTAGAAGCCAATCTTTTGATAGTTTTTCAGAATATAAGTATTCCCAATCATTTGGAGCACTAAATACAAATACTTTTGTATTATCAGGATCATCAATTGATGTTAATGCTACTTCTTTAAAAATAAATTCGGTTTTTTTCATAAAACCTTGAAAATCTGCAATGAACTCCATCATTTGAAAGAAAGTATTACACTAACTTCTGCACTCTACCGCTAATTGGTTTATACTCAACGATTCGATCATGTAAAATCAAACAGTAGGCCGTCGTATTTGCAGGAAACCTTTCCTTTGATTCAAATTCTAAACGAATATCAACAGGAGCCGACTTAAGAGATTCGTTTTGTTGAGAACAATCTATTAAAATAAGCGGAGCAATATTTATAAAATCAGATTTGCTTAATAACGGTTCGCTTTCATGTAAATAATAAGCACTTTGAAATCCTACATACATCTCATACAGTAAAGCATATTGGTTGTGCTCTAAGTCTAAATTCAAATTTCCATATGGATATGATTGGGAATTTAAATACAACTTAACATCATTAAGCCGACAATGATCGAACTTGCTGATATCCATTGCAGCATTATTTTTACGACCAGTTTGAAAACCTAGAATTACAAACCGAGGTTTTTCTAATTGAGTAGTAGTTTTTATTGTCCAAATTTGTTTTTCTGTTGTTTGAAGCATAGGATATTCATATAACTCCCATGTTCGAAAACTCATGGAAATTGTTGGATCTTTTTCAATAAAGTGTAACATTTCAACCTTATGTTTGTCGGCAAGTGTAATATATGGAACTCTCCACTCAATTTTATTTAAAATAAACTTAAATGGTTCAGCTTCTGTTTGGATAATAGCATTTAAATCAGTTCTTGACCTAACAAGGATAAGTTCATGCTTAACATTAACAATAACTTTTAGATAATCTTCAGCAAAACCCAACAGCATATTAAGCGGTATAACTACATCAAAGTATCCTTCAGCATCGGTAATGTTAGTATCAGGCTTATGTTTCCATCCAGCATTTTCTAACATTTGACTTTTGTTTACATTAACAGAAAAATATCCTTTTATTGTTGATGTAACTCCAACATTTTTACATCTATCTATTTCTACACCATTCAATTCGTAACGAATTTCATCAAATAAATGGCATAATCCATTGTTGATAATTTTTGTGTGTGCTACAGCAGTACCATCTTCTTTTAACAATCGACCGAAAATATGCAAACAGCTTTTGTTGGGTCTCAGATATAGATCTTGATTTTGAATTGTTATACGAATTTCATCATTGTTGTTAAATGTAGACGATGCATATGGTTGATGTGCATGAATTTCATTATTAGATATCGAATCATCGAACTCTACATTTGCACGAATATTTAGGATATTAGCCATCATTGAATCTTTTCTTTAATACGTATTGATAGCGCTAAAGTAACTCGAAAGGACTTTACAAAAAACAAGCGTAAATGTTTGGAAATCACTTTAGTACAATTAAATTTTATTTTACAGCTGGTGGTATCTTCGATTTGATGGGGGCAACTATAAGATTTAGACTCTCCAATGTTGCTCTGCTTGCAGGTGTGAGTACTTTGATTAGTGGTGCACGAGTGACCATCTTCTTGCATTGTTCTTCTTTAAAATATGTTTTGACAATTCTTTTTAGAGAACTAACATCATTATTTCCGTTGTAAACAATTCCCATTTTCAAAATTTTCTTACGTGCAACCTTATCGTAATGACTTCACCTCTAAAATTGACCAAATTATTATCTTGATCGAGTATTTGAAGAGTTATATTATCTATTGAGCGTGTGTTTATTGGTAAATAGATAACGTTTACAGGTTCTTGAACTATTTTATAGCCAGGTGGAACAATTGGAAAAAATTCATATAACGTATGTGCTTGGTGATCATTTAAATATGCACCGCTGACAATATTGCATTCTATACGTATTGTATTAATTTTAAGAATATCAACTGGCAGATCAGATTCATGTTGAATATTTGGCTGCAAAACATTGTTTTTAAATCCCAATAATTTATAGATTGAATCTTTAGGAGTAAAGTTTATAGTTCGATTGCATTTTAACAAACACTTTAAGGTATTATTATTAGCTTTCATCTCAAAAACGATTCCTTTGCTCTCTACTTCATTCTTTATATATTCAGCAATATCTGTTAACTCATACGAACCCACAGGCAAAGTAACAATAAAATCATCAATATACATTTTGTTATGATCCACATCTATGTTCGGAATAGAATTAAAAGTTTGAAAATTAACCAAACCTAACTCGTAATTTTCACTTTCGGATAGCTGTATTGGAGGAAAATAATTCGTAGATAACACTGACCCATTACCAGAGAGTGAAAGGGTAAACGACATGGTTGAGTGGTTGGATATCAAATGAATAATTTTCAAACAACTGTTATTTATTTATCATTGATATAATTGATTACACAGAAATTTTAAACATAAGTGACCACATACAAATGTGTTGTAGTTTTGAAATGTTTCATAGTTATAATTAACGCTACCTCCTAGATATTTAACAACTTCCGCTGGTGGTCGAAGATTTCCAAAGCTATCAAAATACATAACATTACTTCCTAGCTTTCTGTAGCATACCCAATGGGTACCAGGACCGTTCTTATCATCTAAATTCACAATGCCACACTCGTTCTTATTAACTTTCTTTGGCAGATCGTTTCTCATAAACACCCCGCGAAAATGTTTAATTTTAAGCTGTTTTGCATAGCAGTAAAGCTCACTATCGGTTAACGCTCTATCGGGTAGCTTATTAATTAGTTTTTTGAATTTTTTAAGATGTTTTTAGGAGGTGATGTATATAATCCATAGCCTTTCTTATAAGGTTGCATATATAAACCATGACCACCAACTTTTACTGCTTCCATAGCTTTATTATGGCGTTGGTTTTCTTCGAGTAACTTTTTTGCTGCACTAGCATCGTTAACAGCTTTAGCAATACCAGCAGCCCCTCCAGCTAGTGCTCCAACCGCACTTAACCCCGCAAAAATAGGAACAAGCATTGGTAAAAATCCTCCAGTTTTAGGAATTGATATAATTCTTGACTTTTTTATATTATGCTTACCACCAACATTTTTTACTAAAGCATTAACAGTATTCAACGCACATTTAATTGCAGTTTTTGAATCGGCTGGTTTTGCATCTTTAACTGCTTTCTTCGACATGCTTATAAGTTTCTTTAAAGATAAAAGTTTCTGCTTCTTTTTGAATGTTGTATTTAATTTATTATTTGTATTTTCAGAAAAACCTTGCCCCATACCGAGTTTAGATTTTGCTTTCATTGCATTTGCCACAGACCATGCTATTACTTTCTCACCCATCTTTGCGTCTTTTGCAAAAACTCGCTTCCATGCTTTTTCGGCTAATATTTTATCAGCTTTATGTCGATTGGCAAGGTTATCTTTGTTTTGTGAATATGCAATATCATGCTCCTTACATGAGGCATCAAGAGGATTTATACCAGGATCTCCATTTTGTAAGCGCTTTGCTAATTTAGTGCCTGGGCCACAGTACTGATATCCTGGTACATGCATCTCAAAAGGAAGATTATTAATTGCCCAATTAAGTACCCCTTTTCCTTTGACTGTCTTGCGTTTAGTAGTTTTTTTCTTACTCTTACGATCCATCTTCACTCATTAACCTTCACTAATCAATTGATTATAATTAGATTGTGTAATGCTGTATATAACCAGTTACAATCAAGATGCGCTTCAATAAACAACTAGATACACTGAAAATTACAAACTACGATTTGTTAGCAGACAATAAAATGTCTATAAAAAAAAGACATGGGGCATTATTACCAAACACGATAAGATGTATTATTTGCGGACCTTCAAATTGTGGAAAAACGAATGTTTTATTATCCTTGCTTATGCATATAAATGGTCTTCGTTTTGAAAATGTTTATATTTATTCAAAATCTTTATATCAACCTAAGTATGAATTGCTGCGAAAAATATTAGAACCGATTGAAAATATTGGATATTTTACATTTTCGGAAAATGAATGTATTATGCATCCAAACGAAGCTAAAAGAAATTCTATATTCGTATTTGACGATGTTGCTTGTGAAAAACAAAACCATATAAGAGAGTATTTTAGTATGGGGCGTCACAAAGATGTTGATAGTTTTTATTTATGTCAAACATATAGCCGTATCCCTAAACATCTCATCAGAGATAACACAAATTTAATAATTATTTTTAAACAAGATGATTTAAATCTACGACATGTATATGACGATCATGTTAATACCGACATGAAATATGATGAATTTCAGAACTTGTGTAGGTTCTGTTGGAAAGACAAATTTGGTTTCTTAGTTATAGACAAAGATAAAGATGTTAATAGGGGGCGTTATCGTCAGGGATTTGATTGTTTTGTGGATATAAGTAAATAAAAACCATATTTTTTTAAAAAATTATTTAAATATCTGAATAAAGATATATATATATCATTCCATCATCGGCACTTAAACAGTTTAATTCTCTAACAACTTAGTTTTCTGTAAAACTTGATTTCAATGTTTGACCTTAACATACAACTTGACATCTAACTTAACTTGAATCGTTTAACTTGACTTTGAACTTAACTTGAATCATTTAACTTGACTTTGAACTTAACTTGAATCATTTAACTTGACGTTGAACTTAACTTACAACTTAACCTCAAACTTAACTTAAACAAAAGAACTTAACATTAAACTTGACCTTCAACTTGACACATTTGAAGTCAATTTACAACTTGATATCAAACTTGTCAAAACATGTCGGTAGTAGAAAGCAATGAGAAAAGAAATATTTTGCGGAAGATTGTATCAACTAGTAATGCCATTCGAAGAAAACATCGATTATTAAAATTGGGTAAAATGGTATCGGATGATGAGTTGAATTATAAATTAAGTTCAGTTACCAACCCGTTAAACGAACTAGTTGAAGTGGCGAAAAGCAGCAACTTAATGAAACAATTAGAAGTTAATAACATTAAAGAGGATAATGATAACAAAAACATTATCAGTAAATATAAAAAACTTTCAACGATGAAAAGTGAAACTCCAAATCTTGATCATGTTTTTGGTGTAAGAGTGGTAAACAATACACAAATGATTGGTGACAGCCCAATATATTTCGATGATAGTAAAATCAGTGTAAAAGATTTTAGTTGCCCGATTTCTGAGGGTCTACTAGAGTTACTATTTAAGAAGTTACCTAATGATGATATTATTACTCAAAATGACTATGCTAATTACAAAGAAATATTGATAACATCTAACGGTCATAAACAAAAGTATAAATCTAGCGGCAAAATTTCCGCATCAAAAGGAGAAAAATATCGCAAATATATATCAAAACTATTTGAAGATGATAAAAGTAGCAGATCAAAAAGAAGAAGATCATCGATGAAATTAGAAAATGCGCAAGGTTTTGGGTTACCTAAAAGTTTGAAAATAGAAGGTTTGCCTCCTAGTATAGATTATGCATATTGGGACGATCCAAATGAATTAGTTGATCGTCTAAGATTATTAATTGCATCGCAAGCAGCTGGAAACAACAACCATCAAAATGAAATAATATCAATAGTGGAAGAGTTACGAGAAGCGGGTATTATATATTAATAAGAATTTAAGCTAATTGCTTAGTTGCATTTAAAGTCAAGACCGTTTAACATGAGTGTTGATAAGTTTGGTAATCACTGGACAAATGATAAAAGCATACGCGGCAGCATTCTACCACACGGTCCTCCTGGAGTTGGATTTCTTTTAACAAATGATGAACATTTTAACATTAATAATAAACTCTTACGAAATGTAGCAAATCCAGAAGCTGAAAATGATGCTACCAATAAAAATTATGTAGACAATACGGCCCAAAATATTAATAAAAATATACAAAAAATCTATAACGATATGACTCAAGTAAAAAACGATGTAGTGGATATAAACAATATGCTATTAGTTATCATGAATAAAAATGAAACAACAGCAACACTAGCAGAAAACAATTTTAAAGAATATCAAAGTCTTATCGAGCAAACCAGTAAGCATATTATTTATTTAGAAGCTCAGATAACTTTATTAAAATCCCAACTTAAGAATATATAATTAAATATAAATATAAAAAAGTCTTTATATACATAAATTATTTTGATGTTATCACATTATTAAATGATGTATCAAGATGAGTGAAGCAAAAGAACAATTAGTAAAAGAATTGCATGCTCCTGCCCGAAGAAATTATCGTAGAAGGCATGTAATTATAAAAGGTTTGGATGAATCATGGCAAGCAGATTTGGTTGAAATGATTCCATATGCAAAAGTAAACAAAGGTTACAATTACATGCTAACAGTTATTGATAATTTTTCAAAATATGCGTGGGCGGTGCCTTTAAGGCGAAAATCAGCTGAACATGTAGTTCAAGCTATGACAAAAGTATTATCTGGCGGGCGAAGTCCTCAAAACTTACAAACTGATCATGGTAAAGAGTTCTACAATTCCAAATTTAAAGCTCTTTTAACTACATACCATGTAAATCATTATTCAACGTATAGTAATTTAAAGGCCAGTATATGTGAAAGATTTAATCGCACACTAAAGGAGAAAATGTGGAAAAGATTTAGCTTACAAGGATCATATAAATGGGTAAACATCCTTCCATCATTGTTGGAAGACTATAATAATTCAGTACATCGCACTATCGGAATGAAACCTGCAGATGTAAACAGTAATAATGAAAAAGATGTTCTCAAAAAATCATTTAATCGCATAAAAATGATTGATTCTACTAAGTCGAAATTCAGATTGGGTGAACAAGTACGTGTTAGTAAATATAAAGAAGTGTTTGAAAAAGGGTACACCCCGAATTGGTCTACAGAAATATTTACGATCGACAAAATTTTATTTACTAATCCGAGGACATATAGGATCAAAGACTATCGAAACAATCAAATTGAAGGGTGTTTTTACGAACAAGAATTATTGAAAGTTAAAAATCCTGATATATACTTGGTAGAAAAAATTCTCAAAAGACGGGGCGACAATTTATTAGTCAAATGGTTAGGATTTGATAACTCGCATAATTCTTGGATAAAAAAAAATAATTTGTAATATGTTATATTAAAGAATTTGTAATAAAATATAATATAATAAAACATCAAAAATAAAATGAATAACTATTTATTATTTTCATGTTAATACATTTCATTCAAACAACAAACTAATTATTATCCACATTATTGCCATTATTTCTCATCGGTTGTTGAAATTTAGATAGCAGCGTATTCAAACGGGTCTTATCAATTTTCCCGCTCAAATAATATTCACAAGCCTCTATAGCGTTGTAACAATCCAATTCTTTCTTGGCATTTTCTTCGGGTTCCAGAATCGGATCTAACTTATTTTGTTCCAAACAATATTCCATAGCTAGAATATTTAGCACCCCTATATGATGTCGTACCCTATTTTCAAATGTGTCCTCTTCGCCCTCATGCTCTTTGTTTAAATTATCAAACGCATAGCAAGTCCACATTTTTTTTCTTTTTACTATATAAAATAAAAATAAAGTATAATAGTATAAATCAAAACATAAAAAATATCAAAATTAACTTACATATCAACTTTTATTGTGATATCTTTCTTTTATGAAGTTCAATTGTTGAATGAATAATATTACACAATTTTCAATAATAAAATAATTATCACAAAATAATTGACAGATTCCACTGTAATATTACAACACTTTTTTTATAATAATAATTCTGAGCAAATAATCTTTCAATACAAATATCACTTCGCATAATAAAATGCGCGACTAACACATATTTTGTTATGCACTGCGCTGTTTTAGTATCCCCATAGTGTTTTTTGCTATGTCAGCATTTTGCTTGAAAATCCTCTTATACATTCTGGATACAATTTTTTTATACAATGACGTCATTGTTTCAGAATCCCCATGGCTTAAAATGGTCAGTTACTTATCACACATTCATACATGTGTTATCACATATGATTACAATTATTACAATCGATGCCGACATTTATCACATAAAATTCTCAGAAATACACATGATAACGCTACTCATTTGTTTATATTGAACGGCGGCAAACCCTTTGTTCTAGAATCCCCTTATTACACTACTCATCACCAATAATTTCCACAACATATATTCGGAATTATAGACAAAAAAACGGTACTTTTTTAGTCATTTTGCGGGAGCGGTACACGCACGTGGTCTCCCGATCAACACAGCGTCGAATGAGAACAAAGGAAAATTAAAAATGCGCCAAAAATTGTAAAAAAATTGTCAAAAAATGGAAAAAAATCGTCTGAACAAAAAATCAAGAATGACATTTTGTCGAAAAACGTTGAAAAATAGGAAAAAAAAACGTTGTAAAGTATAGAAAATTGAAAACTTGTTCAATTAATTAAAAAAGAAATTAAGGAGGTGACAGGGCATGCCATACATCAAAAAATAGGTTTAGATGTCTACTATTCAATTAAAAAAAAAAAAAAAAAAATAGGTGTACCTAATCTAAGAAAATTATAGCAAAAAAAATATTTTGAATGCCTTAATGGTCAGAACCAAATTTTTTTTTGCACGACTATTCTTTTGACGACGAGACAAATCTTTTAAGGTATCATACGTCAAAATCGGTTAAGAAATAAGAAAGTTGCTAAAAAAAAGTCGACCTATAGAAGTGCGGAAAAAACCCAATTTAGTAACTTGTGCTGTTAAGTATTGTGGTAAGTGTTTGATGAGCAATTTATATTTTTTAAAAATTTGAAAATTTTATTTTTTGTACGCATAGGAACTGCGCAGGCGCAGTTCCTTAGTTGCCTTAGTTGCGTACGCGCAGGTTATTTTGAAAATAGAGATAGAGAAAAAATTCAAAAATTTTTCAGATTCTTGTTAAGTTAAAAAATGCGTAAAAACGTCTAATTCGTCGAGAAAAAAAAATAAAAAAATTTTTTGCCTACTAAATTTTGGACTTAAAAAAAAAAAGTGGGTAAAAAACTTTTGCTCAAAAATAGAGAAAAATATTCTAAATCGAAATGCAAGAGTGACATTTTATCAAATAGGGGAGACCGGTGTCAATTGTAACAGGTGTCGGATGTAACAAGTGAGACTGTAAGGCCATCTATCAAGCAAGTAAGAAAGCGTATCGGTATATCGCAGAAAACCGCCTCAGACTTGACAGTACAACATTTGGTTGAACTAACGCGTGTCGTTTCGGTTTTATCGCAAAATAAGTAAATATTGCCGCTAAACGTAAGTATTTACTCTCTTATGGTTTTTGGTTTCTGCGAATGTTATTGAGTATTATCAAAATATGATGATCGCTCGTTATTACGTATTTTTTTAACTACAAATTGCATTCATTAACTTTTTTAAGGTTATAATGAAACAAGCGTACGATACCATTATGGCAAAAATGTCATGCAGGTGGCGATTGTAACACAATAAATGGTGTCAATAGTAACATGTTACAATTGACACCTCTGTATGTATTTCAGGTTATTAATATTTCATGATGTTTTTTAGCAACTAAGAAATGGTGAAGCCAAGACCAAGAAAAACCGAAAGAGGAATAATTCCCACAACCATCTACGAAGAGGCGTCAATTAAAGTAATTGATGGGAAACAATCGATCAGGAAAGTTTCAAAAGAATACGGAATGTGTCACGTTACTTTATACCGGTATGTAAAAGCGTTGCGAGAAAATAAAGTGCCAAATACAGGATATAATCCGCACAATAGAGTTTTTAATACAGAGCATGAAAGACAGCTCGTCCAGTACTGCAAAACTTCCGTGGACTTATATTTTGGTTTGAGCACAAGAGATTTGAAGAAGCTAGCCTTCCAGTATGCCACCCAAAATCGATTGAAATATCCTGAAAAATGGACAGAAACCGGGCTTGGTAGTGACGATTGGCTTTCAGCATTCCTCAGAAGAAATCCAGATCTCTCGCTACGTACGCCGCAGGCTACAAGTCTTAACCGAGCCATGAATTTCAACCGAGTAAATGTAACTAAATTTTTCGACAATTTAATTACAATAATGGGCCGATTTCCTTTTGAGCCTCAAAATATTTACAATGCTGATGAGACAGGCGTAACCACTGTTCAAAAACCATGCAAAGTAATTGCGAAAAAAGGCACGAAGCAAGTGGGATCTATCACATCCCAGGAACGAGGGACACTAGTTACCATGTGTTTTGCAGTCAACGCAGTAGGAAATACGGTACCGCCAATGTTTATTTTTCCTCGATTGAGATTTCAAGACCATTTTGTAAGAGATGGTCCAGTTGGCTGTATAGGAAGTGGAAACAAATCTGGATTGATGCAAGAGGCAGACTTTCTACTTTATGTCAAGCATTTTGCTAAACATGCCAAGCGAGAATAACAGAGTTCTACTCATCTTGGACAACCATTCCTCCCACATATCTATACCAGTGATCGATTTTTGCAAAGACAATTACATTACACTTTTAACGTTCCCCCCACATACTTCCCACAAACTTCAGCCGCTGGATAGAAGTGTATTCGGGCCCTTCAAGAAGTATTTTAATAGCGGTGCAGATCAATGGATGAAAAATCACCCGGGAAAGCGTCTGACAATTTATGATTTGCCTTCCATAGTAAAGCTAGCACTTCCACTTGCAGCTACACCTCGAAACATCCTTTCTGGATTTCACTGCACTGGGATATGGCCACTGAACAGGGATATATTTGATGATGCTGATTTCTCACCGGCTAGTGTCACTGACAAACCCTTGGGAGTAGAGGAAGTAGAAAAAGAAAGAGAAGAAGAGGAAGCAGAAATAGAAAACAGCAATCTGACAGCAAAGGAACAAACCCCACCCAGACACATAACACCAACTGCATCAAATGAAACGTCCAACACACCGTCTACTTCACAACTTGCTCAAGGTTCATTCCATGTTACACCAGAAGTTATAAGACCGCTTCCCAAAGGTGATTTCCAAAAATCTAGCAGAGGTAGAAGAGCTAAAGGAAAAACAACCATATTAACCGACACTCCAGAAAAGCTGTTACTGATGGAAACACAAAATAAAAAAAGAAAAGTCAATTTAAAATTAGATTGTGCAACCAAACCAAAGAAAAGAGGTACGAAAAAAAAGGCTAAAATTGTTTATAGCAGCGACTCTTCTGATTCTGAAGACGAAACATTATGTTTGGTATGTTCTGGTCGCTATTCTACCAGCAAAGAAGAGTGGATTCAGTGCGGCAGTTGTAGTAAGTGGGCGCATATCACCTGCAGTGATAACTGTGATTACTATATTTGCATTAATTGTACTTCAGATTGACTATTTAGTTTTTGTTACGTTTCTTTCGTAGTATTTAAATTTTTAATACATTTTGTTCTACTTACTAAATAAATAATAGTTTAGTTTAGTGGCAATTTTTAATGACTTATTCCATGTTACAATCGACACCATCCCTGTTACAATTGACACCAAATGGGTGTCAAAAGTAACATCAGTCGTATTATATATTATAGCACAGATACTTCAAGTCAACCCTTTATAGGTAAATTATAATAATATAATAATACACTCTAATTGTTATTTGTTTTTTTTTAATAAACTTAAATTAGAAATCACGGTTGGTTAATTTAAAAAAAATATATTTTGATATTTTGATACAATTGACACCGGTCTCCCCTACTTCTTAAAAGTAAGGGAAATTATTGTCTAAAGTTTCCTAAAAAAAAACAGTCGACCTATAGGGGAACACGTGGTTGATTCTGTCTCTTGTGCTGCTAAGTGTTTTGGTGAGCGTTTCTTTGTGAATTTTTTTTTAAATAGCAATTAAAATTAATGTTTTAAAAAAATAATTTAAAAAATTTTTTTTTTTAAAAAAAGTCGACCTATAGAAGTGCGGAAAAAACCCAATTTAGTAACTTGTGCTGTTAAGTATTCTGGTAAGTGTTTGATGAGCAATTTATATTTTTTAAAAATTTGAAAATTTTATTTTTTGTACGCATAGGAACTGCGCAGGCGCAGTTCCTTAGTTCCTTAGTTGCCTTAGTTGCGTACGCGCAGGTTATTTTCAAAATAGAGATAGAAAAAAAATTCAAAAATTTTTCAGATTCTTGTTAAGTTAAAAAATGCGTAAAAACGTCTAATTCGTCGAGAAAAAAAAAATAAAAAAAATTTTTGCCTACTAAACTTTGGACTTAAAAAAAAAAAAAAAAAAAGTGGGTAAAAAAACTTTTGCTCAAAAATAGAGAAAAATATTCTAACTCGAAATGCAAGAGTGACATTTTATCAAATACTTCTTAAAAGTAAGGGAAATTATTGTCTAAAGTTTCCTAAAAAAAAACAGTCGACCTATAGGGGAACACGTGGTTGATTCTGTCTCTTGTGCTGCTAAGTGTTTTGGTGAGCGTTTCTTTGTGAATTTTTTTTTAAATAGCAATTAAAATTAATGTTTTAAACAAATTATTTAAAAAATGTTTTTTTTTAAAAAAAATTTTTAATTTTTTTTTTTCAATCATAATTTTTAAATTTTTTTTTTCAGCTTTACTGTTTCGCCAAGTTCTACTGTTCGTTTGGTTTCGGATCGCTTTTGAATTTGTTTCAACCGCTTTTCGTTATTGTACTGCTTTTGCGTAAGTACTAAACACAGTTTTTTTGAAAACTAATCTCCATTGTTCGTTTTGTTTACGACCGCTTTTGGTTTTGTTTTTCGTTTATTCATCTGTCTTAATGACATCCTTCGGAGCAAGCAGCGTTGCTTCCAAGGAGGGCCTAAAAACCCTCCTGGATATCGATTCGGTTATTGTGGCCAGTGAAATTCTGGAATCGTTGGTGGTTTCGAGCCGATTCACTATTCAGCTCGCGGATTGCCATGGCGTTCGTTGCCAGAACAGGAAATTGACCTCGGCATTGTCGACAAAATGGCCGCAGGACTACCCACGTAAATATAATAAAAAATTAAAATATTTTGCACAAATTCAACCCTAATTAATTTTATAGACAAGTGTTGGTTAGAATTTAAGCTCGGCGGGTACAACCTTGACCAGGTCTTTGTTTTGATGAACACAGACCTGGATGCAAAGAGTATCCGCTCCGACTTCATCGAGTCTGTGGTATTTGGAGCCTTAGCCCGTATGAGTACCACATCGAATACGGTCATCGATGGTGCGAGGATGGTCACCATGATGGGACGACTTCCCCTAGCCGAACAACTGGTGGTGTACGCCTCAGATTGGGTACAGTTTGCTACGCAACCCACTAGACATGAAACTTACAAGAACGTTATGCAACATTGATTTTATTTAACGTTTGTAACACAAACGTTTGATGTTGCTGAAAAATTGTATATAGATTAAAAGTGTAATGTTGTTTCAATAACCTTATTGCAATTTAAAATAATAAACATTTTTTTACTTTCATATTGAAATGATTTAGCAATGTTATTACAGCAACCTTTCTGTCTCAATGTCGTTTAAACATTAAAAATGTAATAATGTTAAAATAACATTACAGCGATTTATAATAATAAACATTTTTTTTTCTTATATAATAAAAGTCTTAGCAATGTTGTTACAGCAACTTTTCTATCGCAAAGTTGTTTATACATTAAAAATGTAATGTTGGTGGTATTCTAAGTACAGTATTGCACACTATGTGCGCAAGTCTTGGTTGAGCCTGTTACTGTTAGTCGTCCTGAGTCGTCCATTTCAGTTGTGACAACACTCATTCTTGGCTTGGCGTGCATATTGCAGTGGTTTAGTTAATAGAATATAGCTTTTTACATCGTATCAGTTTTCTATCACTAAAATTTACAAGATGAGGACCACCGCTCAACCGCTCTACATGGCAGTCACAGACAGCTCTGTAACCCTAAACAGGCTGTCAAAAGAGGTACAGTTTATTAATCATACCAAAATAACCTGGGAAGTCCATAGGAACTCCAAATACATAATACAGTGCAAGCGATGCCAGAAATGGGGGCACGCCACCAGCAACTGCCATCATCAGCCGAAGTGTGTCAAGTGTGGAGAAGCGCACTTGACCTCAACATGCGCACTCCCGGCTGATTCAAAGCCTACATGCGCTAATTGTGGTGGCGAACACACCGCAAATAGCATCGTTTGCCCTGTATACAAGGCAAAAATGGGGCAAATATTAAAAAACAACAACGCGGACACCACAACACCACAACGAGGGTTCACCACAGCAAACAGCCATTTCCCGATGCTTAGGCCAACGTACACCCCAGCAGCACCTCCGACTTCAAACGCTTGGCTTAGGAGGCCAACTCTAAGTCAATCGACGCAGCCGCCTCAACCATCGACATCGACTACATCCACATCACAACCAACAAGTGAGTATGCTCGTTTTGGCCAGATCACGAATCCACTAAAAGAAACTAATAACCTGATTGATCTAAATTTATTAATTAGGGTGCTGACTGACTTAAACGCAGGCTTGGCTCAACGACAAACTGGTCCAGACAGACTTCTGTTTTCTGTCGAGTTCCTTCATAATCTAACAAGATATTTTCCATGAACCAGATTCGCCTATGCTCATGGAATTCAAATACCCTACGTGGAAAACAGAAGATTGTCGAACAGTTTGTCGCTGAAAACAACATTGACATACTTTGCATTAACGAAACACGACTAATCCCCACCGACAAATTCAAACTCCGAGGCATGATTGTTCTTCGTAATGACAGACTGGGCGAGTTCAGGTCTGGTGGCGTTGTGATGGCTATCAAACACGGAATTAATTTTAAGCTAATAAAACATCAAACTAGCCCAATGGATACATTAGCCATTCAGCTAACAAATGATACCGTGATAGCCGCCGCATACAACAGACCCAGAACTTCCCTAAGTACAGTCGAATTAGACCGGCTATTTTCGTTGGCTCAGAAGGTTATTCTAGTGGGTGATCTCAATTGCGTTCACACCGCCTGGAGTAACCGGAGATGCAACGTAAATGGTCGATCTTTGAAAAATTACATCGAGAACAATCTGCTTCAACTCCACCACACCACCCATCCCACTCACTATCCATCCAATGGTCAAACGCCCAGCACCATCGACATCCTAATATCCAAAAACATCCTAACCCAAATCCAGTTAAAACAATTTTCCGACCTTGACTCCGACCATAATCCCATTTACGTTGATGTGTCCCTCCGACACATCAGAACTAATCCCAACACCACCCATATTAGCTTTAAAAACACTGATTGGGCACATTATCGTTTCGACCTAAACAGGTTGACTGTAATAAATAGTGACATAGTGAGTGATAGAAAAATTGAGGAAGAAATAGACAAACTGACTGACAATTTAAGCAAAATGACCAAGAAACATTCAGCCAGTGGCGTAGCTATGGCCGGGCAATTCGGGCAAATGCCCGAGGCCCCAGAGTATTGAAGGCCCCGACCAATTTCATGTATTTAAACCACATGTGCCTAAATTTAAATAACGCGCGCTTATACTCCGAAGTTCAGAACTAAACTAAGAAAACTCTATTTAGTTACAGCTTATTGCCGTCAAGAGTGCGTTCAACAGTCTGCAACAAGTCTCAATTGTTTATGTTCTGTATCCAAACCTTAGTATTTTCCACACTTTGTTTCATTGTTTGTGTGTTGTGCTTTTTACTTGCATTAGTTAGTATTGCTGTATACTATTTAATTTTTATTAATTCCCAGTCCCAATAAAGCAGGTAGGTATTACATAATTGTCATAATTACATAAATAATTTTAATATATTAATTAGGTAAATTTTATAAATATATAGTTTTAATAAAATGGAGAATAAAGATAAACGAAGTTACCCATCAGGCGCTCAAAAAAGAAAACTTGCAGAGAAGAAACAGGCATCGACTAACAAAATTCCGAAAATATATAAATTTTTCTCCAAACAAAATCAAAATCCTGAACCTGATCCTGAAGTGGAAGAGGCATCAGGATTAGCTTCATCAACAAGCTCCAGTATAGATCAAACAGAAAACTAAAAAAATGGGGCTTTACTAGAAACTTTTCCAGATAATGTGGCAGACTTGGTAGCAGACTCGGTGGCAGAGGTGTTGAATAATACTGAACCAACACGGGATAGTATTATTGTGTCCACAGATCTCGGACACTACAAAGGCGACACCATTTCGGACAAAACGAGGCGACTGATTATTAATTTGGAACCTAGTAGACCAAAAGGTCCTTTTCCAAAGGACGCGTCCCAAAATAATCGCTCCTTCAATCAGTCGTATTATTATTCTGCAACGAAGTATGGTCCTATTCCTCGCCAGTGGCTGTGTTATTCTCCCATACTGGATGCAGTTTACTGCGAACCATGTTGGCTGTTTGCTAATGGTTCAATTGGCTTTAGAACCGGAATTAGAGATTGGAAACATCTGTCAACTCGTATCAATGAACACAGTAAATCTTCTAATCACATTAAGGCAACTACAGTTCATGAAATGTAGAAAAAAAATTCTACCGTGGATAAGGAGCTAGAGAACCAAGTATTATTTCAGACTTCTTTTTGGAAAATGGTACTCCAACGACTATTTAAAGTTACTCTACTGTTAGCCAAAAATAACCTTGCATTTCGTGGGCACGTAGAGAATCACGAAAACTACAGTAGAAACTTTTTGTCTATAGTACAACTACTTGCCGATTATGACGAGATTATGAAACAAGTACTGGAAATGCCTGCTGGTTCAGTAAAATACCTAAGTCCTACAATACAAAACGAGTTGATCGCATGTCTGTCGGAAAGCCTTATCAAAAAAATTACAACTGAAATTAACTCTACTCCTTGTTATTCTTTATTACTCGACACAACCCAAGATATTTCTAAAATCGATCAACTTAGCATAACAATTAGAACGGTTCACATAGTTCGGGACGAAACTATGTTTGCAATCGGTTTTGAAATCAAGGAAACGTTTCTGGGATTTTATGAAATGAACGATCATACAGCTCAAGGTATGATTAACAGAGTACAAGCCATCTTAAAATCTTTAAATATTCCTCTTGAAAAATGTTACGGACAAGGTTACGATGGAGCAAGTGTTATGAGTGGAGCTTACAATGGTGTACAGACCAAAATTAAAGAGATACAAAAAAACGCCGAATACATTCACTGTGCCAGCCATAATCTCAATTTGGTTATCAATGACGCAGTTTCAAGCTGCACCGAAGTCACCACTTTTTTCAGTACTCTGCAAAATATTTATTCATTTTTTGGAAATAGCATCAAACGCTGGGATCTTTTACATTCTTTTACTGGAGAATCTGAAATTTCATTAAAAAAGCTAAACCCTACTCGTTGGTCAGGCCGAATATCGTCGATATTAGCTGTAAAACTTCGATTTTTTGATATACTCAAATCGCTTACAGAGATACAGTTAACATCAAAGAAGAAAGACGAACGGGATGAGGCTTTAGCAATAAAAAAAAATATGGAGTCTTTTGAATTTGTCTTCATTACAATCATATTGCACAAAATTCTATGTGAAACTAACTTTGCTTCAAAAGTATTACAAAAGAAAAATATCGATTTGCAAGAAGCTGCCACAGTTTTAAAGAATGTGAAAGAAAATATACTTAAACTAAGAGGCTCATATCAGGACTTAAAATCAGAAGCAGAAGAATTAGCAAAGAAATGGAAAATAGATTTTACTTTTAAAGAGAAAAGGCAATCCAAACGAAAAAAGCATTTTGATGAATTGGTAGACGATCACTTATTTGGGAATCGCGAACAACAATTTAAAGTAAATGTATTTTATAGTGTAATAGATATAGTTAGTTCACAGTTAACACAAAGGTTCAAGGGTATGGAACATGTGCAGGAATATTTTGACTTTCTGCATCCAAAAGTAATAATTGAATCAACAGAAGCTATACTTATCAAAAAATGTAACAGATTCCATACTAAATATTCAGAAATAATTTCTTCTTCTCTAGTGGATCAGTATATTCAAATTATCACTTTATTAAAAAACGATTTGAACAAAACTATGAGCATAAGAACAAATTTTGAACTAATTATTAAAAAATTTGCCGTATTAGAAAGTGACATGGCTGATGTTTTCATGGCATTTTTATTATTTTTTACGTTGCCTACTATTTTACGTTGTCTATTCAATTAAAAAATAAATAAAAAAAAAAAAATAGGTGTACCTAATCTAAGCAAGCAAAAAAAATATTTTGAATGCCTTAATGGTCAGAACCAAAATTTTTTTTTGCACGACTATTCTTTTGACGACGAGACAAATCTTTTAAGGTATCATACGTCAAAATCGGTTAAGAAATAAGAAAGTTGCTAAAAAAAGTCGACCTATAGAAGTGCGGAAAAAACCCAATTTAGTAACTTGTGCTGTTAAGTATTGTGGTAAGTGTTTTGCTCATCAAACATTTATATTTTTTAAAAATTTGAAATTTTTATTTTTTGTACGCATAGGAACTGCGCAGGCGCAGTTCCTTAGTTCCTTAGTTGCCTTAGTTGCGTACGCGCAGGTTATTTTCAAAATAGAGATAGAGAAAAAATTCAAAAAATTTTCAGATTCTTGTTAAGTTAAAAAATGCGTAAAAACGTCTAATTCGTCGAGAAAAAAAAATAAAAAATTTTTTTGCCTACTAAATTTTAGACTTAAAAAAAAAAAAAAAAGTGGGTAAAAAACTTTTGCTCAAAAATAGAGAAAAATATTCTAAATCGAAATGCAAGAGTGACATTTTATCAAATACTTCTTAAAAGTAAGGGAAATTATTGTCTAAAGTTTCCTAAAAAAAAACAATCGACCTATAGGGGAACACGTGGTTGATTCTGTCTCTTGTGCTGCTAAGTGTTTTGGTGAGCGTTTCTTTGTCAATTTTTTTTTAAATAGCAATTAAAATTAATGTTTTAAAAAAATAATTTAAAAAAATTTTTTTTTTTAAAAATTTTTAATTTTTTTTTTCAATCATAATTTTTAAATTTTTTTTTTCAGCTTCACTGTTTCGCCAAGTTCTACTGTTCGTTTTGTTTCGGATCGCTTTTGATTTTGTTTCAACCGCTTTTCGTTATTGTACTGCTTTTGCGTAAGTACTAAACACAGTTTTTTTGAAAACTAATCTCCATTGTTCGTTTTGTTTACGACCGCTTTTGGTTTTGTTTTTCGTTTATTCATCTGTCTTAATGACATCCTTCGGAGCAAGCAGCGTTGCTTCCAAGGAGGGCCTAAAAACCCTCCTGGATATCGATTCGGTTATTGTGGCCAGTGAAATTCTGGAATCGTTGGTGGTTTCGAGCCGATTCACTATTCAGCTCGCGGATTGCCATGGCGTTCGTTGCCAGAACAGGAAATTGACCTCGGCATTGTCGACAAAATGGCCGCAGGACTACCCACGTAAATATAATAAAAAATTAAAATATTTTGCACAAATTCAACCCTAATTAATTTTATAGACAAGTGTTGGTTAGAATTTAAGCTCGGCGGGTACAACCTTGACCAGGTCTTTGTTTTGGTGAACACAGACCTGGATGCAAAGAGTATCCGCTCCGACTTCATCGAGTCTGTGGTATTTGGAGCCTTAGCCCGTATGAGTACCACATCGAATACGGTCATCGATGGTGCGAGGATGGTCACCATGATGGGACGACTTCCCCTAGCCGAACTGGTGGTGTACGCCTCAGATTGGGTACAGTTTGCTACGCAAGTAACTGCCCAATTGGAGTCGTACGCCACCCAAAAGTCTTCATCCAATGGAGGACCAAATGTACTTTTTTACAAGGCAGCCCATGGGATGAAGGTAAAATGAATTTGAAAAAAGGAATTTAATATTAATTGATTTTTTTTTAAAATAGGCTACTTTCGCAAACGGTCTGTCCACGAGTCGTGAAATGGTGGCGGATGAATTCGCCATTAAAATCGTGCAACTGCACGTTGCGACGCAACTCTCGCCATTGCACGTCGGCGAGAAGTTGTGTCTTGACACCACCAAGGGGCAGGATGTAGTTAGAGTGTTCGGAGAAAAGGTTGCCAAGGTGCAATACGTGCACAAATATTTGCTAAAACCTTACGGCAACCTTTTCACATACCTCCGCCACACCAACACCGCTATATGGACTAGCTACATACAATGCTATGAACCAGAGGAAAATATGATTAAACATATAAACCTAATGAACTGGTTCATAGCATTAATATTAAATTTCGGGGAAGACGTTGAACACCAGCTATTTAAAGAAGCACTATTCAAGCACAGATCGTGTTTCTTTAAAATAGAATGCTATCTAAAGCACATCAAAAAAAATTCACATTTAAGGGTAGAGAAGGTCTTAACAATGTCGGGCGATACTTTAATGAACGACAACAGTTTGAACACGAAAATTATGGATGACGACATCCATTCATTGATTAAGCTAGGAGCAATAAAAACCATGAAAATGAAAAAATTTGCCACCTACATTGATCAAAATACGGAACATTTATTGGTAAAATTACGTGAACTGCAACATATAGTAATAGATACGCCTCAGGAGACATTGGACCTGGAGCATATTGAATTTGAATTTGAGGGACAAACAACGACGACTCACAAACAGGAAAAAACCATATTAATGAAAAATTTTATTATTGAAGAAAAAGTATTTGATATGATACAGTGCTTGGACTTTTTTGTTACTGGAAACTTTCAAAATTTGAACTACAAGCGATTGATGTCTTTCAACACAAGCGAAAAAGCGGAACACCAAACACATAATTTCAATCTACAATTACATAACAAACCGCTAGAAGCACACCACTTTGATCGGTTATATATGAATGTTCCAAATTTTAAATTATATTTTGCAATTTGTGCTAAGCACTATTTGTTATTACAAACGAAGAATGACATTTTAGAGGCCATACTAAAATGTTATTGCGATTATGCCAGACAAATAACCTTAAACTGCCAGGCTAGTTGTTACACTGTAACGTCAGCTTTTAAAAGTAGAAATCTTGCAATGGCATATTCAAAAAAAGGTTTTAACTTTTCAGAAAACTCGACTAATTTTAACCGTCTTATAATAAAGGAACGCACCACCGACTCAGCCAATGTGTGTTATGCAATTATGCACAACAAAACCTATTTTGGCTGTGTGGTGCGTTCACTATTTAAAACGTGTATAGTCGGATCTACCAAAAAGCAACTGACCCAAATGATTAAACAACATATTGAAATTTTCCCGGCATATCTATTAAATCAACACGACAACCAAACATATTTTTTAAGAAACATTGACTACATCCCCGACAATAAAATCACAGAAGAAGATGAAATAATAAACAAAAAACATAATGAAGAAGAAGAAGAAGAAAAAGAAGAAGATCAACAACAACAACAAGAAGTGGAAAAAGTCGTTGAAAAGGATTTTAGTAAATATATTAAATTAATTAACTTTGAGTAAACTTATTCAATTTTAAATTTACAGTTCCACCAGTTGTCTTCCAAGAAGATAGAACTCATATGGACGTCTTTTTTGAAGATTTAGCTACAGCAACAGCAAACTCAAATGCTCATGCTATTGCTTTTGCTGAAAATTCTAAAAAACAAAAAGAACGTACACAACCACAACCACAACCGTCCACAAGCAAAACCCAACCGTGGGAAATAAATGGTAATTATTAATTATGAAAGTGTATCACCTAAATGTATTAATTAATTTTTTACAGTATTTCAACATATAATGGGAAATAAATACAAGCCGGAAGCCCCAAACACATTAAAAAGAAAAAGAAGTCCGGTTATGGAAAAACCAACAACAACAACAACAACAACAGCAAAAACAACAACGACGACAGCAGCAGCATCAAAAAAAACAAAGCGTCCATGGACAAACGATGCAATAAATGAAATTTTTAAATTGATAGACGATTTAAATTTGTAAAAAGTATTGTCCAAAAAAGGTACTTGGACAAGACTGGAAGAATGCAGCACAGACGAAAGAACCTGGGCATCAATCAAAACCATGCTAAAAACCCAGTACCAAAAGGGAACCATACAATCCTTTTTGGTAAACAAAGACATGCTTGATGTTGCCCAGGTGCAGTTAAAGAAAATAACTGAAAAACAGACTGACAGACTGAGTCGTTGAAGGGCAAATAAGAGTTTGCATTTGGGACAGTAATGTCTTTCAAGTGCCTCTAAAAATGCAAGTCCGATAGAAATGTCGTTGAAGTGCAAATAAGAGTTTGCATTTGGGACAGTAATGTCTTTCAAGTGCCTCTAAAAATGCAAGTCCGATAGAAATGTCGTTGAAGTGCAAATAAGAGTTTGCATTTGGGACAGTCATGTCTTTCAAGTGCCTCTAAAAATGCAAGTCCGATAGAAATGTCGTTGAAGTGTAAATAAGAGTTTGCATTTGGGACAGTAATGTCTTTCAAGTGCCTCTAAAAATGCAAGTCCGATAGAAATGTCGTTAAAGTGCATTAGAGGCTTAGTTTGAGTTCTCTCTGTGCGGTCGCAAAGAGTTTTCAAAAATCTACAAGTTCAAACTTGAACTAAGCCTAATAGTGGAATAGGCCTATGGGGGAATACCACTTAAAAAAAAGCGCACTATGATCTCTACCTCTTGGGTGGTGTGGAAATGAGATACAATATTAAACAGTAAATTACTTTCGACTTGGAAAAGTCGCATCGAATGAAACGCCCTTTTGCACTCTTCAGCACCCCTATTCACTCCACGATCCCGTAATTGGCGTTAGGACTATAACTAATGGAGAAAAGTCGTAATAAATGAAAAGTCTCCATTAAAAAAGTCGAAATAATGGAAAGTCTCCATTAAAAAAGTCGAAATAATGGAAATTTGGGCAGATTTGGGCAGATTTGTCTAGCCACATGAAGCTGCGCAATTTTAATTGCGTATTCATCGGCCACAGCTTCCTGCGCCATTTTTAAACCGCTTCCGAATACGTTCTATTAAAATAAAATACTTAATATACATTGCACTAATTAATAATTACCATTATTACTTTTGCTCCATGGCTTAGTTCAAACTTGAACTAAACCTAATAGTGGAATAGGCCTATGGGGGAATACCACTTTAAAAAAAGCGCACTATGATCTCTACCTCTTGGGTGGTGTGGAAATGAGATACAAAATTAAACAGTAAATTACTTTCGACTTGGAAAAGTCGCATCGAATGAAACGCCCTTTTGCACTCTTCAGCACCCCTATTCACTCCACGATCCCGTAATTGGCGTTAGGACTATAACTAATGGAGGAATGTCGTAATAAATGGAAAGTCTCCATTAAAAAAGTCGAAATAATGGAAATTTCCATTAAATGAAACGCCCTTTTGCACTATTTACCCACCCAGCACCCCTATTCACTCCACGATCCCGTAATTGGCGTTAGGACTATAACTAATGGAGGAAAGTCGTACTAAATGGAAAGTCTCCATTAAAAAAGTCGAAATAATGGAAATTTCCATTAAACGAAACGCCCTTTTGCACTATTTACCCACCCAGCACCCCTATTCACTCCACGATCCCGTAATTGGCGTCATTGGACTATAACGAATGGAGAAAAGTCGTAATAAATGGAAAGTCTCCATTAAAAAAGTCGACATAATGGAAATTTCCATTAAATGAAACGCCCTTTTGCACTATTTACCCACCCAGCACCCCTATTCACTCCACGATCCCGTAATTGGCGTCATTGGACTATAACTAATAAAGAAAAGTCGTAATAAATGGAAAGTCTCCATTTAAAAAGTCGAAATAATGGAAATTTCCATTAAATGAAACGCCCTTTTGCACTCTTTACCCACCCAGCACCCCTATTCACTCCACGATCCCGTAATTGGCGTCATTGGACTATAACTAATGGAAAAAAGTTGTAATAAATGGAAAGTCTCCATTAAAAAAGTCGAAATAATGGAAATGTCCATTAAATGAAACGCCCTTTTGCACTATTTACCCATGATATTATATTACTTTGATTACACAATGGGGCTTTCCCACATGTTTTGTTCTTTGTGTAGATAAATAGAACATTAAAAAATAATATATACGTAATTTTTTTTTTCGCGATTGGTCCACAAATTACCTTAGGATTAATTTTCTAAAATTGGAAATTTTGTTCACTTTTTCACAAATTAATTTAAATGACGTAAAAGACCAACAGCCAATGAAAAAATTGTCGATATATTTCTCAGTTGGCGCAGCTCAAAACGCCACATTATCGGATGATAATTTAAGTGACGGCGAAATGTATGAACAATTTTATTAGTGTTTTGTAGTCGATTGTATGTATTTTGGGTACCGTTAAAAATATTTTTGAAGGCACATTTTCACTAGTATTTTTGCAAGTTGGAACAAAGCAATATTTTCGTGTCATGTTAGCAATGAAAATGATTGTAATTATCAATATTATTCAATATTAATTACATCAAACAACTAATGACTCATTAATATAATTTGAAGTTAATAAACGCCAAATTGCGAATCTCGCCAACTCAGCGAAATGATGGTTACACATGATTGGTTGTGGGCCTTTTACGTCACCTTAAAATTCTAGTGGAAATAATAATCTAGTTGACTAGTTCTTATAATCTTAAAATTTAAATAGTTGATGGTCTATTCACTTTTTGAAGAATATAATAAATGTAAAAATTATAATTTAGCATACTACACACCTAAAACACACTAAAACGATAAAATGCAACTATAGGGGAATGGCCCATTATATTTATTAATTCATTAGCACAAAAACGAAATTCGAAAACCTTTACACTAAAAACCTATTTTGCAAAAAATTCTACATATTCAGTACTCCATTTATAGTTCTCTTCCTGATCAGCAGTTCCAGCATTCTGGGACTGCATTCTGGACATTCATGTATTTTAAATGACATTAATTTACATGCATTTTAAATGCATTTATATAAAAAATAAACACTCAAATTTTAGCATCGTTAAATGTTCTTTTATATGCTTGTTGAATTATCAAAATCGGTTAAGAAAAGGCCAAATGGTTTACAATAAACTAAATGCTAGTTTTCTCGCTCTTCCATACACATGTTATATAGCCCTCGCTCTCACCTCGCTCTTATCTCCCTTCGCTCCACCTACCGCGGATTGATAGTTAAAACAAGCCTTAAATGCCTCTCCAAATCTTAATCATCCGCGTATCGAGCAAGCGGTTTGCTCATCTCATGCAAATCTCGAGCAAAATTTCAGACAAAATCTCGAACGAAACTCTAAGTATTGATGCCGTCATCAGGCATCATGACCGAAATCGTGGGGTACGTCATCCCTGCACGTCACCTCCACTTGGGTTGATTTTCGAATAAAAATCAACAAACGAAATACCAATTTGGCCGCGTTCTTGACATTCCTGTCAAGTCACGCCTTCTTCCCGCAGATGAAACCTAATTAGAATTAGCGCCCGAAATGCCCCAAAATACTCACTCAGTACTTATAAAATCGATCCTTCCAGATAACTCACTGGAGCAGTTTCCCGAAAAAGCGTCGCTTTCCCGAGCACCGAACGAAACGTCACAAAACAGCCAGCATAAGCGCTGGGGGCTAACGAATCGAACACAAACGACCTGCTTGACTCTGCCCAGTGGGTTTTCCGGTAGTGATGCACAACATGTGGCACCATTTCCCGGAAAAGCGAACCAGAGCAGAGTTTCCGCGAAGACGAACGCACAACACCAAACAAACACACCAAACAAAGCCAGCATAAGCGCTGGGGGCTGCGAAAAACTGACGAAAACTGGCTCCATCCAGCACATTTCCAGGTAGTGAAGCCAACATGAGGCCCCATTTCCCGGGAAAGCGTGGATAGACCGGAATTGCCGCGTTGACGACCACAAAACCACAAAAAATAAACAAAAATAGCCAGCATACGCGCTGGCAGCTCTCGAAAACGGAAAAATGGGCACTAATTAATCATTAATTAGTGCCATTCACATGAAAAACCGTGTGGCAAGCCACTTGCCTCATTAACGAGGAGATTCGGTGGCTTTTGCACCGATGGTGTGCAACTTGGCGGAGCGGCAGAAAACACAACCTAACCTAACCTAACCTAAACCTCACCCCAACCCATCTCTCACCTGAACCTCACCCAAACCCAACCAGAAACTCATCCCAAACAGAACCTCACCCCAACCCAGCCGGCTCCTCACCCCAGCCTTAGCCCATAACCATCCAAGAACCTCACCCGAGCTAAACGTAAGACAATTAGGCAACAGACTCAGCCTTAACATTGTCTACACTTTCAACCTCGAGTAAGACCTTGCATTTACACTGATTAAAGGGAGGTTGGGGTTAGGTTCAATTACAATGGGGATTCGGTCAAGTTCAATTAGGTTGGAGTTAGGTTACAATTAAGTTCGGTTAGATTGGTGTTTTGTTGCAGTTAGATTAGATTTAGGCTACAGTAAAAAAAAAAAAAAAAAAAAAAAAAAAAAAAAAAAAAATGAAAATTTCAAAATGGCCGTAAGTAAAATCTAATATCAAATTAAGATTCAGTATAGCGGGGGCAAGTCACATTTCAATTTTCATCAAAATCGTACGATAAATAAGAAAGTTCAAGATGGCCGACCTGTCAAAAATTGAAACGCTCATATCTCCGTTATTTACAGTCCGATCTCAAAAATTTTCAAGATGACTTCAAGATGGCCGACTCTCAAAAATATTCAAACAACCGTATTTCAGATATTTACAGTCCGATTTTAAAAATTTAAAGATCATTCGACTTGAATGGCACAGTACTATTAAAAAAAAAATAGAAAAAAATTGTGGATTTTCAAAATGGCGACAGGCGAATTTTGAAAATGGCATTGAATTTAAAAGGTCAAGGGCAAGTCAAATGTCAAATTTGAACGGAATCGGTTAATAAATAAAAAACTTCAAGATGGCCGACTCTCAAAAATATTCAAACAACCGTATTTCCGTTATTTACAGTCCGATTTCAAAAATTTAAAGATCATTCGACTTGAATGGCACAGTACTATTAAAAAAAAATATTATACAAAAAATTTTTCCCCTTCTCAAATCCATCCATATCCCGGGCATCCTTTTGGTTTTTCTAATTTTTTTTCGGTATCCATATCCAGACACACATCACCAATAATTTCCACAACATATATTCGGAATTATAGACAAAAAAACGGTACTTTTTTAGTCATTTTGCGGGAGCGGTACACGCACGTGGTCTCCCGATCAACACAGCGTCAAATGAGAACAAAGGAAAAATAAAAATGCGCCAAAAATTGTCAAAAAATGGAAAAAAATCGTCTGAACAAAAAATCAAGAATGACATTTTGTCGAAAAACGTTGAAAAATAGGAAAAAAAACGTTGTAAAGTATAGAAAATTGAAAACTTGTTCAATTAATTAAAAAAGAAATTAAGGAGGTGACAGGGCATGCCATACATCAAAAAATAGGTTTAGATGTCTACTATTCAATTAAAAAAAAAAAAAAAAAAAAAATAGGTGTACCTAATCTAAGAAAATTATAGCAAAAAAATTATTTTGAAAGCCTTAATGGTCAGAACCAAAATTTACCACGACTATTCTTTTGACGACGAGACAAATCTTTTAAGGTACCATACGTCAAAATCGGTTAAGAAATAAGAAAGTTGCTAAAAAAGTCGACCTATAGAAGTGCGGAAAAAACCCAATTTAGTAACTTGTGCTGTTAAGTGTTCTGGTAAGTGTTTGATGAGCAATTTATATTTTTTAAAAATTTGATTATTTAGTGTTTGAATATTTGAATTTTTATTGTTTGAATATTTTTGACAGTCGGCCATCTTGAAGTTTTTTATTTATTAACCGATTCCGCTCAAATTTGACATTTGACTTGCCCTTGACATATTAAATTCAATGCCATTTAAATTTTTGAAATCGGACTGTAAATAACAGAAATACGGTTGTTTGAAAATTTTTGACAGTCGGCCAGCTTGAAGTTTTTATTTATTAACCGATTTCGTTCAAATTTGACATGTGACTTGCCCATGACATTGTAAATTGAATGCCATTTTCAAAATTTGCCAGTCGCCATTTTAAAAATCCACAATTTTTTTCTATTTTTTTTTAATACTACTGTGCGATTCAAGTGGAATGATCTTTAAATTTTTGAAATCGGACTGTAAATAACAGAAATACGGTTGTTTGAAAATTTTTGACAGTCGGCCATCTTGAAGTTTTTTATTTATTAACCGATTTCGTTCAAATTTGACATGTGACTTGCCCATGACATTTTAAATTGAATGCCATTTTCAAAATTTGGCATTTTGAAAATCCACATTTCTTTCTATTTTTTTTTTAATACTACTGTGCGATTCAAGTTGAATGGTCTTTAGATTTTTGGAACCGTTTGAATATTACCATTTTCGTAAAATGTGCCGTTTGCCAACTACAATCGATTTTGAAAAGTCGCATTTTACATGTCAAAATTAGAAAGAAAAAAAATTTGTAATAAAAAACTTAATTTTTTTAATGTCTTACAGTTTACACTGCCTAAGCCAAGTTTTTCTATTTAACAAAAAATAAATTGTTCGTTGTTCTTCGAACATACCTTCTTCGAACTTACATACCAAGTCGAATCTATAAGATGAATGCTTTCGTGGTGGAGAAGGAAAAGGTGCAATCCGTCCTGGATCTAGACTCGTATATTGTTGCTACTGAGGTATTGGAGGCTCTCAACATGACCACCAGATTTACCATAAATTTGGTGGATTGCCATGGAGAGAAAACGGCCAACAAGAAGCTGACAGTAGCTCTTGCAACAAAATGGCCGCAATACTACAAGCGTAATTAAAAAAAAAAAAAAAATCACAATTAACATTGCAATATAGTTTATAGATCAACAATGGATCGAATTCAAATTGGGGGGCTACAATCTGGATCAGGTGTTCGTTTTGATGAACACCGATCTAGATCCAAAAAGCATTCGTGCATTATTTATGGAACAAGTGGTTTTCCAAGCGTTGAATATGATGAAAACCACCAGCCACACCATCACTGATGGAGCGGCAATGATTGCCACATTAGGACCGCTGCCAATCAGCGAAAATATTGTTATTTACGCCGTCGATTGGTTGGATTTTGCCACATGTGTAACCAAAAGTTTGGAGTACTATTCTACTACCAAATCCATGGACTTGCAATGCCCAAACGTCTTATTTTATAAAGCAAGCCATGGAGCAAAAGTAATAATGGTAATTATTAATTAGTGCAATTAATATTAAGTATTTTATTTTAATAGAACGTATTCGGAAGCGGTTTAAAAATGGCGCAGGAAGCTGTGGCCGATGAATACGCAATTAAAATTGCGCAGCTTCATGTGGCTAGACAAATCTGCCCAAAGAATGCCGAAATGAAACTGCTCTTGGATACCACCAAAGGACAGCAGATTGCGGCTTGTTTTGGTACGAAGGAAAAACGCATTACGTATTTACATAAGTATCATTTAAAATCATTCGGCAACATGTTTGGTTACTTAAAAATCACGAACCAAACAATTTGGACAAGCTATCTGCAATGCTATGAACCAGAGGAGAATATTGTGAAACATATTAACCTCATGAACTGCACTGATAAAAATGGGTGTAAATTTACATCCCAATTACATGAAATTTAACTTAGAATCACAACAAATATACTGTAAGAATACAAATTCATTAGGAATTATAAATAATTATGAGATTTTACTATTATAATGTAAATTTATTAAACAAAATTACAAAAAAATTGGACTTTTGATTAAATATGTAAAATTACATTTTAGTTCTACACTTGTTTTGTAAATTTCCTATTTAATTTGTAAATTCACTGTATTACATTTTAAATTTAATATTTTACATTGTAAAGTTACATACAATACAGTGGATTTACTGCGACATTAGTGTAAATTTGCGCTTGATGAGGGAATCCTTTGTTCGGCGATTTTATCAGGCACAGTGTTAGAAAACGAGTCATAACACGCTTTATTTTCGTTAAAGCAACATTGGTTTCGGCAGCTAGTGATCCGCATATATTCCCAATATATTCTTATGTGATTTACAAGATACAAGAAGTTTATACTATATTTACGTTTACAGGTATGTACCTATAACTCATATAACTTTTATCATGTAAATAATTTGATGAGAATTATTTATTCTTTGCTTTTCTCGCAATTATATAGTGTATATTTAGATTTAATTTAACTACAAACCAATGAAATCAGATAATTATAAATTAACATTTAAAAATAAGCGAGTGGAATAATTGGTTTACAGGTACATTAAATTTTAATATAAAATTGCCTGATGCATGTTTCAGGCAATGCAATTTAGACTTTTGATTTATGTTTGTATTTTTGTATTTGTTTTTATTTTCAGAAAATACTTTTATAATGAATTTTGTGTGTGTGAATTGCAAAAACACTTTCATGTGTTTAAATGATTATAATGAACATCAACGTATTCACAAACATATTCCAAATGCATATTTTAACTGTTTATCGCAAGGATGTTATCGAAAATTTTCGAAATATAAAAATTTTTATATGCACATTTATAGAAATCATAAAACATCAGCTTTAACATCAAAAGAAAAAACGAGTATTCTTAAATGTAGTGAATTAAATTGTTCAGTTAGAATTTTTTCTAAAGCAGAACTTTCGTCTCATATTTCAAAACACATTAAAATCGGAGCATCCGTAAAATGTCCTTTAAACTCTTGTGAAAAATCAAAAATAAGTTTTAAAAATATATCAACTTGGAGAAGTCATTTATGCAGAAAACATTATGATGTTCCTAATTCTAAATTTGAATTGTGCAGTAATGATCATGAAATTACTAATGAAGAAAATGTCCAGGTTGCCAATAATAGTAATAATGCATTTTTTGCCACAACAAATGAATCTGATGTTATAAATAATTGTTATTTAAAATCAATGTCAATGTTGTATCTTACATTACAAACTAAATTTTTTGTCACTGACAAAGGGCTTAATACAATCATTAGTGGAATCAGAGATATCAACAATATTTCGAATAAAAATATTATAAAATTTCTAGATGATTCATTCAAAATAACTGTAACGGAAGACTCAATAAATGAACTTAATTATTTTGATAAGGCCCACAATAAAATATCTGGTTGTTTGAGATCATCTTATATTCGAAAATCATATTATAAAAAAGAATTGAATTATGTTGCTCCAAAATGTATTAACTTAGATTTTATAAATAATAAAATGTCTAAATATTTCTATGTTCCAATATCAGAAACGTTAAAAGTTATGATGCACAATACGCATGTGTATAACCAATGGTTAGTAAATAGCAGTAATACAGCTGAGGATATATTTTCGAACATAACGGATGGTTCAGTATTTAAAAATAACAAGTTTTTTCAAAAAAATAAAGATGCATTACGAATAATTATGTTTCAAGATGCATTCGAGGTATGTAATCCTCTCGGTTCATCAAAGAAAAAGCATAAAATTGTTGGAATATACATGATTTTAGCAAATGTTTCATCTTATAATTGGTCAAAAGTTGATAATATAAGTTTAGTTGCATTAGCATTAGAAAGTGATATAAGTAAATTTGGATTTTCTAAAATTTTTGAACCGATTATACAAGATATAAAAATGTTGGAAAGTACAGGAATAGAAATTGGTGATAAATTAGTAAAAGGTTCATTACTTGCAATGCTAGGAGATAATTTAGGAAGCCATCAGATAGGGGGCTATACCGAAAACTTTAGTAAGTGTCAATATATTTGTAGATATTGTTATACTAGAACAGACGATATTGATACCAAATTTTCTGGGTTTCATAGCAGATCAAAAACATCTTATGAAGAAGATTTGCAAATAAAATTAAATAGTAATGAAACACATTATAGAGGAACCAAGCAAAATTCTATTTTAAACTCTTTGTCATTTTTCCACGTTTCAAATCCAGGTTTACCACCTTGTATTGCTCACGACCTATTCGAAGGGGTTGTGCAATACGATCTTATGTTAGCAATAAATTATTTTGAAAAAAATAAAGTTATTTCGATAATGAAATTAAATGAAAGACTACAAAGTTTAAAATTTGAAAATTGTGGAGCTCAAAATATACCTATAATAAAAACAAAATCTCACAGGTTGCCAGGTAGTGCACATGAAAATATCATTATGCTTCAAATATTCCCTTTTGCTGTTGAAGATTTAATAAAAAATGATGTACAATGTCCCGTTTGGAAAATGATTTTACAATTAAGAGAAATTTGCAACATTGTTTTATCAGTAAAACTTCATATTGGACAAGTTGCGTATTTACGAACGCTTATTCAAGAATATGTAGAAAATCGAAAAATGTTATTTCCTGATGTTAAATTACGTCCTAAGCACCATTATATTTTGCATTATGCAACATTAATTAGACAATTTGGACCTTTGAGATTGCTTTGGACATTGAGATTTGAAAGCAAACATAAATATTTTAAAAACATTCTAAAACACTGTCCTAATTTTAAAAACATTTTGCTTTCTTTATCAGAAAAACATCAACTACTACAAGCTTTATATGCATCTCAACCAAATCATTTTTCTGATGAAGTTATTGCCGATAACGTATGTCTGTTTAATAATAATGATTTTACGAACGACATTATTAATTCAATAAAAATAAATTGCACTTTTGAAGACCCTTTTTTTATTTGTTATAGTATTGTTTATAGAGGTATTAAATATACAGGCAATATGTGCTTATGTTATGATAAATCTGAAGATGGAACGTTTTTAATTTTAAGAATAATGTTCATTTTAATAAACAAGCATTATTCTAAAATAAATTTTGTTGGTGAATCTATAGAGATTATATATGATCTTAACAATGGTTTGTACTATGAACTAGAAAAATCCGTTAGTAAAAAATTATTCGTTTGTACAGCTTATGAAAAATTACTGTCTCATGAACCTTTATTTGTAAATATCAAAAATTTTGATAGTTTAGTTTATTACTATTTTAAGTCTGCTCCATTTGACTCCAAATATTAATGTTTGACTATGATTAATTTATGATAAACACTATTATTTTACTTTTTGTTTCAGTTTTTATATATTAATTCAAGTAATGGAAAATAAACTTTTATTCAAAGTTTGGAATCTCCATAGAACCAAAAAAATCTGCGTTATTCTTGATCAATCTGGCAGCAACTTATATGAACAACTTATTTTAAAAGGTTACTATCTCAAATTTGATCTTTCTTATAGTTTTAATTTTTTTTTTAAATTTTATTATTCTTCATTTTTTTGACAAAGCTTAAAACTCGGTTTTCTTTTTTTATTGCATGCAATATAAAGAGAAAACCGAGGCCTAAGCATCGGATGGTTTTAAAAATTATAATTAACATATTCGTTTTTATAGCTAATGAAAAATTGCAAATCGATGGTAGTATTCTAGTTTTGGAGTCAGATGGGACTGTTGTCAATGAAGATGAAGCCTTAAAATTACTATTAAATGAAATTTTTCTTTTACTACAAAAAAACGAAATCTGGTATTCTAACATAGTCAGCCTGCCGTCAACTTATTCCAATGATACTAACAGCCGAGCTAGCGGAAGTACAATAACATTGACTGATGATAATGATTCTTTAAATATTTCTTGCTTTGATACTGAAAATGCATTACAACCTATTATTGAGCAAATGCCTATAATTTTTGCTTGCAACCAAAATTTGGAAACCACTCTTCCAAATCATTCTATTGCCAGAATTGATATTCCTTGTGCAAATGAAGATTCTTGGAGATCTTTTGAGATTCCTTGGCACAAACTACCACAAGATATTTTAGATGATATAACTCAAGGACATCGAAATAAAAAAATAGTTAATGAAATAGTTCGATTAACTATTAACGAAATGCGAGTAATTAAAAAACTTATTTCTCACAAAAGTTTTAAAATTGTTGCTCATAAAATAATATCCAAGTATCCAAAATCTTTTAAAGATATTGATGATGATGGAATTGTATTAGGAGATGGATCACACACTTTGTTCGCTAAAATGCAAGAAAGAAACAATTACCTTAATCGAAGCCACAAACGAAAATTACATGAGTTTGATAATCAGCAACCATTAATAAAAAACAAAAAAAAGGCTTTATCTGCAAGAGCTGGATGTTCTTATTGGGAGCCTGAACCAAGTACAGAATCTAATGAATCGCTGGAAGATAAAATAAACGCAATAAATAATATGGATCAGAATAATATTGACGATGATACATTATTTTCTTTACTTGAATGTACCTATGCGAAGCAAAGAGAATTTTTAAATAATGCAGTTGCTCCACCAAGTATTCTTGATGTCAAACAGAAATGGCCTTCACTATTGAACAGACAAGTTATGTCATGGCACTTTGAAAAACTTACATCACAAAATTTAAATGATTTGGAAACAGTTCTTAAAAATAAATGTGAGAAAATAATCAACTATGGAAAAATGAAAAAATTGTCATCAATATCAGATAATGCATCTATTACTGATAAATGCATTGAAGCACTCAATGTAGTCTCTAAATACTTCAAAGAAAACTTGAAAATTCTTCTCAATAATTTAGCTGCAAGTATTTTTTATATTATCTATCATTTACTTTTTAAATTTATTTAAATATAAAGATTTGTCTATATAACTTTTCAAATTTTAATAATTCGATAGTGAAGGTAAATTTTTAAATTACTTTTTTTAAAAAAGGTTACACAACAATTTTTTGAATATAATTTTTATGGTATTTTTTAAAAGTTGTAAATAATTAGTATTAATAATAATTACTTTTTTATTTATTGTAAATTTATATACATTTTCAATTAATTAAACCTACATGAACTTGTATTTTCAATAAATATTTTCTGCTATATAGCTTTTTAACAATTTAATTCAAATGTTAATTGTGACCTGTTTGTTTTGATTTTAGGATAAAAATGATTTGGAAAATATAAAAACACCCAGCCCATGCTTGATTGTAGTTGGTGGTGAGTTATTTTATTTTGTGCATATTATTAGCTACTAATTGTTATTTTTTTTATTTCAAAAGACAGTGATCAGAAAAAATATTATGTTGCTATTGAAAGGCATATAATGGATAATGAAGAACTTTCCTTTTATGAAGCATTAAAACAATGCTATGCTGCATATTATATTTTTAATATGCAGTATCCAATCAAACTTTCGTCAACATTTGAGTTTATGCAACGGTATCTGATGAAAACACATCCCGATCAAGGAACAAAAAGTAAAACTTTTTCAGTTTCTAAGAAAAAAGTGATTACCTTATTGAAACATTTGGCAGACATGGATTAATATTATTATAAGTATTAACATATATTTTTAATCTTATATCAAGTTTTTAATATACAGTGTGTCTGTGTATAAACGAAACGATGGGCTTAAATTTAAATAGAAATGCGGTTGAGGAATTCTCACTAGAGGCCACTTGTATAAAACTTTACCTGAAGTTTAAACCTCGGTTTCTTCTTTTTATTGCCTATGTATTAAAATAAGAAAACCCGAAGCTTAACCTTTGGTTAAAGTCTCGGTTAAAGTTTTATACAAGTGGCCCTTAATCATTTAATGCTGAGAGTGACTATATGTGTGTGTATGTGGGTCTCTTACCATTTAAATTAAAAAGCAGGCCCATCGTCTCGTTGATTCAATTACACGTTGTACTTTGCGTTCAAATTATTTTATTTTTGTATTTTTTGCTTTTGTTGTATTTGGTTCTATGTTTTGTTAAACTTCTTTGTAATATAAACATTTAATAAATATTATATGATATATTATTAAAGCAGTGTTTTATTTATTTTTTACATAGTAATATTAAATTTAAACAAGTAAATATATAATAAAAATTCCAAAGTAAATGTAAGTATTAATTTTACAATAATATTAAATATTACAGATGAAAATTATTTACATATCAATTTTACGATTTCAGATTGAAATTTGATGTTGAAAATTACCTCTGAATTTTCATTTGTGTTAGGAATTTTACAGGGTATTTTTACACATTCTTTGTAAATATAAACGGTAAATTCACAAAAGAACTTTGTAATTTTAAAATGTAAAATTAACAAATTGTTTAAAAAAACATAAAATTTAATTTTACTTAACGAAATATGGGTAAACGAATTGCCTATGTTTCGTATAGTAAAATTTTTTATCAGTGTGGTTCTTAGCATTGTTGATGAATTTTGGGGACAATGTAAATCATTCCATTTTCACGGAAAAACTTGTCAAATACAAACATTATTTTAACAAGATTGCTTATTACCTTCGCCATATTGGCGAAAGTTCGCACAATCGTTTTGAATGTGTCCTGACAATGGATGGGGAGACTCTAATGTCGGATGAAAGTTTGAATGACGGTCTGCTAGAAGCAGAAGTCACCAAATTAATTGAGATGGGAGCCGTCAAGAAAATAGAGATGACCACATTCAAGAAGCATATCGAGGCCTCAACTGGTAATTTAATGGCCACTTTGCACAAATTGCAAAGATTGTGCGCAGAATTGCCGGAAGAGGAGAATAAGTCGGACGAAGACGATTCCGATGACGAAATTGACAAAAATAATAAACAATCGAAAACCATACAATTAAAAAAATTTATTGTAAGGGAGAAAATATTCGATGTGGTACAAGCGCTAGACTTTTTCGTTACTGGCAATAGCCAAAACTTGAACTACAAGAGGTTAATGTCTTTTAATGACGAAAACAGAAATGACAATGAAAGTCATAAGTTTAACCTCGCTCTAAACAATCAACCACAGAGGCACACCATTTTGATCGACTATTTATAAATATTCCCAACTTCAAGCAATACTTTGCCATTTGTGCGACTCATTACCTGAAGCTTGTTAATGAAGAATCCCTACTAAAGGGTATTTTAGTGTGCTACGGCGACTACTCAAGGCAGATTACTTTGGGTTCGAAGTCAAGCTGTAGCACATTAAAATCAGCGTTTAAAATTAAAAATTTAGAATGGGTTAATTCTAAAAAAGGTAAAAACATTAAATGTTTGTTATTCCTAGATTAATTTTTTTATTTTCAGAAAACGCACAAAGCTTCAACAAATCAATAGTAACAAAAAGGACAACAGACACAACCAATATTTGTTATGCAATAATCCACAACAAATCATATTTTGGCTGTGTCGTCCGGGCCATCTTTCGGACGAACATAGTTGGCCAAACGAAAAAGACATTGGTGAGGATGGTGCAGGAAAATGTTGAAGTATTTCCTGCGTTTATCCTCAACCAGCACGATAACCAGTGCAAATTCTTGAAAAATGCAGATTATCATTCAAATAAAAACGAGGAAAGTATTTTGGATGATAGTCTGCCAAATGCAAACGAGGACACCCAAGAAGAAGAAGAACCTGTTCTTGAGGAAATTGGTAAATATTTAATGTATTAACTTAATGTAGCGTTATAACTTTAAAATTTGCAGTACCTCCAGTAGTATTCAAGGAACAAAAAAACTTACGAATTGTTCCAGCAGTGGAACAATTGAAACAAGTGGAGCAAGTGGCACAACAAACGCCAATTGAAGATGCATTTGTTGGAATTAAGGATGTAGCAGAAGCTTTAGAGTTAGCAAATATTGCTAGGGCCACATCCTTAATTCAACAACAACCTTCAACAAGTGCAACCCAACCTTGGGAAACAAATGGTAATTACATATTTATTAGGGAAGTACCACATAAAATAATTATTATTTTACAGCATTAAAACATATAATGGGAAAAAATTATAGGCCGCAATTTGTGGCAACAAAACGTAAAAGAAGTCCCGATTCGCTAAAAACATCAACAGAAACGACCAAAATAACCGCAACAACAAAAACAACAACAACAGCTGCATTGTCCTGCAAAAAAAGCAGAAGGCCATGGACGGAGGAGGCAATAAAAGAAATATTTAAGTTAATCCACGAATTAAACTTATACAAGGTTTTAAACTCTAAACCTACGTGGATTCTACTCGAAAAAAAGAGTAGCGACGGCAGAACCTGGGCATCTATAAAATGTATGCTGAAGCTTCAGTGCCAAAAGGGAAATATACCAACCCTTTTGGTGACGAAAGCAGAAATTGAAAATGTCCAGGTTCAGCTGAAAAAACTGCAGTAAATACAGTACTAAAAAAACGGGCTCCTATTACACTAATTGGCTAGAGTTGCCAAAAAATTAATTTGCTACAATTGGATGCAAATGCCGTGCAATATGCTAATAGGTAAGATGCATACATTTTCTTCATTATTTATTTGCACCTATTGCGAAAATATATAGTTTATTTTATTGATAGGCAAAAGTTTTTTTGAAAAAATTTCAGTAGATTTTGTAATAATAATTTTTGAAATTTGCGATTATTTAAATTTTCAGAAAACGCGCTTTTTTCTAGCGCAGCTATCTACTGACGTTACTATCCTCCAAACAAGGTGCGCTTTTATCTCACCACTCTTTTTATCGTGATAGTTAAAATGAGTAGTGAAATAAAAACACTCCTTGTTTGGAGGCTAATGTGACGTCAGTAGATATGCTGCGCTACAATCGCGTTTTTTTTTGAAATGTAAAATATCGCAAATTTCTAAAATCATTTTAACAAAATCTACTGCATTTTTTTCAAAAAAACTTTCACAGATCTATTACATAAACAATGAGTATGCATTTGGGACAGTAATGTCTTTCAAGTGCCTCTAAAAATGCAAGTCCGATAGAAATGTCGTTGAAGTGCATTAGAGGCTTAGTTTGAGTTCTCTCTGTGCGGTCGCAGAGAGTTTCCAAAAATCTACAAGTTCAAACTTGAACTAAGCTTAATAGTGGAATAGGACTATGGGGGAATACCATTTAAAAAAAAGCGCACTATGATCTCTACCTCTTGGGTGGTGTGGAACTGAGATACAATATTAAACAGTAAATTAGTTTCGACTTGGAAAAGTCGCATCGAATGAAACGCCCTTTTGCACTCTTTACCCACCCAGCACCCCTATTCACTCCACGATCCCGTAATTGGCGTTAGGACTATAATGGAGAAAAATCGTAATAAATAGAAAGTCTCCATTAAAAATGTCGAAATAATAGAAATTTCCATTAAATGAAACGACATTTTGCACTCTTTGCCCACCCAGCACCCCTATTCACTCCACGATCCCGTAATTGGCGTTAGGACCATAACTAATGGAGAAAAATCGTAATAAATAGAAAATCTCCATTAAAAATGTCAAAATAATGAAAATTTCCATTAAATGAAACGATGCGCATAGTCCGAGTGCGATTGGAGTTGGCGGAACCCCTTCAAAAATCTAAAAATGTTCGCAGCGCGAACGAAAGAAGCGAATGTTCGCAGCGCGTTTGAAATACTCGCTGTTGGCCACCTAGAACAATCTGGATAACCATGGGCCTGACATGTGGGCATAAATTAAATTTAAATTTATATTAAATATTTGAAATTTGAATTTATATGTATTTTTTTATGACGTATTTATTTATGCAGCAAATTTAGTCTTTAACTTTAGTTTTAGATTTAGTACCGACCAATTAAAACTTTTTTGAAATTTTATTGATCGGCACTACCTAAAACTAAAGTTAAAGACTAAATTTGCTTTGCATAAGTCCGGAATAAGCTAATAAAAAACCTACCCAGAAATGTCTTATTTTAAGGGGTAAAAACTACCCTATCACTTCCTACTACTATTTTTAGCGTTAATCGCATGAAAAAGCAAAAGTGTTTTTTAGGGGTAGTTTGAACTTTACTACCCCTGATCCAAGGGTTGCAAACACTGCTAATCTTTTCAGAGTAGATTGCTTTATTGGTTCTAACATGATTTGCAAAATAAATACTCTCTCAAACTGCCCAAAAAATTATTTTAGCAAAAATTACCCCCAAAAATGGCGTTTTTTAGCTTTTTGACGGGGTTCCGCCACCCCAATCGCACTCGGACTTTGCGCATGGTGTTCTACGCCAAAAATTACCTTTAAAAAGTATAACCATAAAGCTGCTCGCAAAGTGGCCACCCACCCCGTATTTTGACTGGACTAGTATGCGAGTATGGGCAAAAGCAATTTTACACGGCGTTACAAATGCCTTTACCGGTCATCAGACGATTGAGGAGTAGTGTGATTTCTTATTCGTACCTAAGGCAAGGCGCGCAATGAAGTGGTCAGCAAGTGACGTGGTAGTGGCGTGGTGACTAAGTGGCAAGTGGAATTGCTAAAGCCTATGTGAACAAATGAAGATGCGCTCATCAAAACGAGGTAGCGGTGGCGTGGAATTTTGCAGGTGACGTGGCGTCACTCCGGTGTCACTAATCTCGAACTAGTTTAATTTTCGACTGGCAAGTGGCTGGTGACGACGTAATTTTTGAACCGATTTAAATTAAAAGAAAGGTGAAAGTGACTTATAACGAAGTTCGATTTGAAAACATTTCAATAGCACTATCGAAAGGGCAGGTCCTCTTCTCTCCACCGTCTGTTTCATCGTTCGGTACACATAGCCGTCCCTCTACAGCAGGCGTCGGCAACCTATGGCACGCGTGCCAGGCTTGGCACGCGATGGGGTTCTGAATGGCACTCTACAAATAATCAGGGAAATCGCGCAAATATCGAGACGAAGTGATTTTTAAATAAGAGAAAATGTTAAATTATAATTATTTATCTAACGTGACTCGCCAATGTCACGAAAATCTGCGCGAAGGGTGAGTGAGAGCGCATTCGGAGTAAAAGGGATTAAACATACGTAGCGCCGACTAGTTATCGAAGCGGACATCACGTATGTTCAAGCCGGAATGACATTCGCCCCTCTCTTTCTCGTTTTGCTACTGCGCACCATTTGCCTGTAATACCAGTTAAACTTGCATTTCGTTTAATACTGGTCGTTACTTTCCGTTCTAACTTTTTTGTGAAGACTTGTATCTTATTGGTTTAATATTTGTTATAATTCATCCATATTTAATCAAATGGAGGGTAAGAAACAAAAACTAAATGTTCGCGGGTTTCAAGACTATTGGACGAATGAATATGGATTTATACAACTAAAGGATCGTGCTGTATGTGCGATATGTCGCGAAAGTGTCGTATGCCGCACGTCAAGTGTACAAAGACATTTCCAAACCAAACATCAGTCCACATTTAATAGCAACGATGAGAAAGTCGAGGCAATGTTTTGAATAAGTTTGTGTCATGTCTGAAACACATTAAAGTTTTTCTTAATGAAAAGGAACAACATTTCCCCGAATTGAACGATAAAGAATGGTTATGCAAATTGATGTTTACTGATATAACTAAACATCTCAATGAACTAAACTTAAGATTGCAAGGAAAGCGCCAAACTGTGCTCGAACTTTTTAAATATTGGACAGGATTTGCTACAAAATTAAATATATTTTTATGTGATATTAATACTAGTACCTACAAATACTTCCGAAATGTTGCAGCGCTTGAAAATAAATCGACCATAGACAAAGATGAACTTAAAACCTACGTTGAAGCACTTAAAGATGAATTTTCAAGAAGATGCAAAAACTTTGAAGCTCATGTGTATATTTTCCTTCCTCATAAAACCAGATTTAATAGATCCATTAATAATCCCGTTTGATTTTTCAATTTTTGAGTGGATGAATGTTGATAATTTTGAAATGGAACTTATCGAACTAATATCTTCAGAATTATGGAAAACAAAATTTATGGAATTACGAAAAAATCTGGAAGATGACTCTATGGAAAAATCGACTACTATATTAAATTGTTGGATGTCATTGCCGGAAAGATTTAATTGTTTAAAGAAAATTGCATGTGCTCTCCTTTCCGCTTTTGGTTCCACATATCTCTGTGAACAAATTTTTTCTCACATGAAACATATTTTGAGTCCACAAAGAAGTCGTTTAATAACTGAACATTCAGAATCTTGTGTGAAATTAAAAGTCACAAATTATACCCCTGATATTGAAATATTAAGCAAAAATGTGCAGGGACAACGTTCGCATTAAAATTTTCTAATTTATGTTAGAATTTTATGTTATTTTTTAATAAATATGTTTAAAAGATAAATTTGGTATAAAATTCTTCTCCTCTAGAACCCCATTATATAATTTAGAATTAAGGCGGCACCCTGAATCATATTGGTAGAGTGGCTTGGCACACCACAGCTAAAAGGTTGCCGACCCCTGCTCTACAGCATGTAGCTCTGTTCCACCTCGATGTGAGACAACTGATTCGCAACACTCTTGTCAATAAATTTCGTTTTTGGATACTCAATATCCTTATCAAAACACAGGAGACATATTATTAGAATTATGAATATTCAAAATAATGTTATAAACTAAGTTTGTATTTCGTTAATAAATATATGTCTTCTAATATTTTTTATTATATACTTACCGCAATGTTACTAGAAGTCTTTCTTCGGGAGAAACACAATTCCTGAAGTTTGTATCCTTTTTTTGAAGCATTGGTCGTAGTTTTTTCAATAACTTGCAAAAGGTCTTTTTCTTCATTCGATAAAAAAGTTTAAATTTTTGGTCGTCCAAGTTCAAATCTTTTTTATAAACGTTAAAAATTCCAAAATTTTTATTATTTTGCCAGAGAGGATAGACCCAATAGTGGTTTCTCTTCTTCTCCTGATTTTTAGCATTTAAGTTAGCAAGTTGCACAAGTAAAAGAGAATCTTCATCCTCTGAGGACGACATTTTAAGAACCAAGGACTGGGTGACACCATACGTTGTTTGCCACTGCAGTGCGCGTTAAACCACTTTCATACCAATTCGCCGCCATTCCACCGCCACGCCACATGTTCACCACTTCTATGCCTCGCACCATTCCTATACCTCACCACTACCATACTACTTCAGTGCGCGCCTTGCCTAAGATGAATGCACTTTATATTCGATTGGACATCGCTCACACAATCCACAAATATGCTCGATATTGTAAGAGCTACAGGAGAGAAATCAAAACATTTCTTATGGCATCTGTGGGTCAGCTAATTTTATCGACATCAAAAAATTGCGCACAAAAAATTCTTAAAAATATTTTTTGTCACTCGCACATCTAAAATGAGTCTTTTCGGTGGTGTTTTCAAGGAGTAAAGTTAAGTTTTTGTCTCTGTATTAAAAAACAGGGAAAAAAGTCAACTTTTACTCCCTAGGGAGAAAGAGTTAGTTTTACATGCACGTTTTTAATCCCTTGAGAGAAAAAACCAGTTTTACATAAACGTTTTTTATAACTCAAGGAAGCCCAAATGACCGTATGACATATATGTTATTTATTTAGTCATGACTTTAAGCTGAGACAACTACTTTTAAGCCGAGATTACTGTTGCAGTAAATTAGCGCTGTAGTGATGAGTGAGTGTAACTAGAACAGTAACTGGTGGGAGGTGGAAAGTTCTGTGTGTGCTGCGTGCAGTCTTTGTCCAACGCTCAAACAAACAAGATCGCGAAAAACATGTCGGAACATGAAGATTGCCCGCCTGAGTTGCTAGCGTTAGCGAAGAAAGCTGATTTTCTGCCAGATAAATCCAAAAAGATTTACAATAAATGTTACTCAATATTCAAAGCCTGGTTGCAAGAATGTGGAGCTAAAAGCATAAATGAAACCGTGTTGTTGGCATACTTTGTAAAACTCTCGTCAGACATCGTTCCTCCAAGCCTGTGGAGCCAATACTCAATGCTCAAAACAACGTTGCTTGCAAATGATAACGTTGATATTACAAAATATCAAAAAGTGTGTGCTTTTTTGAAAAAAAAAATGATGGTTACAAGCCAAAAAAAGCTAAATCTTTATCGGAAAGTGACATTGAAAAATTTTTGAAAGAAGCTCCTGATAAACAATACTTGTGTGTAAAAGTAAGTATATACTGTAGTAGTATATACTTCTAACTAGTATATAGTAGTATACTTTCATACACACGTTTTAATATTCATTTAATTAAATAATAAATGGTACCTATTGTTTACAGGTTGCAACGATTTTTGGATTTTCAGGAGCTTGCCGAAATTGCGAACTGGCTGCTTTAAAAATAACGGACGTCGAACACCATGGGGATCTGATTTTGGTTAAGACTCCCGATACCAAAACAAAAGTTTCAAGACAATTTACGATCACTGGTGATTTGTATAATATTGTGAAAAAATATGAAGCGCTTCGCCCTCCAAACGTTTCCATCGATCGGTTTTTTTTGAATTACCGTAATGAAACGTGCACCTCTCAACCAGTTGGTAAAAATAAGATTGGAGCTATGCCGAGCCAAATTGCGAGTTATCTCGAGTTGCCAGATCCTAAACTGTACACGGGCCATTCTTTCCGCAGATCATCTGCGAGTGTTTTGGCTAATTCAGGTGCAGATATGACAACACTAAAAAAACATGGTGCCTGGAAATCGGATCGTTGTGCTGAAGGTGAATAAAAATAACTTGTTAAATTTATATATTGTCAATTATTGTTACAGGGTATATCGACACTTCTGTAGCCTACAAAACAAAAATCGGAAATATTTTGTCGTCGGCGGTCAACATGAAAGCTTCAACCAACACGGCTCCGACAAGTAGTGTTGCGTCCGGCAGCTCTGAAATAGAGACTCCACCTACTCCGCCCAATGCAAAAAAGCAAAAAATTGAAGAAAATAAGGAAAACACAGCCGAAAAACAACCTCGCAACATTTATTATATTGAGAATGCAACTTTCGTATCAAAATAAGGGAATCTAGTTCCGTATTTTTATTGTTTACTTTCTATTTTGTAAGTTTGTACTTGGTTTTGTATTTTGTATTTGTATTTTGTTTTAATGATAATAAATAAATAATAACTTTAAATGGTGTCAATGATGATTTTAACAAATGCACTATTGATTATTCGTTTTCACTCTCTCCTCGCATTTGCCGTAAAAGACTCATTTTAGATGTGCCTTGGACAAAAAATGATGTTCGAATCTCGGGAATAAATGGCTTTTGGTCTCGGTAAATTTTCTCGAAAGAAAAGTCAACACGCGGGTACCCTCGGGTCGCCTTCGGCGACCCTCGGGTCCCCTTGTGTTGCCTTTTCTCTCTCAAAAATTAAACTTGCCCAAAACCGCGCCTTTACTCCCTTGATACGAAAATAACCATTTATAGTGTGTTTGTCAAGAACGAAGGGTAACTTATGCTAGTTTTACACCAACAATTTATTCGTGAATTAATTCATGAAGTCGCTTCAAGGTCAACTTCGCAAGTGTAAAGCGGCAACTTGGACGTCAAATTTTTTCGTGAATATATTCGTGAATTTATTCAAGCACATAGAACCGATTCTATTTTTCGTGAAGTTTTTCGTGAATTTCAGTAGGGCCAACCGTATGTCAAACAAAATTTGACATACAATCATAACCTTAAACTACAGCACAAACACGTTTTCCTCGCTCTGTATTTTGTTTGTATTAAGTTTGTATTTTCATCGGCATCGTTTTGGTGTTATCGAGTGTTTTTGTTTTATTGAGTGTATTATTGATAGTTTTGATCGACAATGAATAGATCATCGAAAAAATCTTGTGTAATAGTAAGTTATTAATTTTATTCAATTAATTTCAATGTACGTATGTTTTAGGACGGATTTGCATTTAGTCGCGATCATGCAAGCATGTTAATCACTTTGTATGAACAGCAACCAGTTTTATATGAGGTCACAAGCCAACACTACAAAAACCGCAACAAGCGGCATGCGGCGTTGCAGCAAATCCAGTCGGATTTCATGGATCATTTTAACATGAATATTATGGTCGATGATATTAAGAAAAAAATAAACAGTTTAAGAACCCAATTTTTTGCTGAAGCGAATAAAATAAAAAAGAGTAGAGCAAGCGGATGCAGTTCTGATGATGTCTACATCCCAACATTATGGTGTTTTGAGCAGCTGAAGTTTCTAGATGACACCAACCCTGTAAGAGAAGGAGAATCATCATTCGTACAGCATCATTCGGAAGAAGAAAAAGAAGAGGAAGAAATAGTGTTTGATGGAACAGTGGAGGATTTCAACAGCAGAGATGTGGATGGAGATGTGGATTTGTTTACTCCATCATCTAGCAGGCAATCTACAAGGGCATCTGATCGGTCCGACGAAACCTCGAAAAGAAAGAGAGGCAAAACGGACACCGTGAGGGATGCAAAGGCGATTGACCTGATGGAGAAAGTGTCGAGCATGTTAGGTGCAGTGGAACCGCCTTCGATGGATTCCGTTGAGGCGTTTGGATTGTGAGCACTTTACGAAATATTATTTTCTTAACAACACATTTATGTTACGATTTTTAGAGTAATTGTTGCGGAATTAAAGCAACTCAAAAACCCTGTCACTTCTAGAAGACTCCGCAGGCATTTTTTGGAGCTAATCCATAAAGCTATAGAAGATGAAGAAGAAGAATGAATATTTATATGAATATGTGTTTAAATTTACAAATCAAAACTGAATAATATATTATTATACAATTCGGAACAATTAATCCGTTACAATAAATTTCAATATAACAAAATTTAAAATTAAATACGGCGACAATACATTTATTAAAATTAATCCATCAAAAACAATCCAAATTAATTTAAAATTAAATAGAAATTTAGTAATTTAGTAAAATTTGATTCACGTGTCTATTTTATATTTCAACAATTACGAAATGGCTTTCTTCATCAGATTTTTAAATATTTTACGCCGTTAATAAATTATTGAAAAAAATCTACATTCGTTATATATTGCGATCAGCATATTATAATTTTGGAATGTGTTAATCTCGTAAACTGTCTGCATTACGAAATTTCATTAATTATCAGATAGAGAGCACTTACCAAAAAAAAAAAACTATACACTATGACAAACAGACAAGAATAATTATTTTCATATTGCAATCTTGTCTGGAAAATGTGTTTTAAACCTGAGTTTGAAAAATGAAAGCACATAAAGATAATTGTAGTACGGAGTGGAAGGAAATGAATGAAATGAATTTACAATGGACCCTACCCCAAATCAACCCCAATTTCGACAATAATTTGAATGCAGCTTTAATATGTATACAATCAGAACACGTTTATTTTAATATTTGCTTATATTTTATCATCTTGCCAAGGAACGCTTCCTTCGTTATTAAAATATTCTTTAAATTCTTCTCTAATTGAAATAGAGGATACTCTTGATCTGTTGCCACTTTGCCTTGAAAGGCCAAAAACGATTACATGATTTCTATCAACATCATTCATATAATTTGGATTTTCAGCTTTTATAAAATTGTGTAAAACACAACATGCCAAAGTTATGACCTGGACTTTTTCAGGTTTTAAGTTTATTGTTGTTAAAAGAACTCTAAAACTGTTAGCCAGAATACCAAACGCGTTTTCAACAACCATTCTACCTCGACTTAACCTGTAATTAAAAATGCGTTGTTCATATGCCATATTTTTAAGAGGATATGGCTTAAGAATCTGATCATTCAATGGAAAAGCGGCATCAGCTAAGATTAAATGAGGTACAAGCTTCTCTGGTCCTGGTAGATTTCTGTCTTCTGGTATATTTAAAGAATTTGCGGCTATTGCCCGTGCTAAAGTAGACTGCCTCCAGACTCCTCCGTCAGATACTCGACCATTAACTCCAACATCAACGTAGATAAAGTTGTAATTAGCATCAACCAATGCTAATAATACAATGCTATGTGTATTTTTATAATTGTAATACGTAGAACCATCAGCTCTAGGGGCTCGAAAAACAATATGCTTCCCATCAAGAGCTCCTATGACATTGGGAACATTCCAATTGTTTTCAAAATCTTTGGCTATATTAAGCCATTCTGCAGAAGTGTTGGGAGTCTAAAAATTATATTTAAACATTATTTTTATAATTACTTTGTATATATTTCTTACTTTTAAATATGTATTCTTTAATACATCGTATATAGCTCTGCAAACAATTGGTACAAATAAAGATATTGTTGATTCCGATATTCTAAATGAGTACATTAAACTTCTATAGGTTTCGCCAGTAGCCAAGAATCGTAATGTTACAATTAATTTATCTTCTGCACTGATTGCATTTCTGAATTTTGTATCAGTTTTCTGTATTCTAGCTTCAACCAGTTTTAGAAGTAAATTGAAATTATCTTCCGATAAACGTAAATATTGTTTAAATTGTTGTTTGTCTTTCTGAAACTCTTTTTTCACCAGTTTTAAGCTTGCTTGATCTTTGTTTTCCAACCAAGGTCTAACCCACCACCTTCTTTCAATTGATTTCGGTTTCATCATCAAACATGCAGTACTTGTTATTATTGCCATAATAATAGCCCGTTTTTTAATAAGAGCACGTCTTCTATCACTATTATATCGCAGATATTTTCCACTCATATTTAACATGTAAACATAACCAAACAATCAGTATTTTGTTTTATTATGTTTGTACACCTGTTTAAATGACGAAATCTTCCAATAAATTCATGAAGTTATTCAATAGTGTAATACAAAACGGTTTCGTGAAGAAATTCACGAATTAATTCATAAAATAATTCATGAATTAATTCACGAATAAATTGTTGGTGTAAAACTAGCATTAAAGACTGGTTAAAAATCTCCGTGTGACATCGCAGAAGCTAAACTGTTGCAATTGGTAACAGAAGGTTTGTTTTATTTGATTTTATCAGATGCAAAAACATAAATCTTCATCGATATTTACCAAAACTGTGACATGTGTTCTTTACAGATTGTTTATCATACTATGAAGCAATTGACGAGGATGACGCAAAAGTAAGAAGAGTTAGAAGGCAAACAAGGTGACAGAATAAATGCGTATTACGATTGTCAAGGTTTCGTAGAATATTTGTTGCGTGATGTGACATTACTGCCCCTCTGGACCAACATATACGCATCAAATTTTGGATTACCTGGAGTAAATCCAATTAGCGCTGCTGCGGAGCAAGTGTTCTGAAAAATCAAAAATACAGCGTTATCTAAGAAGCTACTGATGCGGGTTGATGCATTTATATTAGAATATATTAAATATTTAGAAGGGAAGATAAAGCAGATAGATGATAATGTTGTTCAAACTGCTAAGGATCAAGAACGCCCGGTATCATATAAAACTAATTTTGAACCTTCTTCAGATGACCCAGCGGAGTTGGTAGAGTGTATTCTATCTGCGGTACCTAGTAAATCATTAACATCAACAGTCGTAGAACAAGAAACAATGTGTTCAGTCGAGATCCAAAGCTTACGTTTATTGGAAAATTTACCAGGTATAATTGCAAACCAAATCGGTATCAATGAATGCATTCAACCGTTGAATCACTTTATTTCAGAGTTTGTTCGGAATTCCGGTGAATGTCCCATCCCAATAAACACACGTACGTTTTTTTGACGTTTATTTTTAGTTGATTAAGTTGATAATACGTTTTACGTTGAATTTTCAACGATTATTTAGACAATTAGATTAAAACGTTACAAATAAACGTTTTTATATTAAAATATCAACGTTAAATTCAACGTTTGGTGTATAAAATAACAAGAATTTAACGTCAACATTATTCAAAAAATTAACCATAAAATTTTTAGGTTAAAATTTGTTAACTTGACTTAAAAAAAAACGTTAATTAATAAAATTTTTACTACGCTCTAACAACGTAACAATTCAACGGAAGATGAACGTTTATTTATGTTTTTTTACAACTAAATTAAAACGTTGTTATAAATACGTGTTTACATTCAAAAAAATCAACGTTAGATTCAATGTCAACATTATTTAAAAAATTAACCATTAAATTTTTAGGTTAAAATTTGTTAAGTTGCCTTAAAAAACACGTAAATAAATAAAATATATTCTACGGTCTAATAACGTAACAAGTCAACGTAAGATGAACGTTTATTTATGTTATTTTGCAACCAAAATAAAACGTTGTTATAAATACGTGTCCACATTTAAAAAAATCAACGTTAAATTCAACGTCAACATTATTTAAAAAATAAATCATTAATTTTTTAGGTTAAATTTGTTTGCTTAACGTAAAAAAAACGTTAATAAATAAAAAAAAATTACGCTCTAATTACGTAACAATTCAACGTAAGATGAACGTTTATTTATGTTTTTTTACAACCAAATTAAAACGTTGTTATAAATACGTGTTTACAATAATAAGTATATATATATCAAGATTATGTTTTAAAATAATCTTGATTTTTGGTAAGTAATTTCTAATTATTTATAGATAAAATAGTTTTCAAAGTGTTATTCAGTTGTTGCATTCATTACATATAGATACATCATGCAAATAAACTAAAAAATAATAACTTTGTTAAAAAGCAACGTAGAATCAACTAAATTATAACGTGTTAAACACTTATGACTTTGCGTACTTTAGTTGATTCTACGTTGCGATTTAATAAAGTTATTTGGCACTTAGACAATTTAATCAACTTTTTAATTAGAATAGATAATAATTTAATATATATCATTTTAGCTAATGTAATGTAATTATTGTTTATATTTTTATGGCAATTTCTCGTATTGGTCGGAGCATAAATCCTATTACAATGCGCTCATGCGCAATCAATCACCACATATCATACAGATATTTCGTTCGCTACAGACAACAGGCGTTCTTTGCACGTGCTAATAGTTTTAAATCAATCTTCATTTTTGGTAAGTACTTTCTTATTATTTTGCAATAAAATAGTAAATACAGTGTTATTCTATTGTTACATTAATTACATATAAATAAATCAAGCAATTAAACTAAACTATAATAGCTTTGTGAAAAAGCAACGTAGAATCAAGTAAATTATAACGTAATAAACACTTATGACGTTGTACTTTAGTTGATTCTACGTTGCGATGTAATAAAGTTATTTGGCACTTAGACAATTTAACCAGATGTTTAATTAGAAGTATATATCATTTTAGCTAATGTAATGTAATTATTGTTTTTATTTTTAAGGCACTTTCTCGTATTGGTTGTAGCGTGAATCCTAATGGTATGCGCTCATGCGCAATCAATCACCACACATCAAACAGATATTTTGTTTGCCACAGTCAACAAACGTTCTTCGCACGTGCTAATAGTTTTAAAACAATCTTCATTTTTGGTAAGTACCTTTTTGTTATTTTGTGATAAAATAGTAATTACAGTATTATTCTATTGTTACATTAATTACATATAAATAAATAATGCAAATAAACTAAACTATAATAGCTTCGTTAAAAAGCAACGTAGAATCAACTAAATTATAACGTAATAAACACTTATGACATTGTACTTTAGTTGATTCTACGTTGCGATTTAATAAAGTTATTTGGCACTTAGACAATTTAACCAGATGTTTAATTAGAAGTATATATCATTTTAGCTAATGTAATGTAATTATTGTTTTTATTTTTAAGGCACTTTCTCGTATTGGTTGTAGCGTGAATCCTAATGGTATGCGCTCATGCGCAATCAATCACCACACATCAAACAGATATTTTGTTTGCCACAGTCAACAAACGTTCTTCGCACGTGCTAATAGTTTTAAAACAATCTTCATTTTTGGTAAGTACCTTTTTGTTATTTTGTGATAAAATAGTAATTACAGTATTATTCTATTGTTACATTAATTACATATAAATTAATAATGCAAATAAACTAAACTATAATAGCTTCGTTAAAAAGCAACGTAGAATCAACTAAATTCTAACGTAATAAACACTTATGACGTTTTACTTTAGTTGATTCTATGTTGCGATTTAATAAAGTTATTTTGTACTTGAACTTAAAAATATAACCAGTATTTGAATTAATAGTACCTATTTTAATTGTAATTAATGCAAGTTTATTTATATTTGCATTTACAAAGCAATTAAATTACAGTTTATTCCAAATTTAAATACATATTGTCTAATATATTTTTTTATTTTATTATTACAGTCTCGTTTGCTAACATACAAATTAAGTGACATATATTCAAGTTGTAAGACAGTAATTATTTTTAGTGATATTAACTATGAAAAGAAACATTGTTTCAAAGCGGCAAATTCAGCGTAGGATTAAAAAACAAATCGACAGTTTTTATGCACAAAATAATAAAACCAAAATTGACCCAAATAATAGTAGTCAAAATAGTATAAATGCAAAATCTTTGTCATTAACAAACAACGACAATAAAGATTTGGCAGTGGCTTCTCCATTGTCATCAAAAACTTTAAAAACTCCATGCCAATCTTCCAAAGAGGTTCATATAAACGAAAATATACCGAGCGTTTCAGACACGCAGTATTTAAGAACGTTTTGTAACATTGCTTGTCATAATATTGAAGAAAATTTAGTTTATAATAATGAGGATAGTGACTGTGATTCAACAGATCTACAATTAGATCAACAAGTTTTATTAAAAAATCAAATGCAACAATGGGTTTGTAGACATAATGCAAGCACTAATTCTGTTTCGGATTTGCTAAAAATTCTTCATCCTTTTTTAAATTTTTTACCAAAAGATTGTAGAACTTTAATGTCAACTCCACGTTCAACAGAAATAATTAAACTAAATAATGGTGACATGCATTACTTTGGAATAAAAACTAAACTTATTTCAAAACTTCAAAACGGTTTTAAAATTGATGTTCAAAAAATTCTTATACAAATTAATGTAGATGGACTTCCACTATTCAAAAGCAGCTCTACCGAGTTTTATCCAATTTTGGGTTTGTGCAAAGATTTTGTTGACAATTCCCCGTTTTCAATAGCAATTTTTTGTGGAAAGGGAAAACCAGACCCTATAGAAATTTTTTTACAAAAATTTATTGAAGAAGTAAAAGAATTAAAAATTGCAGGAATTAAGTTAAAAAACATAACATACGATTTTGACATCAGCTGTTTTATTTGTGATGCTCCTGCACGAAGTTATTTAAAACAATCTATTGGTCATACCAGCAAACTAGGATGTGAAAAATGTAATATAGTGGGAAATTATGCAAATCACAGAATTAACTTTTCGCAAAATGTTCTAAGGTTGTATCCTAAAAAGCAGGATAGTGATTTTTATTTTCAAAATAAGCCTTTTATTAAACGAAAATCTCCCCTTTTAGAAATAAATGTAGGTCTTGTGTCTCAATTCCCATTAGATCCAATGCATCTAGTTTTTTTAGGAGTTATTAAAAGAATTTTGGTTAATTATTATATTTGCGGTTCCCCTCCACATAAACTATCTCAATCAATTATTAATTCAATGAATATTAAGATCTCAGAGATACATCCTTTTATTACATCTGATTTCACAAGAAAAACTAGAAACTTCAAGGAATTAAAACGTTGGAAAGCAACAGAATTTAGATTGTTTTTGCTTTATACTGGCATTATTATATTTCATAATTATCTAAATACACAACAATATGAAAACTTTGTCGATTTACATTGCGCCATATTTATTTTGTCACAGCCAAATCTCATTTGTAAATATCTAAATACCGCTGAAACTATTTTACAAAATTTTGTTATCAAAGCTGCTTTTGTGTTTGGAAATGATTTTGTAGTGTTCAATGTTCATAATTTAATTCATTTAACAGATGATGTTAGAAAATATGGAAGTATTAATAATTTTAGTTGTTTTCCATTTGAAAATTATTTAAAATCTTTAAAAGATAAGGTTCATTCAAGTAACAACCCCCTACAACAAGTCCATAACAGAATTTGTGAATTTGATAATTTTACTGTTAACAAGATGGGCGATGTGGTAAAACCTATTGTTGTACCCAAATTTACTTATTCTGAAGTTTATGATTGCAATCAAAAATTAATAGAATATAAGTGTAAAAAGCTATGTTTCCAAACTAATTGTACTTTGTCTATTTTTCAACCAGATAATTGTGTACTTTTAAAGAATAATAAAATTTATCTAATTAAAGAAATATTGTTTTATAAAAACAATTTTGAAATTATAGGTACTCGTTTTGAATATTACGACGACTTATACGTATCACCTTTAAGATCAAGAAAATTAGGTATATTTTACGTAAGAAAAACTGTTGATAAAGTTTTTAATTTCAAGTTAGCAGATATTGTTTCGAAATGTCAACTTTTACCTCACAAAGAAGGATTTGCTGCTTTCTCATTAAACATAAATTTTTTTAATTAAATATAAATTGTTTTTATTGTCTCACATTTGATATACTATATATTTATATTTATAAATATATAGATATTGTATATTTCTTAGTAAATTATGTATGCCATCGTGGAATTTGCTACGTCTGCTGATGGAAAAACATCTAATACTGAAATATCAGTAGTTCCGTCACAATGGTTGGTTAAAAATGAAAAAAAATGTTACTGGCCTAAAGGATCACACGTTTCTCTAATAGAATTAGTAGTAAAGTTAGCTCCATATAAAAAATCTTGGGTTAAATATCCTGTCTACAAAGTTCATTGCAAAAAAGGTATAGTACGATAACCAACCAATAAATACTTTAATTTTAACATAAAATTTGGTTTTATAGACGAATACAATGTAGCAGAGTTTACACTTGCAAGTTTATTAGATGAAGCAGCCAACGGAAGTGACATCTCAATTGTAAGCACAAAAAGTCTTGGTCGTAAAGTTATACAATCAGATGATTCTACATCTTCTGAATCCGAACTTGAAACAGAGACTTCTCTAAATAGAACGGTAATTTCTTCCGCCCAGCAACCAAATTTACCTCAAAGTGTATCCGTATTAGGTTTGTATTTGTTTACTAGTGTTTTAAAATTGTATTAAAACTTTTGATTTTCAAAAATTCAGAGACAGTGGCAACACCAGTCAGCTTACATCAACAACTTCAAACTCCAAGTGCTACAACTTCTTCAGCTACATTGATTGCTACAACTTCCAGTCAGCTTACATCAACAACTTCAAACTCCAATTGCTACTACTTCACAAAATGCTTCTCTACCAAATAATTGTGCCAATTTGACAACCATGGATTTACCTGAAGGTTAGATTTTCATCGTTTTTATTTTAGGATTACTATTAACAATCAAATTTTGTTTTGTTTAATAAAGTACTTTAAAAACTACTAAAATATGGTAAAAAATGATGAAAAAATATTGTAATTTGAAACAGGCAATCGCAATTTCACAATTTTGAAACACCTTGTAAACAATAACTTAATATAAATAAACATTTAATTATTTTTTAGATTGGTTAACAATGCCGTTAAATGAAAATGCATCCATTGCTAGTAGCTCCGGTAATTATAGGTACTTGAAAAAAAATATGTTAACATTGAAAGAAATTTGTTTCAGATGTCCAGCAGTTACTAAATGAACAAAAATATATTGTTCAAACTTTGACAAGACTAATAGCTAACTCTGAACAACAATCTTTACTAATTAATGAATTAGTGCGACACAACCGAACTGCTACTCAAAGTACAATTGCACCAGAAAATGCGCCCACCCTGCCATTTACAAACAACGAAGACTTTGTTAGTTTTGACTCTTTAATAAAGACCGATGCAAACTTGCGTTCTTACATGGTGAATGTTTCTATAGATAGGTGACATTTTGGTAATTTGAATTTTATTGTAGATTCATCGGTTGGCTGCGGTAGGTGGCTCAGGCATTGATTCATTGACTAGACGTATTTTAAAATTTTTATTTACTAATAATGTCGCAATGCTCTACAATTGGAAAGGCCGCGATAAACTCTCATTTGAGAAAACAAATATTATGGCGGTTATAACTGGTAAGAATGTAATGATTAAAACGACATTACCAATAAGGTAAATTGTTTTAGAAGCTGCAAAATTAAACTTTTCTAAAAGTGAGAAAAGTGATTTAACAGTAGCCAATACTGTTAAAGATTGGCTTAAATATGCAAAAGCAAGAGACTCAAAAAAAAGAAGACTTGATTAATTTTTATATTATTATTTGTTTATTTTTACACATGTTTTATATTTGATTAATACCGAGCGAGTAACAATAATCTTTATCTCAGAGGAATAAAGTCTGTATTAGAATTTATAAAATATTAGTTTTCACAAAAGTTATAATTGCTGTTATTATAATAGTTATAAAAGTTATTATAGCTGAGATCCATATAATTGTTGCTCTCTCGGTACATTTAACAATTTTATTATATAAATATGCTTTTCTAAACATGGTTAACTTAAATAAGGGGACAATGTATTTACACTTTTCGAGATACAGCTTTTAATTATTTTATTTAAAGCAATGTATTTTGATAGTGAATGTACCTTGTATTTGTCTTTTTTTTCAAATAGGATGATGGTTACTCTAACAACAATTGCAAAATCAAAATTTAATTCAAAATAAAATCTAATTAGAATTTGTAAATAAATTATTTTATTGTTATTTTAGTAACAACCATCCTATTTGAAAAATACAAATACGTGGTACACTATCAAAATGCATTGCCTTAAATGAAATAATTTAAAGCTGTATATTGAGAACTATATACATTTGTTAAAATTTTTATTTGAAGCTTTTTCCTTGTTTTAGTGCGATGAGTACGCCACCGAAGTTTATCCCCTTATTTTTGTTACTCCCTGTTTTATATAAATTCAATGTGTTTATTTGTTTTTTATAAATACAAAGTGTGATACAAGTTGCGTGCTTAAACTTGTAAGAAAATGCATTTTCCTATGGCACGCAATTGATTCAGTCCAGTATATAATTAGTAATAGGTTATATAAATATATTTTATAAAAATACTTTTTTGTTATATACTTGAATATAATGTACATGTTTTTATTTATAATGCATGTTTATTTATTTTTTAGTAGTTCTTTTATAAATATAATTTAATTATAATTATCAATGTGGTCTTCTTTAAACCTATTTTTCTCCTTATTTAAGAAAAAACGTTTGTAAAAACTTAGCAAAAATACTTAAAAACAACGTCATAATAATTGGGTTATAACACGTTAGTTTAAAACACTAAACCGATAAAGCAGGTAACGATGAATTGCTTCAAATAAAGAACGTTAAATATACTGTCAATATAACGTAGTATCAACCGTATAATAATAAAGTATTAACACGTTATTTTAGAACAATGACCCAAAGGCAGAAAACATTAAATTATCTCAATTATATGACGTTAAATAAATGGGTAATATAACGTGTAATCAACCGGTAACAGAACTTGAAATTATCGATTAATAATACTTCAAATCAACAATTTTTTGAACGTTGAAGAATAAGCTTTTATATTATTTATTAAACACGTTACTTTGTAACTTATTTTCAACGTATATTAAACAGTAGTATACAACGTTGACAACTGCGACATTCTCCCGTTGAAATATTACTATTTGTGAACTGACAATAAACGTACCGTTACAGTTTCAATCAACGTTATTTTAACGAAACTGTGTTTATTGGGATATGTGTAACCGGAAGTCAACCCGAAAGAAATCACAAGTGCTTAATATGTGCTAAGACAGTACACGCAATTGAAGAATGTTCGATTGCCGCTGGAGAGGAAGGTTACAGACAAAAACGCATCTGTTTACTATGTCGTAACCACCGGGATTACAAAATAAATTTAGCTCTCCAAGAATTCGATAACTGGGGCAATATAGGGCTAAAAAACGAAAAGGCCATCTCGGTAAGGAGTCTCAAAAAGAAATCGTTTTCTGGAAAAGAGAACAAAAGAAGTGTACCAAAAAAATCGTTGTACTTAGGTACTCAAAAGTTTAAGATACAAGATAGAATGATGAAAAAAAGTAAATCGATTCCAATAATAAAAAACGGCAGTACTCTGGAACTAAGTGCAGTTTTAATTAACGGCAATAAAGTGTACCTGAGAATGACTTGTGCTTTCGACAGCATATTTCAGGTTATCCTTGCACACACCTATGACGACGAAGAATTTTGTGAGAAGGTAACATAACAAATTATATAATCTATATCATGTTTTAAAGTACCCTTATTAAAAACAACTCAACCCCGCGAATTTATTACATCAACCCACAACACTGTTACTGATAAAAGGGCGCTTTTTCAATTCTTAATTATTTGCTTGAAAATGATAAGCAGTGTGGGGTGTAATAAATTCTTAACTCATTTCAAGAGAATTTTATTAACCATAATTGTATTCCTTGTCTAGGTGTCAGTACTTGCCAAAGACAATGTTTTTTTTTAAAACAGTGCGCCTTGTACGTGAACATGGTTTGAAATCGCACAGTTACGGACTTAGAGCAAGAGTCCTGTCAGAGGTTTACCAGCACAAACCTAGTCCAGATATCCCAGAGGTCGTCAATGTCGATTGTAACGATAACGTGGGGAATACAGTTAGCAAAATATTTGCTAATCAGTTTCCCAGTTATGAACGTATCCGCAGATGCAGAAAAAAACTGTAGAGTAGAATGTACAAAATTTTCTTGCTATGAGATTCTAAAAAGCCATTTAACATTAAAAAAAATTGACGATATTGTAGCTGAGTGGAGAAGTGTTGGTCGTACTGGGATATGCACTCAAAACAATTGCGGGGAATTAAGAGAAGACATAGATAACTTGGGGGAGATGAACATTTAAAATTCATTTTTTGTTCAACGAACCAGACTTTTTTAATTTTAGGTGATCTTGTTTTAATCAATGCGGTGTAGGATTGCTGCGACCGCAGATTGGCTTATAAGGCTGGTTGCTTATAGGGCTGGCGACCGCTTATATGGCTGGTTGATTATCACAACCAGTCCAGAAGAAAACTGGAACAGAACCTCGGTCATTATTCGGGGTTAGCGTGGAGAAAAGATGGTAGCTGGGTAAGATATGATGACATGACAACCAAGGAAAAGATTTGCGCACTCAACAGAACGACCGTAAACCCTGCTTTACTCATCACAAAAAAAAATTATAATAAAATTATAATTCTATAATAAAATAATAATCTTGTTATGAATATTATTATATATCCCGACACATTCTGTTATTACTTTTAGGGCCAGTCCACAAGTTTTGTATAAATCAAGTATAAGATAAATGCTAGAAATCAAGTGTAAGATAAATGCTGCTTGGTGGTAGCTAACCCTACAAGAAGAGGGTGGTAGCTGAGTGGTATTAGACTTTGAAAACTATAAATTTTTAAAATTTTCCCAATTTTAAATTTTATTGTCAAACTTCAGATGGTGGTCACAGAGTTAATCACCACTCTGTATATTTAGGGAGTGATGATATGCATGGAATTATTGTAATAAATTGAAAATAATTTAATTCAACTAATCCCGAATTTTCGAGCAAATATTATTATACTTTTAGCCTATATTGTGTGTACCTTTGGATGAACCTGGCCAGATTTTAAATACGCAACGAGCAATTAATTTATTTCTTATTGTAATAATTGGTAATTATTGTAACTGTTAGATTTAGAAATTTTGATATTTTTAAATCTGTAATGTGGTGTATCTTTAGATAAACCTGGCCCACAACCTCATATTTTAAATACGAGACAAGTAATTAATTTTTTTCAAATTGTAATAATTAGTAATTATTGTGTAAGTATTCTTCCCCTGGTTACTCACCCTGCGGGGTAAAAAAGCTGGTCTAGTTTTAACCACATTAGATCGCCTCTGTACAAAACCCTTTTGTCAGAACTCGCTCGAATTTTCGATCCTATTAGATTTCTCGCACCTCTCACGTTCTGTGCGAAGGTTCTAATACAGCGCTTGTGGGCTTTGAATTTGAGTTGGGATGAACAACCTCCCTCTGAGATCGTTGACCAATGGTCAAATTACAAATCGCAATTACTGTTATTAGCCAATCTCAAAATACCGCGCCTTTGTTTCACGTCGATTTTTACGTGTTGCGTTCTCCATGGTTTTTGCGATGCTTCTGAGTCGGGATACGCCGCGGTAGTTTACGTTAAATTTACTGATGCGGCTGGTCAAGTTAATGTTCATTTGCTTTGTACAAGATCTAAGGTTGCGCCGCTTAAGCGAATCTCCGTTCCTCGCCTCGAACTATGTGCTGCGCTGTTGCTCGCCAAGTTATTAGATTTCTCCGTCAAAACTTACGAGAATTTGATCACGTTTCACCATTGCTTTGGTTGGTCGTACTCGACAGTAGCGCTCGCCGAGATCAGTTCTTCTCCCCATCGTTGGAAAACCTTTGTGGCAAACCGCGTCACGCAGATACAACAAGTCGCACCGTCGGTTACTTGGCTCCATGTTCGTTCGGAAGACAACCCTGCAGATTGTGCACCTCGCGGTTTATCGCCCTACGACTTAGTTTCGTTTACGCTTTGGTGGGCGGGGCCCAAATTTCTGCAGAGTCCCAAATTTCTCGATTCCGAACTAGTCGCTTCATACAATCAAAAGATCTTGCCTGAGGATTCTCTCGGGGACAAGAAAACGACGATGTTGACAGTCGCAGTCGCGAAAGATGAGTCGGTCCCGTGGGACGATTTATTGAATCGGTTTTCTTTGTTGCGAAATATTGAAAATATTGTTGCCTATTGCCGTCAGTTTATAAAGCCCGTTTTACAGCTTGCAATACTTTTGCAAGTTTCAATAGTATTGCACGAAATATTGACGCAAGGCATGCGCATTTGAGACATTTTGAAAACTTGCAATGTCTTGCAAATTATAGGTTTTGTACCATTTTCATTGCAATTGCAAGTGCAAGTCTAGGGGAAAACCTAGTGATTTCATAGTTACCAACATTAAACAAATATTCCCTACATTCTATCGGTGATAGCATGTAGGGAATATTTCAACTGATTGACAGCGAGTGACTTTCCATCGGTGATAGCATGTAGGGAATATTTCAACTGATTGACAGCGAGTGACTTTGGCTTCGTTTGTGTTATTTGTCTTATTTAAATTGTATTTTAGAGCAGTATTGGGTTTGAAATCATCGCAAATGACTTGCAAAAGGTAAGTTAAATTATATTTATACTTATTAGGTATGTTGTTTTTGCGTTTATGTTTGTTTATTAACAATAAATTTTAATTTTAGGTTATCGGTTGATTGGAGCAAGGATGCAACGGGATTTCTAATAAACCTCTACGAAGAGCATCCCTGCCTGTACTTGCCAACACAAGCAGACTACCATAATCGAAATATAAGAAGCAAATAGCACTCCAACAAATTACACAAGAATTTAATGAAGCATATCAAACAACACGAAAACAGCGGATATCAAAAAAAAAAATTCATGGGATAAGAACCCAGTATTTAGCGGAAATTCAAAAAATTAGAAAAAGCGAGGCATCAGGGGCATCACCAGATGGTGTTTACATCCCTAAAATATGGTGCTACGACGCTCTGGGTTTTTTAAAATCGGGTACCAGTGTAATTTCTCAAGGAAAATCTAATCTTGAACACCACACTACACCAGAAGACACCGAAAAGGTCGATGAAGAAAACGTAGTAAGTAAAAATACTGTAATCTTTTGAGACTATTTTTGATTACTAATTGTTACTCATTATTTTATACGTTATTTTGAAACCCACGAAAATTTAATGATATGCTCTTTCTTTATAATATTTCTGTAAATTTGAGGATTTATTTTGTAGAGCGAATCGGAAGTCGTACTGTATAATGGAGAAATTGCCCATTTAAATGAGTCAAACATCTTTTCACCAATATTAAGAACGGAATCCAGAGCATCATCATCCACCAGAGATGCCTCCAGAACTCCTTCTAGATGTGATGACCAATATCAAGAGCCCAAAAAACGGAAGAAACGAGACACAGAAAAGGAGTCATTGGGCTCTGTAATTATGGATGCAACAGCCACTCTTAAGAAATTTGCAAAAGAGGACGAAGAGATACACTCCCCTTAAACATGCCCTGTGAACATGACACTCCCCTTGTAACATGCATCATTTGCACAGTATGTTTCCAATTTGTTTCTGTACATGATTTCGTACTGGGTATTAGTTTTCACTCTGATTACATATAATAATATATTATATAAGTGTAACGTATTACATATATATATATATATATATAGTGAATAAGTGTTACGTATTCAACTGCAATTCAAGATTCTATATGTATTATTAATAGATATCAACTTTTTTCCAGTGTCGCCACTGAAATGAAGCACGTTGTAAACGAAGAACTTCTTGATGATCTCAAAAAGTTCATCTTTGATGCTATTTTTAAGGCAAAAAAAAACAGAGGGAACTAAATGCACAAAAATATAATTAGTTTTTAATAATATATAGTTATAACTTTAAGATGTTGGTAATACTTGTTATTGCAAAACAGACTTGCTGGCTGTAAAACGAATCGGCAAGATATTGCATGCAATATTTTTTCAAAGCTGTTTTACTGCAATCAATTGCTGCAAGACAATTGCAGAAGTATTGCAAACTGTAAAACGGGCTTTAACAAACTACAAGTTAAAGATTCGAAATTCCGCCCCGCTGTCAGAGCAAAAGTTCGACCATTCTCTCCGAATCTTCGTAAAGCACGTTCAACAAGACGTCTTTCGTGATCCAATCACTTTTGTTAGATATTGGATATGGTATTAATCTGTTCCGGAAATTATCTACATTTTTGGGCGCAGCCGATGTTTTCAGAGTGAGCGGACGGATTCGCAACTCTCGGCTGTCTTTTGACGCAAAACATCCTATGGTGCCCCTGCCTAATACTTCGGTTGTTTAAAAACCGTTCCGCGATTTTGGTGGGCGCTATGTTCTGTTCACCTTTTCCTGTCTCCTTCGCTTTCGTTTCTTCAGCTTTCAAGTCATTGATCATTATATTTTCAACAATGCAGACGGAACTATAAATTTCAAAATCAGACAATAAGTCGAAAACAATACAAAGCATTAGATTACTTAACCCCCTTACTGTGGCTAAGAAGCATGTTTGCATGATGGCTACATCCTATTGTTCAAAACAACAATAATCAATACTCACATTATAGGGACAACTGAAAAAAGAAATTTCTGATATGTTGGATCAAAACATAAACCAAGCTAGTCACTGTAGAGTGCGTCGATAGTATCAATAACCAAAAAACTACATCCGGGAGAAGATCGATTACAGAGGAATAAATATGATTACGAAGGCAGATAATTTTCCTCTGCCAAACTTGCAAAGAACGTTTCATAAGTTAACGAGATGTTCGTTGTTTTCTACAATGGATGAGTTCCACGTCGTGTTTGAGCCTCCTAGATACAGATATGATATAGCGGAGAACTACGCCGGTAAGATAATGGAACGCCTCCATCAAGCTTTTATTGTAGTTCGATAAAATTTTAAGATATGCGCAGAACAGGGAGAACAGCACAAGAAGTACCGTCATGCTATAAAACAACGATATGCAGTGGGTGATATAGTATACCTTCTTACGCCACCAATTGGGAAGACAAATGTAGCACAAAAATGTATTCCTCTGTGAGCGGGGTCTTATAGAGTAATCAGTGCCAGGTGAGATAAATTAAAAAGTGAAGAAAATGTGTGGCAAGCGAGAGCCAGTGGTTCACGTAGACCGGTTAATAACTTATTATCATATAACGACGGATGACCAAGACAAAGAGCACGAAAAGGAAAAAATGGATCATATGGATGATGAAGAGCCAGAGCAGATAATTACAGCAGCGGGTGGGCATCCTATTCCTAAAAGCATAGTGGTAACATCAAGATATTTGAATAAGAGTTCGGTTCAAGAAGAAGCTAGTGAAAGTGCGAATTTACAAGAACAACCGGAGATGAACAATGTAAAAGTGGAAGTTGGGCAGACAATTGAGAAGGAACAAACACCAAGGCATTGGCATGAGCCAATTCAAGTGTCAACTTGCCTAGTGAAAGTTACGCGTTTGATAACTTATTGCGGAATGCATGACCATTCATTGATTGTAGAGTACGGGTTGCTAACGTATATTCATAAAGTGGTTGCCGTAGGGTGTAAAAGAATACATCAGGAAGGACGGTTTAGTGACTTTAGGGAAACTGTGGTTGATTGACTAAAAAGTAATGCTACAACGCATTACGCGTCGGTAACTATAGCGGGGAAAATGGGAATAGATGGTTCTTGTACGGGATACACACATTATGGTATGATGTGGGACAATGTAGTTGTGACAGCCGGAGTGAAAATCGAATTGAATTACTATAGTGTAGCGATACAATTGGACACAAACGAATTACGGTTAAGAGGCTACGGTTAAGAGGTTTAGTTTGCAAGTTTACGGATAATTATTGCATAGATGTGAGTATTGGTGAAACGACTTGAGACGCTATATCAGTGCACGAGTGTAAACGGTTCAATCTACTGTTCGACGGGACTGGTATAATTATTATAGAAATGCAGACTCGGAAACAATATTTAGTAGTGGAGCAAGAACCAAAAGTTTTCGCGTTGACTCTCATCGAGAAGAGAACATTGTCCGGGTCAATGGTCAAGCCGACAACCAGTCAGTCACCAATTACGAGGGTATTGCAAGTTCACGTTGTTTAGGAAACGTGGAGAAAATTGGGTAAGTCTTGCACCTCAATAAATAGCAGGTATTGTTCCATTAGAGCTTCGAGTAGGAGCCACCAGTGATTTGACTTTTAAACCCGTTTAAGGACCGAGACCGGGCGAGAATTACACCAACAAAAAGTCACAGCAGCGCAAGAAAACAATGATGTTGGAAGATGTTTGGTATGGAACGTAATACTGTGAGTAATACTATCATCAACCAATGTGTAAGAGAGAAAAGTGGATAGCCAGGGCTATATAAGCCATTTAGTAAGAAGGAACTTACTAAATAAACAGATGTAAAAAATACACGAGTATTTATGGGGCTGCATGACAGTAATCGGGAATTTTATGACTGGATGTTTGGGGATATGGATTGCATTCCGGTTTCTAAAGTTTGGTGTAGAAGTCATTCTGAATGGATCAGTCATATATCAAGTAGGTGGATGGAGTGGGCGTATCCTAGCTCTGCTATGAGATGCCATGGGACCTTATGAGTCATTCATAAAGCGCAACGAGCCAGAAAAATTGCAATGGAACAGTCAGGAGAAGAAAACACGTTGGAATCTGTGCCAACCGAGGTTCAAACATAGGTCATTAAAGTAGATAATAAGGGTTCATAATAAGGTCATTAAAGTAGATTTTGTGCATTAGGATTAAGTTACTAGTTATTTTTGTTTTGGTTGAAAGATTTCACAATTTTTTTTGTATTATGATTTTAATAAACGAGATTGTTTAAAGGTAATAGTAATAACTCGTAAGCAATGGTATTTTTTAATTTTTTTACGCTTTGAATTAAGATTTTACATCCAGAAGCATGATCCTAAGACCTGAATGCTTCGAGCGAATGACTGCCTCGTCGCCAGCAACGTACGAGTATAATAATTAATTATTATTGAAAACCATTTCATTAAATTCTCAATTTATGTATCACATCGTGTAATGATACAATGAAATGTTAAATTTGAGATAAAGTGGCAAAATTTAATATATCACAAGAATGTAATGATAGAACTACCTAATAAGTAACTTTTAGTGCGTAAAATACTTTACGATTAGTAGTATGCCTCATAACTAACCCTATGGCCTAAGCCAATTAAACTTGCAGAATCTACGTACATCAACTTAGCGAAACAACATTTCAATATCAAAAACCCAATTGTGCCATAATTAGCCGTTATTTAGTCGCTAATTAATTGTGGAAAAATAAATTTTGTCGTTAACTTTTTCTTTAAAAAACGTGATGTTTTGCTAACTTGATATAAAGTTAGCGAGACAACTTTAGTAATAATGCATATATTCAAAAATTGTTTGTGGCATAATTAGTTGTTAATAAGTCGCTAATTAATTGTGGAAAAATAAATTTTATCGTTAACTTTTTTAAAAAAAAAACGGGATGTTTCGCTAACTTGATATTAAATTAGCGAGACAACTTTAGTAATAATGCATATATTCAAAAATTGTTTGTGGCATAATTAGCCGTTAATAAGTCGCTAATTAATTGTGGATAAATAAATTTTGTCGTTAAACTTGTTGAAAAAAAACGTGATGTTTTGCTTTAAACGTTGATTGTGAAAGCGCCTTAATATTGATTCGGTCAGGCGCACAGGGTAGAGCTTAGCGATGTTTCACAAAAGTGGCGAAATTAACGTCTGAATATTCAATTGTGTTGTCGGCTAATTTTCAGTCACATTTTGATGAAACGTTTTTTGAGAAGTCCAGGACGAGTTATTAAACTGTGGAAATATCAAATTCGTGATCCAGTGCTACCAAAATGCCTCGAGGTCGTCCTTCTCTTATAGACAGTCGGGTCATCACCGACGCTGTTTTCAGTTACAAAGAAAACGTGATTTTTAAAGATGACTAAGGAGTTGAAGCAATCATGCCTGAATCAAACTCCGTTTGGTCGATGATTTCTGTTGATCTCAACGAGAAAATAATGCCTTCATCGCTTTATTCATACGTCGTCAACAACAAATTTAATTTGCGAAAATTGCTCCTGAATGAAGACTATAAACCACCAAGCAGTGAAAATGAAATTTCAAAAGAAAATCTTACGAATTCCTCACTCTCATACTCATTGGCAGATTCAAACTCCATTTTCACTTTGACCATTAGAAAGAGTGAATTCGACGATTTGGTGATGGAAACAACGAGAAAATATAAAACCAAGAATGGCAAAAACCACATGCGGATTGTCAACATTTTGCAACCCAATAAGTAGACAGAAATAATGTCAAAGATTATTTATGATGAGTTTCGTCTTCCCCATGGATATCATTTCGAGAGCAGCTATTTACTCAAGAACAAAATATCCGGGAAAATTACAGGTGAAAATATATTATATACAATTTTTGAAAATATATCCGAATTTTTTATCTTGATGTAGAATGCCCGACATAACTCTCTGCACCACGTGTCCAGAGTCAGAAGAAGTAGATGTATGAGGAAAAAAATTGTTTAGAGACATTATTAATGCAATAAAGTCACGAGAAATTTAATATATCACATTGATCTATCACAAACATGTAATGATAGAAATAGCTAAAATATAAAGAAGAAGTTTAGAGATATTATTAATGCAATAAAGTCACGAGAAATTTAATATATCACATTGATCTATCACAAACATGTAATGATAGAAATAGCTAAAATATAAAGAAGAAGTTTAGAGATATTATTAATGCAATAAAGTCACGAGAAATTTAATATATCACATTGATCTATCACAAACATGTAATGATAGAAATAGCTAAAATATAAAAAAAAAGTTTAGAAATATTATTAATGCAATAAAGTCACGAGAAATTTAATATATCACATTGATCTATCACAAACATGTAATGATAGAAATAGCTAAAATATAAAGAAGAAGTTTAGAGATATTATTAATGCAATAAAGTCACGAGAAATTTAATATATCACATTGATCTATCACAAACATGTAATGATAGAAATAGCTAAAATATAAAGAAGAAGTTTAGAGATATTATTAATGCAATAAAGTCACAAGAAATTTAATATATCACATTGATCTATCACAAACATGTAATGATAGAAATAGCTAAAATATAAAAAAAAAGTTTAGAGATATTATTAATGCAATAAAGTCACGAGAAATTTAATATATCACATTGATCTATCACAAACATGTAATGATAGAAATAGCTAAAATATAAAGAAGAAGTTTAGAGATATTATTAATGCAATAAAGTCACAAGAAATTTAATATATCACATTGATCTATCACAAACATGTAATGATAGAAATAGCTAAAATATAAAAAAAAAGTTTAGAGATATTATTAATGCAATAAAGTCACGAGAAATTTAATATATCACATTGATCTATCACAAACATGTAATGATAGAAATAGCTAAAATATAAAGAAGAAGTTTAGAGATATTATTAATGCAATAAAGTCACGAGAAATTTAATATATCACATTGATCTATCACAAACATGTAATGATAGAAATAGCTAAAATATAAAGAACGCTTAAACGAAAATGTTTCAGAAATAAACATATAAATTCTGATAAATGGTGGTTTATGTGTGCTTACAAATTTATTATTTGCACTATAAATATTTAAACATGACTAACAACATAAACTGCATGAATATTTTTGACAATAGATAAAATAAAATATCTTTTGATTGATTGAAATCCCAAATATGAGTTCCCTTCCCAGAATTGTTCGAATGCTATTAGTAGTGCGAATAGTACGGCCTGTTTTCTTCCTCATTTCCACTGTAGTGGATATTTACTATGTTTTGTATGTTCTTGCTGATTAATTCATCCACTAATTAGCATGAATTGATTCCTGAAACAAACAAATAAAATTTAATGAAAACATATCTTATAATTTTTATTATTTTATAACACTAGTCTTAGAAATACTTTGAACACTAGTCTTAATAGTAAAGGGTTTTTCAATTGTGACGGGTCGATGTTGCCAGCCTGTGGCAGCCATGTTGTTTTGGCAATTTTATTCTAACCTATTTTTTATTATTTATTAACTCGTGCCAAATCACCATGACCAGTTTGAGATCATGCCCATCATCACCATAAAATTGTATTACCAAAATGAATGTTCGTTAGTGCAAACGTTGCGACGCAATATTTTTTAGAGATTTTTGGTGATTTTTATAAAAATCTGGAGATTTTTCTAAAAAAAAAAATTTGCCTACGCCGCACAAAAGGCGCGCTTCGCTCGCAATGTTAGTTGGAGACTTCGAGTGAATCTTCAAGCACAAAAGTGAGACTTTTGATAATCCAAAGTTGGCAACACTCTCTCTAATTTTTACAATCATTTCAAATCACACGGATCTACCAACAATGTGAAGAAAGGACAAAGCTCAGTCTTCGGCTCAGTTCAAAGAAAAACAATTAAAGATTTTTTCACAAGAAAAGTTATAGAGTCACCTGGGAAAATATTGAAACATCCCTCGAAACATCCAGTGGATCATGCTGAAATTATACATGGGGATATTGATGAGAACTCGGATAAAGACTCTGATGAAGACTCGGATGAAGACTTGACGACAATAGAGGAGGTGAGAGCAGAGGTACATACCAATCAATATACCAATCTACCTGTATTAACCGAGATTGCAGGCACGGTCTTTACTCGAGTTTGTCCTGAGAATGCTCGTGAGGATACAACTGAAGTTTTGACCAAAGTTTCAACCAAGATTTCAAGCGAAGTTTCAAATGACGTTTTGACTGAAGTTTCAAACGACATTTCAATCGTGAGTTTAATCGATGGTTCAATCGAGGGTTCAAATAAAGTTCCAACTAAGATTTCAACCAAAGATTCCACACATGATAAGAGCATGAGTTGCCAAAGTGATCCAAATACTTCGCCGAGTCCGAATCAGTGTATGCCTAAATTTCTCGTAAATTCAGAACGGAAAGAAGAGAAATATTCAAGAACAGCGAGGCAAATGAGAAAAGGGATAATGAAGAAAATAGAGCTTCAAAGAAAAGTGCAAAAATAACTGAATTTTTCCCAATTTTGAAAAAAATAAAAACGGTTATTTTAGAAGAAAATCTTAGCAATTTAGTAACGGATAATTATTCTAATAATTTTCCAAGTAATTGTGCTTTGGATTCTAACAATGCTTGTAAGCAGAACCAACAACATTTACATGGTATGTTAGAAACTTTGAAAAATACAGCTATGGAAAATAGTAATCATACTAACCCAGGAAAAAGATATGAAGCATCACTTAAGCTATTTTCTACATATTTATATATCATTGGAATTCCATTACTTTATGAAACTTTGCACGCAAACTTGAAGGACTCTATTCCATCGATATCGACTGTTAAAAGAGCGGCTCGGCAAAGAACAAGCATCACTGAAGGCGATATACGTTTCAAAGAATTGAAGGAATTTTTAATTTCTAGAAACTACCCTCTTAGAGTATGGATTAGCGAACATGCAACAGGCATTACAGGTCGCATAGAATACGATGCAACGTATTCTATGCGACGGAAGAAATTTAAGAAACGGAAGTTAAATTGGCTTGTGATGAGGCCAAGAGTGATGCAACTCGATTAGGTATAACTATAAGGAACGATTGGGTACCGACGACAGTACCTGAATGCACACAACAACAAAACCGAGACGTAGATGAAGATGACTTTGAAACTGAAAACAATGAGGAGAACATAGGTGATTCGGATGATGATAACCAGGATGATGAATTATTAAACATGGGAGTGCATAATCAACTGAATAGTTCGAGCGATAATAAATATATTGAAGACGCAGGCGAGAAAGATTTAGATCGTGATCTCGATCCTGATTTAGAAACTTTGTGCTTTTTGGCGAGCCAAGAAAGTCTTGATATGAAAGATTATACTAAAAGCTGTACTAAAAAACAGAGTGACGAACTGAGTACCTATTTTGAAAATTATCCTTGCGTACGAGTAGCACTCGGAGTAGCAACACCTAAAGGTACCATTGTTGTTAAAAAAACATCTCTTTGTTGGCTCCTCCGAAATAAAAACCTACGTATGAGTAGCGACAGATTACGTAGAGTAATGGAACGGCGTCAAAACCTTAGTGACTTATCAAGATCAAGTTCAAAATTAATTCAGCTTACACCGTCTGTTGAAAAAAGCATACGAGTTGGTGATTGGTGTGTGTTTTCTTACGGTACAACAAATATCTCAGATGATTATATACAAAATATGCGTGTCACAAGGGTTTTAGCGTTTAGTTATTTAACAGGGTCAGCGGGTCAAAAGCAATATTCATTAGACACTGCACCAATAACCAATTCCAGTACAAAAAAGAAAGTTTTAGGTTGTTTATGTACTTGGTATGACATAAAAAAGAATGGAAAGCTGATATTATCAGTATCACCGGATGATAATTTGCACGAATTTGTTAACATATGCAAATATCTAAATACTATTCCACCGCCAATATTTAACATAAACTTAAAACTCAATTCAGAAACTATCGCACACTTAATGAACAAAATTATTAATACTCAAACTTCGTCGCAAAATATACTGCAATCTAACACGGGGTCTAAAATAAACCTAGAAGAGCATAAATATTATGCAGTTTTCTACGATATTGGTTCATTAGGAAAGTGGTTCATAGGGCGTATTTTAAGCACGAATTCCAAAGAGACAAAAATTAAATTTTTGAAAGAAAATTTGGACTGCTACGTCTGGCCGAATAGAGATGACATTCAAAATGTCAATATTGGATATATATTTTATGGGCCTATACAAATAAATGGGTCTGGACGTAGCCTACCGATAGAACGGTAGGCTACGGTCTGGACCCTTTAAAATAAGTTTACAAAATAAAACAGAAATTGAGAAGAAATTTAAAGAAATAAAAAAATGTCATTAATTTGTTTGGAACAAATTAATTTTACTAAAATTTGTTTGGAACTTTGTTTTAAATTCTTTGTATTCTTGTATTCAGTTAATTGTATTTGTAATCTCCAAAGCACTTAGTTTACTCAAAATTAGAGGTCTTGAAATGTAATGTTTTTTTTTTTAATAATTTTTATAAAGATTCAATTGTAGAAAAGCAAGTTGAATTTTGGGTTAAAATCTGGATTAAAACTTTCAAACCATATTTTAAACCAAAATTTAGTTAAAACCGAGTTTCAACTATGATATATTTTTTTCCAAATTTAATTCACGTTTCTGTAATCAACGCATAAAGTTAAAGCGAAAGATAAAATATTATTAAAATTGAGATAAACTATTTATCTCGCTATTGTAACTGTTGGAGTAAAAACCAGAAGTTATTTCACGGTTTCAGAAAAAGCAAAAGTTTTCATAATCAGCTCGAAAATCAGTAAAATTTTTTACCTACATATAATCAATATTAAACATGTTCTACTCATAGTTTACTTGAATCGAGACTCAAAATGAGTATAAACTGTGTAATTTGTATGTAGAAAATAATTAAGAATTATCAGAAATATCGAAAATATTTGAGAAATATCTAAAATACTTGACAAATATGAAAATATTCAGGAAATATAAAAAATATTTAGGAAATATCGGAAATACTTGGGAAATATCGGAAATACTTAAGAAATACCGATGTAGTTCTGGAAATAGAAATATGGTGTATACATTTTGGACAGTGATCTACCCCTCGATATATAGCCACTCTGGTCGCATGCGAACGAGCATGCGAATCTACATAGTTATGCTTATCTAAATTTACTGCAAATTTCGCGACATCTGATAAACAATAGATGGACCAAGATCTGACTTATTTGCCACGTGCTTTAGCCGAAAACATTAGGAAAGATCGAGAAGTGTGGAAAATTCTCAAAAACTAGTAAAGCAATTTGCGGCTTTGTTATAACCCCTAGAAAATGTCCAAAGCTATAGTCTGTCCGTTTATGATAGGCTATTACGTCATCAATTGTATATGACGCAATCTAAAGGTATATTCCGATTAACCGGCGGTTCCGAGTCACCAGCGGTTTTTTATGAGTTCGTTTTGAGGGCCCTGCAATTGGCAGGTCTTTGTTTTTGGCAGCAGCCACTCTATTAACACTCGTTGAACTTATTTTAAGTGCATTCGCCACCAAAATTCGCCGAGCCAATTTACAACCATGTTTTTCACTTCACTAGAAAGGCACTTGTGTCCTGGCGAATGTGAATTATACTTTATGCGTGACCAACAAAACGTTGGTAATATACTAAATGTCACTAAAAATATAATCTTTCTCGCTCATTTTCTCAGTTAATCCCTCAAATTATCGCCTAATTTTTATAGCAATATTAATATTATTAATTACTAACGGATTTATGCCTAAAATTAATTGGATTCTGTCGTTTTAATTTTTATTTTAGGAGTTGGTATTAACTACGTCATAACTGCTAAGCAGTGACGTAATAGCCTATACGGACAGCGTATACCAAAAATTAGACAAAATAAAAAATACTTATATTTTGACGAAAGATTTGTTCGAATATCCATTAAGTAAAATATGAATAAAAACTTCGATCAAATATTAACCAATCGCTAGCTAATTAGCGGAAAAAAATAAAAAAAACTTTCCGTCCATTTATTGCTACATCTGTTCTCTCTCTAAATCTACGATTAAATATTTTCTAGGATAATTCATAGTGACTGAAACTGCTAAGCAACGTTTCACGCATAAATATGCAAATTTATGCGTGAAATCTTGATCCATCTATACTTTAACAGATGTCGTAAAATTTGCAGTGAATTTGGATAATCGAATCACATAAAACTATGTGATTCGATAGCGACCAGAGCGGCTATATATCTAGCGGTTTCGCCCCCTTAAAATGGTACCAAATACACATGAGATGAATTTGCGAAGGGAGTCAATACGGTAGACTGCCAAATCGATTGCAAATTGTCATTATATTTGTTTGATTAAACGCATATTATTTTTACATCCGATTAATTTTATAAGTAATAGTTATTTACGTTTAGAGGGCCGAAACAAAAAGATTACGCCTGAAGTCGAAACCTCCGTAAACCTGGCGGTCCCAGGTAAATACAAATTATGTTTCAATATATTAAAATTAAGTACTAATTAAGTGCAATTTAGGGACCCAATTAAAAATTTAGGTGCACAAGTAGTATTCCCAAAAATCGCAAAAATGTGGGTGGTTCGCCAGCTTGATGTAAAGCCAGCGGTCCCAGTGTAAGTTTATAATTTTTTTGATTTTTTAATGCCTTAACATTAGGTACTAATTAGGTGCTATTTAGGGCCACTATCCGAAATTTTAAATTTTAATTAGTAATTGGAAAAAAGTGTGTGGTTTGCTAGCTTGATGTTAAGCTGGCGGACCCAGTTTAAGTTTTTTAAATTTTGTTTTTTTTTATTGTTTCCAACTTAAATCCTAATTAGGTGTTAATTAGGGACCGTATCCGAAATTCGATTATATACGCCAAAATTGCAAAAAGTACTGGGTGTGCTAGCTTAATGTAAAGCTGGCCGTTCCCAGCATACATTTTTAAAATATTTGTTTTTTTACTTTGCCCAAAATGTGGCAAAGTATTTGCCACACTTTGATAATTTAAAAAAAAAACTGAAAGTGTGTTGTGTTGTGCATGTATGTAATTTTTTTTTAAATTTTCACATTCTTAATTTTCCAGCAATATATGAATATATCTAAAAAAGCACGGATTTTTTGTACCTTTTTCGATATTATTAACTTTAAATGTAAGTTTTATAAAAATTATTACATCTGATGACTTTAGATTTTAAATGCAAATAAAGTATATATTTCTGTACAATATACAAGAAAAATTGAATCAGTTTGATCAGTAGTTTTTTTTTAAATAAATAAATTATGACCCTATGTTTTCTCAGCTATTCATAGAGCTATCAACTTGAACTTTTCGAATAGTTTTGCAGATAAACTTATAGAACAATAATCAATAAAAAGAAATTCTAAAAATTCTAAATTATGGCCACAATACTAAATTACATTTACTAAAAAAGGAAAACTGCACTTGTTTTTTGCGGGGAAGCGGAGCGATGAAACGGCATATGACAGCCTTTATCAAGACAAAGCGGCAAATATACTATTATTTTCAGTGCATTTTACTTTGATATTATTAATCAAAGCTTTTTTATTATTTTTGTTTTTTAACTATTTTTCACTATTTTAATCAGATTAATCAAATTTAATCGAAATGAATAGTTGAAGCATGTTTTGCAAACACAAATAATATAAACAAGCCGCAAGTGCGCTATTGTGTACGGCGCTATAGGTTGCTATCTTTCTCACATTGCACTGTAAAATTAATTCTACAATCACTCGATTAATTAAACGAATTTTTGATTTATTTTTTTAGAAACGTTTTGATAATATAGTGTACTTCAATTACACACAAGAAATTTTGAAATTGGAAATCTAATAAGAAATATAACAATAATGCATTTAATAGTACTTCATTAAAAATATACACATAATAGAAAAAAAAAATTGAACAAATATAAATATAAAGATTTTGTTTTCATATGTTTGAAGTTTCGTGCATACAATGCTATTTTTAACAAAAATACAGTGAATTGAAAAACTGCAATTTTTTACGGCTGTTAAATTAGGTACTTTTTTGCACATTTTAATTTTTAAAAAACAAACTATAAGAGTAAGATGTTTGATTTTTTTATACGACATTTATGAATAGTTCATGCAAATCATATAAAAATTTCATAAAATTTCGGCTCCTACATTTAGAAATATAACTGTTTAAAAAAGAGGGTCAAAACTTATTACTCCGATAGTAGTATCAAGTTGTGCGTAAAAAAATATACCGACGCAAAAAGAAATAGATGGGTTCTTTGAAATTTTTACCGGCACCTTGAAACTAAACATTTTTAAAAAAAGTGCCCTTCGCAAAAACTAACCAAAAACCTCGCGAAAAATACTATTGCTAACTGTTTCCGTAAACCAACAAGCAATAACAGAAAAACCACCTTCATCTAAACTTTCATCAACATTTTCCGAAAGATCTACGTTGCAAACAGTTACTGATGCTACTTCAAATTTAAACTCAATGTCCATGCTCATCGCAAGGTTCGTGTTCGACTTTGTTCTCATCTAAAGTACTTTCGGAAAGAACTCTTACACATGCGAGACCAATTGATTTAGATGATGACTCGGATCATGAGGTAGCAGCAGCATCAGATATGAGCTTGAATCTAACTACAAATTATTGCACAGTAGATACCGATATGGAAATTAATACTGCGAAGAAAATATTTGTGAAAATATCTCGGAAAATATTGTTAAACAAAGTAACAATAATACGAGCGAAAATGTATTAGATTCAGACTTGGATTTTGAAGTGCTATCTATTGCTACTGCTACATATCGTTGTATAAACCGAACCCTTGCATGAAAGCAATACTTAACAAATGCAACTCACAAAACATACAAAAAACAATAAAAATACAACAAATGTCGAGACAAATGTACTAACCTCAGTCATTTGTATCGATGATGATTCGATGACTATGATGAAAGCTGAGAATAGTTTCACTCTCGGTTTCAAGAAAAAATGCACTTTTATAAAAACGACGACTAGCAATGCCCGTTGAACGAAATATGTAAAATAAATACATCTCAATTTACTAGAACACGAACAAAACAACGCTGTAACTTTGACATCCGTTGACGATGTCAAACACAGAACATCTAGGTAAAGAAGTGTAAACTACATGTTAATAGATGGCAACGCGGTCGACCTTCATTCCGCGCAATATGGCGTCTCAAGCGCGCGGAATTTAAATCTAAATTATGTTTGTTTACATTTTAGATGTTTTCAGAATTTGATTTAAAATCAAAAGTTAACTTGTTTTAACAGATCATTTATTACTAATCTGTTAAAACAAGTTAACTATTGATTCTAAATCAAATTTTGTATACATTTAGTTGTTAGTTGGGGAGTTTAACAATAAAATATAACAAAAACAAAGTTTTTTATGGTGTTTTTTAATAACAACAACAACAAATACAAAGTAAAATAAATACCAAATATAAATACAGTAGAAATCGATTTGTTATTATATTATTTATTATTTGGTTATACGTCGTCAAGTTCATACTCATACCAAACAGTCCAATATTTATTCGTCTCGATGCACATTTTTTATCATAGAACACAAGATGAACTTTTTTAACAACACAATCATAATTAATTACCGAGTTAATTACATTAACAATCACACGTTTATAGCCGCAACAGTTTGATGTAAAATCACAACACAGCACACACATCATGTTCACGCACGCACGTTCACGCACGTCATGTTCAATGACATATGTTTTGATTTTTTAAAGCAGTGTTTTACTGTTTTACCAAAAATAAAATCAAATATTCCTATATATAAGGTGCGTTCGGATATTTTTACTATAATTTTGAGTTTCAGAACGTTCTGTTTCCGCGCAATATGGCGGACTTGCGTTGCCACTTCTAGCATCTCGCCTGCACCCCGCTGATGTCAAAAGCAAGCGATGCCTGATGGGAGGGAGCGTTCGTTTTGTTCTAATCCGTGAGTATAGTCCATAGAGTTGCAGAACACTCAGGCCAACGTGCTAGGTTTCTTTAGTGAACTACGAAGCCATTAGATGGCGTTTTTGCGGCATGATTGTAAACTTCAGTGCCATTTAGATGGCGTGATTGTTTAAACCTTTTAATTTGGTTTTTAATTTGCCGATATTAAGAAGCAAATGGGCTTAGCCACGCTTAGCAAAGAGCTGAGCAAAATGAGAATAACAGGAATACTATACATATCTACATTTTGGTTTTAAAAGATTCGTAAATAAAGTCAAACCGTTTTCGTTCTGAGCTGTGTGTTCCTGTGTTCCTGCACCAAATCAATTGAAGGCCATGTAAACATTTTACCAGTAGCACAACTACATGCAGCAGCGATACGCCAGTACAAAAATAAAAAATTATATTCATACAACGCTACTGAACGAAAAGTCTTTGTCGTTCAGTGCCGTCGTATGAATATAATCTTTTATTTTTGTATTGGCGTGTCGCTGCTGCTTGGAAGATATTCTACGCTACTGGTAAAATTTTTACATGGCCTTCAATTGATTTGGTGCAGGCGCAATCAGTTGGGAACCCAGGGCTCCGAACGAAAACGGTTTGACTATAGCTGATTTTTTCTTCGATTTTTTAGAGCAAAATTCAATATATTAGATGGCAGCGGTAATTAGTTATTAAGATTTAACAGTTTTAAATCATTTATTTTAGTTCCATCATCTGATCATAGATGGCTAAAATTAAGTCAAAACACTATTAAAATGTTTTTTTTTTAAAAAAAACCTTTTTTAACTCGAATAAATTATATTTATTTATAATTATATATGTAATGACGCAATTTCTGTATTTTTGAAAGTTTGCAAATGACACATTGTTGACCTTCACTTTCATCTCTTTCCAACCTTGAATTTCAAGAACACTTTCCAACCTTGAATTTCCATAGCACCAACACAAAAAAAAAACTAAATTACCAATTTGATACTGATCGGAATTTGGTTTTAATGTCAGTTTGACAGTTCAAAACTTCAGAAATTTAAATTTATTATCACTTATTTTCGGTTTTATGTATAATTGTAAATAAAATAGTATACAAACCTCGGTAGAAAGTTTCATTACTGTCTTGAGACGTAGTTGACCTGTCGGTCAACTATCTCATCTCTCGACAGAAATGAAATACTTTCAACCTCGGCTTGTAGTATACTATTAATCACTCATTATGTAAATATATCAAAACACGACAAACAGGCCACAAGGGCTTATTTTTAGGGGATGAAACTTTCACCAGAATTTTCTTCAATGTATTCCTAATATGTATGCCAAATTTGGTTCAAATAAAATATTCCTCCTGGCAGGTATTCACGAATTATGCATTTTTACAACTGTTTGACCCTTCAACCCTTAATATAAATTCAAACCTGTAAAAAACTCCAGATTTTTTGAAAGCATTCACGACTTGGGCTATACACGATACATATGTTCAATATTTGGTCAAAATCGGCCCGCAACTTAAGATTAAGTGGATCCACAGATTTTGCCATTTTTAGCATGTTTTTGGCCTATAACGCGCAGGTGTTTGAGAGTTTTATAAACTTTTTACTTCTCTCGTAGAGGAAGTATTGTATTCATGAAAAAAAAAAATTCTCTAAATTTCACTTTTTTCTATTTTATAGAATGCGTAGATTACGAAAATCATATTCACTAATTTCCGTCTGTCGGTCTGTTCGTTTCTTTAATCCGCTATATTTCGGAATCTACTGACCCGATTAAAGCAAAATTTGCGTCCTTTTTTTCTACCTGGCCATTGATTGAGTCAAAGGAAAAAAAGTTAGGAAATTCTCAAGGACCTGCGCATTATTGGCCAAAAATAGCAAAATCGGTGCATCCACTCAATCTTCTAAAGTTGCAGACCGATTTTGACCAAATATTGAACAAATGTTTCGTGTATACCCCAAGTGGTGAATGCTTTCAAAAAATCTGGAGTTTTTTCAAGGGTTGACTTTTTATTAAGGGTTGAAGGGTCAAAAAGTTGTAAAAATGCATAATTTGTAACGTGAATACCTGCCAGAAGGAACATTTTATTTGAACCAAATTTGGCATACATATTAGGAATACATTGAAGAAAATGCTGGTAAAAGTTTCATCCCCTAAAAATAATCCCTTGTGACCTGTTGGTTCTTTAAATTAATTGTGCAAAAATTGACGGTGTTTTGATTCGTATATGTCAGCATAACCCACCATTTTCCATCAGTAATTTTATATATAATTAAATAATTAATGATTAAAAATAATTTACGACCCTAACGACACACCCCCACCCCCAAATATACAGTTTGAGTCATATGGATCGGATTTTTACTTCTCTCGTAGAGGAAGTATTGTATTCATGAAAAAAAAAAATTCTCCAAATTTCACTTTTTTCTACTTTATAGAATGCGTAGATTACGAAAATCATATTCACTAATTTCCGTCTGTCGGTCTGTTCGTTTATTTAAACCGCTATATTTCGGAATCTACTGACCCGATTAAAGCAAAATTTGCGTCCTTTTTTTCTACCCGCCCATTGATTAGGTCAAAGAAAAAAAAGTTAGGAAATTCTCAAGGACCTGCGCATTATTGGCCAAAAACATGCCAAAAACAGCAAAATCGGTGCATCCACTTAATCTTCTAAAGTTGCATACCGATTTTGACCAAATATTGAATATACGTTTCGTGTATACCCCAAGTGGTGAATGCTTTAAAAAAATCTGGAGTTTTTTCAAGGGTTGACTTTTTATTAAGGGTTGAAGGGTCAAAAAGTTGTAAAAATGCATAATTTGTAACGTGAATACCTGCCAGGAGGAACATTTTATATGAACCAAATTTGCCATACATATTAGGAATACATTGAAGAAAATGCTGGTAAAAGTTTCATCCCCTAAAAATAAGCCCTTGTGACCTGTTGGTTCTTTAAATTAATTGTTCAAAAATTGACAGTGTTTTGATTCGTGTATGTCAGCATAACCCACCATTTTCCATCAGTAATTTTATATATGTTCACATAATGAGTGACTAAAAATAATTTACGACCCTAACTACACACCCCCACCCCCCAAATATACAGTTTGAGTCATATGGATCGGATTTTCTTCATATTAGATTTCTACTATACATTTAAAACAGATTGACGAATAATCTAATTATAAATAATATGCGACCCTTATTTTACAACTTCAACCCTTAACATACCCTTTACAGTCAAAATGCTCGGATTTCTTTCAAATTTGGTAGTAGTAATTTTAACTTATTTAACTTATCATTACTTAGTTAATTTAATTAAAATTAGGCTAGACCTACATTTTACAACTGTAACCCTAATACACCCCTCATAGTTAGAATTGTCAGGTTTATTTAAATTTTAGTATATCAACGAGAGAAGTACTGTGGAATCTCATTTCCAGCGAATATTTCTACGTGCCCATTGAATAGGTCAAAGCAAAATTCGCTGGAAATGAGATTCCACAGTACTTCTCTCGTTGCTATGTTAAATTTTAATTTGAAAGAAATCTAACATATCCAACTGTAAGAGGTGCATTAAGGGTTACAATTGTAATATGTGGGTTCTACCCTAATTGCAATTTAATTAACTAAATAATGATAAATTAAATAAGTTAAAATTACTACTGGAATCCAAATTTGAAAAAAATCCGAGCATTTTGGCTGTAAAGGGTATATTAAAGGTGGAAGTTGTAAAATAAGGGTCGCATATTATTTTTAATTAGATTATTCGTCAATATGTTTTAAATGTATAGTAGAAATCTAATATGAAAAAAATCCTATTCGTATGACTCAAACTGTATATTTGGGTGGTGGGCGTGTGTAGTTGGGGTCGTAAAATATTTTTAATCACTCATTATGAAAATATATATAAAATTACTGATGGAAAATGGTGGGTTATGCTGACATATACGGATCAAAACATCGTCAATTTTTGAACAATTAATTTAAAGGACCAACAGGCCACAAGGGCTAATTTTTAGGGGATGAAACTTTTACCAGCATTTTCTTCAATGTATTCCTAATATGTATGCCAAATTTGGTTCAAATCAAATGTTCCTGCTGGCAGGTATTCACGTTACAAATTATGCATTTTTACGACTTTATGACCCTTCAACCCTTAATAAAAAAACAACCCTTATAAAAAATCCAGATTTTTTGAAAGCATTCACCACTTGGGGTATACACGAAACATATGTTCAATGTTTGGTCAAAATCGGTTTGCAACTTTAGAAGATTACTATCGGAGTAATAAGTTTTGATCCTCTTTTTAAAGTATCATATTATGAAAAGTAATTGCCACATTTTGATAATTTAAAAAAAAAAACTGAAATTGTGTTGTGTTGTGCATGTACAGTTGCGGCCAAAAAATAAACGCAACACCTTTAAACGAATAGTAGGCGTAATTTTAAAAGTTTTAGTGTTGTAAAATGACTTTATATTAAAATTAAAAAAAAAAAAAAATTGATATTTAAAAAATATATATATTTTTTTCCTGCAGCAACTTCTCGCAATAACCAACCGTCTTCTAATTCAGCAATGGCTCTGGATTTTTGAAATGTGTTTAATTGAGGCATTTATTTGAAGGATTTAAGTCTTTTGTGATAATTTATTATAAAATTATTTTGACACTGACAATAAATATGACTAATATCAAGTATGCTAAAAAGTTGTATTTACAAAGGGAAATGTTAGGTGTTGTGTTTTTTTTGGCCGCCACTGTATGTAATTTTTTTTAAAATTTTCACATTCTTAATTTTCCAGCAATGTATGAATATATCTTAAAAAGCACGGATTTTTTGTACCTTTTTCGATATTATTAACTTTAAATGTAAGTTTTATAAAAATTATTACATCTGATGACTTTAGATTTTAAATACAAATAAAGTATATATTTCTGTACAATATACAAAATTGAATCAATTTGATCAGTAGTTTTTTTTTAAATAAATAAATTATGACCCTATGTTTTCTCAGCTATTCATAGAGCTATCAACTTGAACTTTTCGAATAGTTTTGCAGATAAACTTATAGAACAATAATCAATAAAAAGAAATTCTAAAAATTCTAAATTATGGCCACAATACTAAATTACATTTACTAAAAAAGGAAAACTGCAATTGTTATTTGCGGGGCAGCGGAGCGATGAAACGGCATATGATTAAATGGCCCTGTCCAAGGCGCAGCCTTTATCAAGACGAAGCGGCATAGTTGAAGCATGTTTTGCAAACTCAAATAATATAAACAAGCCGCAAGCGCGCTATTGTGTACGGCGCTATAGGTTGCTATCTTTCTCACATCGCACCGTAAAATTAAATCTACAATCACTCGATTAATTAAACGAATTTTTGATTTATTTTTTTAGAAACGTTTTGATAATATAGTGTACTTCAATTACACACAAGAAATTTTGAAATCGGAAATCTAATAAGAAATATAACAATAATGCATTTAATAGTACTTCATTAAAAATATACACATAGTAGAAAAAAAAAATTGAACAAATATAAATATAAAGATTTTGTTTTCATATGTTTTAAGTTTCGTGAATACAATGCTATTTTTAACAAAAATACAGTGAATTGAAAAACTGCAATTTTTTACGGCTGTTAAATTAGGTACTTTTTTGCACATTTTAATTTTTAAATAACAAACTATAAGAGTAAGATGTTTGATTTTTTTATACGACATTTATGAATAGTTCATGCAAATCATATAAAAATTTCATAAAATTTTGGATCCTACATTTAGAAATATAACTGTTTAAAAAAGAGGGTCAAAACTTATTACTCCGATAGTAAGTGGATGCACCGATTTTGCTGTTTTTGGCATGTTTTTGGCCCATAATGCGCAGGTCCTTGAGAATTTCCTAACTTTTTTTGCTTTGACCTAATCAATGGGCAGGTAGAAAAAAAGGACGCAAATTTTGTTTTAATCGGTTCAGTAGATTCCGAAATATAGCGGTTTCAAGAAACGAACAGACCGACAAACCGACCGACAGACGGAAATTAGTGAATATGATTTTCGTAATCTACGCATTCTATAAAGTAGAAAAAAGTGCAATTTGGAGAATTTTTTTTTTTCATGAATACAATACTTCCTTTACGAGAGAAGTAAAAAGTTAGGAAATTCTCAAGGACCTGCGCATTATTGGCCAAAAACATGCCAAAAACAGCAAAATCGGTGCATTCACTTAATCTTCTAAAGTTGCAGACCGATTTTGACCAAACATTGAACATATGTTTCGTGTATACCCCAAGTGGTGAATGCTATTAAAAATCTGAAGTTTTTTCAAGGGTTGACTGTTTATTAAGGGTTGAAGGGTCAAAAAGTTGTCAAAATGCATAATTCGTAACGTGAATACCTGCCAGGAGGAACATTTTATTTGAACCAAATTTCGCGTACACATTAGGAATACATTGAAGAAAACGCTGGTTAAAGTTTCATCCCCTAAAAATAAGCCCTTGTGGCCCGTTGGTCCGTTAAATTAATTGTTCAAAAATTGACGGTGTTTTGATCCGTATATATCAGCATAACTCAACATTTTCTATCAGTAATTTTATATATATTTACATAACGAGTGATTAAAAATAATTTACGATCCTAACTACACACCGCCAATGCACCCCTTACAGTTTGATTTGTCAGATTTCTTTCAAATTAGTTTTCAAATAATAAATTGATATATAATTTCAACTAGTTTATTCAAAAATAGGCTTGAATCCTCAATTCATGTTTTTAACCCTTAACACATGCCTTACAATAATAGTGCTAGGATTTACTCCAACTTTGATTTAAATTGGTAATTTTAAATCTTGCTTCAAACAATTTCATTAAAATAGAGTACCTGCAACACATTTTTCACTTTTTAATCTCTTCATACACGTTTCCACTTTATCGCATAGATTTGTTTTAAATTTGGTTTCTAGTTAAAATTTAAAAAGCCTTTTTAAATATCCCGAAAAAAAATTTCAACAAAAAAGATGTCTCAAAATTCTAAAAATTTTATTAAAAAATTTTAACATAGCAACGAGAGAAGTACTGTCGAATCTCATTTCCAGCGAATTTTCTTCGATATCATCTATGGGCAGGTAGAAAAAAATGACGTAAATTGTGTTTTAATCGGGTCAGTAAATTCCGAAATATAGTGGTTTAAAGAAACGAACAGACCGACCGACAGACGGAAATTAGTGAAAATGGTTTTCGTAATCTACGCATTCTATAAATCAGAAAAAAGTGAAATTTGGAAAAAAAATCATGAATACAATACTTCCTCTACGAGAGATGTAAAATGAGTGTCGGGAATTATTGGTTTTTTGCCAATAATTCCCGACACTCATTTTTACTTCTCTCGTAGAGGGAAGTATTTATTGTATTCATGAAAAAAAAATTCCAAATTTCGCTTTTTTCGACCTTATAAAATGCGTAGATTACGAAAATCATAGTCACTAATTTCCGTCTGTCGGTCTGTTCGGTTCTTTAAACCACTATATTTCGGAATCTACTAACCCGATTTAAACATAATTTGTGTCCATTTTTTCTACCCGCCCATAGATGATATAGAAGCAAAATCGTTCAAAAAATTCTAAAAGACCTGCGCGTTATAGGCCAAAAACATGCTAAAAATGGCAATATCGGTGGATCCCCTTAATCTTCTAAAGTGGCCGATTTTGACCAAATAGTGAACATATGTATCGTGTATAGCCCAAGTAGTAAATGATTTCAAAAAATCTGGAGATTTTACAGGATTGAATTTTTATTAAAGGTTGAAGGATCTAACAGTTGTAAAAATGTATAAGTTGTAACGTGAATATCTGTCAGGAGGAATATTTGATTTGAACCAAATTTGGAATACATATTAGGAATACATTGAAGAAAATATTGGTGGAAGTTTCATCCCTTAAAAATAAGCCCTTGTAGCCAGCTTGCCCTTTAATTTAATTTTTCAAAAATTGACCGTTTTGGCTCTTATATGTCAGCATAATCCATCATTTTCCATCAGCTATTTTATATATATTTACATAATGAGTGATTACAAATAATTTAAGACCCTTGCCACACACCCCCGCCCCTCGTACTATACCGTTTGACTCATATAGATCGATTATTTTCATAATATTTAATTTCCACTATAGATTTAAAACAGATTTACAAATAATCTAATTAAAAATAATATGCAACCCTTATTTTACAACTTCAACCCTTAATATACCCTTTACAGTAAAAATGCTCGGATTTCTTTCAAAGCATTTTTAAATAACCCGATACTTTTTTTCCACAAAAGATGCCTCAAAATTCTAAAAATTTAAAACAGAAATTTTAACATAGCAACGAGAGAAGTATTGTACCAAATATCAATATTGTATGGTACTAAATACACATGGGATGAATTTGCAGAGGAAGTCAATACGGTAGACTACCAAATCGATTGCAAATTGTCAAAAGACGATTCACATCTCGATTCAAATAATTCCGAGAATAATTCAGACGCAATGACAGATCCATGACTAACGATGGCTGACCATGGCTGATCCATGGCTAACGATGAACTATAAATCAGGCTTAAAGCCTGATTTATAGTTCATCGTTAGCCGTAACGTAGTTAAATTTCAGTCTCTGATTGGTTTATACGGTTTGTCAATTAAAAATAGACCAATCGCATTTGTGACTTTCTTACGGTTACGTCTTACGTACGACTAACGACGAACTATAAATCAGGCTTTAGTTGGACAATAAAATGTCCAATTTCGAATTGCGTTATAAGAATGACGGTACGATTCATTATATTTGTTTGATTAAGCGCATATTATTTTTACATTCAATTTTATTGATAAAAAAATATACCGGCGCACAAAGAAGTAGATGGGTTCAAATTTTTACCGGCACCTTGAAACTGAACACTTTTTAAAAAAGTGCCCTTCGCCAAAACTAACCATAAACCTCGTGAAAAATACTATTGCTAACTATTTCCGTAAACCAACAAACAATTTAACAGAAAAACCACCATCATCCAAGCTTTCATCAACATTATCCGAAAGATCTACGTTGCAAACAGTTACTGATGCTACTTCAAATTTAAACTCAATGTCCATGCTCATCACAAGCTTCGTGTTCGACTTCGTTCTCATCTAAAGTAGTTTCGGAGAGAACTCTCACACATGCGAGACCAATTGATTTAGATGATGACTCGGATCAAGAGGTAGCAGCAGTATCAGATATGAGCTTTAATCTAACTACAGATTATTGCACAGTAGATACCGATATGGAAATGAATACTGACGATGAAAATATTGTTGAACAAATTAACAATAATACGAGCAAAAATGTGTTAGATTCAGACTTGGATTTTGAAGTGCTATCTATTGCTACTGCTAAATATTGTTGTATAAACCGAACCCCTACATCAAAGCAATACTTTAACAAATGCAACTCACAAAACTTACAAAAAACAATAAAAATACGATAAATGTCGAGACAAATATACTAACCTCAATCATTTGTATCGATGATGATTCGGTGATTTTGATGAAAGCTGAGGATAGTTTCACTCTCGGTTTCAAGAAAAAATGCACTTTTATAAAAACGACGACTTGCAATGCCCGTTGAACGGAATTCGTAAAACAAATACATCTCAATTTACTAGAACACGAATTAAACCAAGCTGCAACTTTGACATTCGTTGACGATGTCAAAAGCAAGCGGTGCTGATCATGATCATCATGGTGCTGATGGGATGGTAGCGTTCGTTTTGTTCTAATCCGTGAGTAGTCCGTAGAGTAGCAAAACATTCAGGCCCAGAGACACTCAGCCAAAGATGGCGTTTTTGCGGCGTGATTGTAAACTACAGAGCCATTTAGATGGCGTGATTGTTTAAATCTTTTAATTTGGTTATTTTGCGGTTCTACATATTACGAATACCTTATAATACATTTATTAACGGTAATTAATCATGTATATAACTATATAGATTCAAATACTTTAAAATTTATTAATGCTTTAATATGAATATGGTCTTGCATTTTACATTTTAACTTAATTCTCTATTTATATACTTTATAGCATAATACCTGCGCTTTAGAATGTACCTATAACTGAAGAGCGGGCCGCCATATATTTGAAATTAAGGATGGTGCCAATGCTTTTAAGAAGGTTTTGACGTGTATTTCAAAAAACAATGAAACAATAATGAAACCGTGACACCGTGCCCGTGGCCTTGGCCTGCCAGATCGTCAGACTTAAATCCGTGCGACTTTTTTCTGTGGGGGTGCATAAATAACTTATAAGTGTACTCGGCTCCAATTGACACAATCGAAGTATTGCGAGAACGGGTGGAAAATGCAGCTATTTTACCACCATTCGCAACAACAGACAGATGCTAGAACGAGTGACACATTAATTTCATCGACGTATTCAATATTGCATTGAGCAAAACGACAGCCACTTTGAACATTTATTGTAATTATTTTGTTTATTAAAAAAATAATTTTACTGTCACAGTTGCGTTATCAAATTTGATTATTAAAAATAAATTCAAAAATAGAATAATTAGTGTTGGCTATGATTTCCATTGGCGGGTAATGAAATGTTTGGTAAGTGTTCAAAGAATTTTAACACAGTATCCGGTAGACTTACAAAAAAAAGTTGCCGTGGATTTTCTTGAACCAACAAATGTCTCACGAGTCAGATTGTAGAGTTAATTTTGTGGACATAACACAGCGGTTTTACGTAAAATTTTGCCCAAAACTTAATACAATTTTAAAGATAAATGTTCAACTTAGGAATTACAACAATTTTGCTATAAATTAACTGAGGGATGTCGAAAATATAAGCTAATGAAATAACCCTTTTTTCAAAAATAAATTTAACAAAATGCACCGAAACATTTACCTGACCTATATACGATAAAATAAAACAATTCTGAATAATTAAATTAATTGATATTTGTTCTTAACGCTTCTCTTATGGTTTTTTGTTTTTAATTATTGAACAATCAAAACAGCTGAACCAACAAAATATTCAGTTTAGTTTGCCTACTTAGATGTAGATGTCACTTCACTAGTTAGGGAATTTAATGTATTTGACAGTTAAGAGTTACGCATACCCATGCCACCGAGCGCTGATCACTGAACGTAAAACCGGCGGGTAATTCAAATTTTGTAGTCTCCAATAGTTTTTTACGAGACCAATTTCCATACGCACGGGCGTATGGAAATTGGTCGTCTCATAAAACGTCTCATAAAACGGACAACCAAATTGTCTCGCCAACGTTTTACCTTCTTCAGTTGTCACTTTCCGCTGCATTTGCAAGTCGAATTTGTTGCCGACGAGCACTAGTGGCGTATCTTCAGAAAGGCGCACTTTTTGAATCAATTTCCGGTATTCTAATGCTTCTTGGAAACTGTGCCGGTCTTTTTTCGCTTCATCGCATGTATTAGTCGCGCATCGCCGTGAATTCAACTTGTCTTGCCGTGTTTAGTATGTCAAGTAATGCGGGTTTGCCGTCAATTACTGCTTGTTGTTGGTATGAATCCTCTATAAAACGACTTGAATTAACTATCGCTCATTTTGGTTAATAAATTTAATAAATAATAGGGAGATTATAACACGAAGTTATTATGACAGTTGACAGAACTAAAAGAAAATGATATCGCTACTTTTTCGAATAGAAAAAAATGGCCATACTATAGCGCCCCGTTTCATGGGTATGAACTAAACACATAAAATAAATACATTTTGGCGAAAGTGGGAGAATTCCCACCCCCTGGGTTGGAGAAAAAATGAGTTATCCCTGAAAAACAAAAATCTCATTCTAGATAATTTAATCCAATCAATATATACATTTTGAGGCTTCACAAATTAAAAAGATATGTAAATGTGTGAAAACTAAATTTAATTTCTTTACATGGTCAGAATTAATTATTTAACAATTTTAGATTAATTTTATAAGCAAAAACCATTTGGCTTTCTATAAACTAAATATATCAATCAATAAATATCATATAAAAATGTAAGACAGTTTATTTAAATATCAAGTTTTTGTTTTGTATACGTAAATATTTCATTTATTTTATGTTAAATATACATTATATATATATAAAGACCTAGACTTTATCATTTAAGGCGCTACATATTATTTTATATCACATGTAATAAAATTTGATTCCGTTTATTTAACACTCAATTTCGCTTTACTCTCACCATCACTAACTTGCTCGACTTTTTTTATGAAATTTTCGAGGCCATGGTAGCGGCCAATCGAACTGTCTTGGTAATGGTCCACTCACATTTCCTTCAAAATACAAAAACATGCTGAACCACCATTCACGGCCTAGTAGATTGTTTGGCGAATGTTGCTAGAATAAAATAATACAAATTATGTTAGAATTCTTGTAACAAAAAGATTAAATCCGATAGTACAATTAAGTACGTAATTTAAGGGCGCTATGGATTTTATTGAACCAACAGATGTCTCACGAGTTAGATTGTAGGGTTAATTTTGTGGACATAAGACCGCGGGTTATCGCAAAATTTTGCCCAAAACTTAATACAATTTTAAAGATAAATGTTCAACTTAGGTATTACAACAATTTTGGTATAAATTAACTAAAGGATGTCGAAAATATAAGCTAATGAAATAACCCTTTTATCAAAAATAAATTTAACAGAATGCTCCGAAACATTTACCTGACCTATATACGATAAATTTAAACAATTCTGAATAATAAAAATAATTGGTATTTATTCATAACGCTATTCTTATGGTTTTTTGTTTTCAATTATTGAACACCCAAATAGCTGATCCACCAAAATATTGAGTTTAGTTTGCCTACTAAGATATAGATGTCACTGCTACATGACACTTCTTAAAGTCACTGTAATATAAAGAAATCCAAGAAGAGTATGCAAAAATTTAAAAAAAATGCCTGCCACGCAATTTTAGAACAATTTTTGACTACTACAAGCGGCAAAAAATGTTAGTCTATGGGCTCCCAAACTATAAATCCGCCTTTGTCGGTGGATCCATCTCTTATCCAAAATATTTACTCTATTTGTCAATATCAATATTAAAAACATAAATGAAAATATTCTGCTGGAACTATCTTTTGACGAGTCATGTAATTTATTGAATAGTAATGTAAAATATGATTAGACCAGAATCCCCCCACTACATCTACGGGGCTCTTAATAACTTTCGAACGAACAAACTAAAATCACAATTATTTACATTTGGTTGTATAAACCGTATAAAATAGTGTAAACCCGGTTCGTCGCAAAAAACAGCTCGGCTCATTGCACAAACAGAATGCAACAGCGTCAGTGGCGGCTGGTATTTTAGGTGGAACTCAGTTTCGCCACAAAAGAAATATCAAAATTTAATCATGTATTAAAATTTACACTTTTATTATATAAGCATAAGTTTGTATGCTTTTTATATTGATCTTTTGCATTTATTGACATTAATTTTAAATAGTGAAGCACTGCCAAATCGTGAAACACCTGCGATCCCAACGAGCCGGCTTTGGTAAAAAACAATTGACAAACGGTTCGGTGCCTAACTTATCGAGGGATGCCATTTTGTGATTGTGTTGTGAGCCACTTTTTTTGGATCGTCCACCCGTTTGGACCGTCCATAAGCAAGTTACAGTTCGATAAAGTCAAAGTGCTAATAAACCATTGCGTCTTAAGCCCAAAGTATTTTATCAAGTGTTGGCTTGGCCGTCTTGGCTTGGCCGAAGTAAAGAAGCAAAAAGATTAATAAGGTACTTTTGAACCCGTTTACTGGAGGTCTGTAGTGCTATTTTTAAGAGACTACAATCACGTTCACTCTCCTCAAAATCTTACACAGTCATTTATTATGTGATACACGCTAAATGTTTGTGCAAGATTTTGAATAGGCCTTTTTCTTCGTGTTACAATCTCTGATTAGTACGCTGCTCTTCGAGAGTATTCTATATATACCTATCATTCATTGGATTGTCTTGTCTAATACAACTTGTGGCAGCAATCTTTCGGTAATTTTTATCAGTCAGATTAACTCGTAGCTGTTGCCCCTAGACGTCGATTGTCGTGGCAACAGCTACTCGTTATCTATCTGACAGATAAAAATTGCCGGCAAGATAGCAGCCACTTATTGTATTATGATTATTTATTTCATGTGTGTTTACTGCGAGATGAGGTATGCGTTAGCTGGAATATCAGCGACTATTTTAATCGGTAGCAATATCCGATCACGTGACATTTTTAAATTTGAAGTAGGCGACGCGAATTTAATTTTGACAGTTTTACATGTTATAATTTTACTGCAAAAGCAATTGAAAACGAGAAAATGGATAGATTTGGATAGAAAATTTTCATTCAATAAATAATCTTTCTAAATACTACTCGACCTTTACAATATCGGCTATTTTTTTTTATAATTTATCTCATATCTTGCATTTTTAAATAATTTAACTCAAACTTATCAAGCATTAATAATCAAAGATTAAAGCTCTCGGGCTTTAATCAGATTATTAATGCTTGATAAGTTCTCGTTTAAATTATTAAAATACAAGCTTTCTTGATAAATTAATGAAAAAAAGAAATAGCCGGCTATTTGTAAAGGTCTTGTGGTATTACTGTTGATTATTTTTTCACGTGTCTGATTAAATTTTGAGTTAATATTTTTTTTTGGCACACTGGATTAATAGATTTTATGAATTTATGTATTTTATGATAAATCTAGTATCTAGTTTGTGCATGTTTATAGGGGCTTCTGGTAGAGACTTCTGGAACAATATAAATGTAAATGGCAAAAAGGGTTGATTTAGTTACTTATCAATTTCCTTATATAATAATTAATAATTAATTTTATTTATTTTACGTTTTAAGGGGGCGAAACCGCTACATATATAGCCGCTCTGGTCGCTAGCGAATCTACATAGTTTTGCTTATTCAAATTCACTGCAAATTTCGCGACATCTGATAAAGAATCGATGGACCAAGATCTGACTTATTATTTGCCACGTGCTTTAGCCGAAAACATTAGGGAAGATCGAGAGGTATGGAAAGTTCTCAAAAACTGGTAAAGCAGTTTGCGACTTTGTTATGACCCCTAGAAAATTTCCAAAGATGCCGAAAATTAGAGAAAAAAAATTCTTATATTTTGACAAAAGATTTGTTCGAATAGCCATTAATTAAGTAAAATATGATTAAAAAACCTCGATCAAATATTAACCACTCGCTTGCTAATTAGCGGAAAAAGGTAAAAAAAAAACTTTCTGTCCATTTATTGCTACATCTGTTCTCTCTCTAAATCTACCATTAGATATTTTCTAGGATAATATAATAGTGTCTGAAACTGTTTTTCCGCGTCAAATTCCTTGAGCTGCTAAGCAACGTTTCACGCATAAATTAGCAAATTAATGCGTGAAATCTTGGTCCATCTATTCTTTATCAGATGTCGCGAAATTCGCAGTGAATTTGGATAAGCAAAACTATGTAGATTCGTTAGCGAACAGAGCGGCTATATATTTCGCCCCCTTAAATAAAGCTATAACAGCACTAAAAGTATAGTGTCGAAATAGAAAAAAGCGTGCTCTTTAACAACTGCAGGGTTATCTATTTTTGTAATGTTGGTAGTGAGTTCACAGTTATCAATTTGTCAAAAAACTAAAGGTGTTTTCGATAACTTAATAATCTCTCACTTGGTTCATTAATGTTACCAACCAACATAAAATTCCCTAGGTTTTAAAATTGCAATTTTTTCATTAAAGTAAGAGTAAACAGGCATAAAATAGATAAAATAGTATAAAGAAAGTGTTTCATCAGTCAACTTATTGCACTCGTCCTTTAAGAGAAGTATTTCGGCTAAGCTCCCATTTCAGCGGGTCTAGCTGGAAGCGCATGCTATTCTTATGGAAAAAGCACTGCGTCTCGGTGTAAGGCTCACAGGAAAACTACTGAATCAATTTTATATATTTGAAGTGATATACATTCTAGAAACATTAATCTACTCTTTTAATGGAACAAAGTTTTTACAGTTCATTGTAAAAAAAAAGATACAGCTACCTCAAAGTTAATATAGTTGATATTTCAAATACAAAATAACATAAATGACACGTTGTCCATTGCAATCACAGATAAATCAATTCAGATTATATATCAGTTTAAATATTGAAAATTGATTCTTTAGTTTTCAAGATTTCCCTACACCCGATTTGAATTTTTTTATCATATTTTGAACAAAAATCATCGTTAGAGTGCCTGTTCTAGTGCTCGATAGATGGCTATACGGACGCTCAAACTCAAGATAGCTTCGAAAATGGCTGGTTGCGTCTGATTTCAATACATGCAAATATACTCCAATTCTAGTCTCATGCTAATATCTGTGTCCTAACTCTAATAAAAGAGATGAAGTGTATCGTTTGTCTCTTCCACAATTTACGTTTACCGTTAGCTTTTAAAAGTCCTCCTCTTAAACTTGAACTCGTGCAATAAAATTCGTTTTATAAAACATGTTCTTCAATATACGATTTTCGCACTAATACTTCTATTAAATACTTACTTTTAGAAACGCATTATTAGCTAAAGTATGATAAGTCCAAAAAATTCTTGTAGTGACAAAATAGGCGATTATAACATCGACACTATAATGACCGTGCGACAGCTCCAGCATAACAACACCAACCACTCCCATCAACCAATAGAGCCAATGCACGAAATAAAACTTCTTAGGAGTATCTGCAAACAATCGACCAAAAATAAGCGATATTGCTTGAAAGCAACAAATGCATTTTGAACTCACATTCGGCAATAATCATATAACTAAACACTAAAATAACGGTATGTCCACTATAGATAAAATCACCACAGTATGTATGTTTCCCATTAACAGATAAGCCAAAGCCTGACATTAGCCTGATAACTCTTTTGGTAATCATCAGTGGCGACGTTTCGTTTGATTTCGGAGAACATGGATATGTTCTGCTCGAAATAGGCAGCACTGTTACATACATTGTAACGGCTCGGTACATGTATAATAAAGACATTATTAAAAATATTCTTCGAAACACTATAAATCTGCAAAAAAAAGTATTCGTTTCGGTAAGATAGTAGAATTATGTGTTTGCGACGAGACCTACCTATGTTTGTGAAAAATCATTGATATCATACACGTATTTACACATACTATAATAATATATTCTGAGACATCTAAAGCCCAGTCTATGGCAGGTACATTATCGAGGAATACGTCTGGAAGGGGTCCATACTTGTTTCGATCCGGCACTCTTTCATGTACAAGACTTAAGGATATTAGAGTTAGTGTAAAACTAAAAAACATTATTATGGAAGCTGAAACAAAGAAACAAAAATTCTTGATATCTGTTACTGTTATTGTGGGTAATAGAAATGTCGGGAAATGCATTTTCCCGTAAAATGTCTCGTTTATGGAGAAATGCCATCTTTTAGACGACATTTGTCATTTACTCAATTATCAATAATTTAATTAATTGTTATGAAATAAATGTCATATTGTCATTTTTGATCAACATCTATTCAATTTAGGTATTTTTATTAAGTGGGGCGGTCGGAAAGCAACGCTAACTAGATGTCGCTACATTACAATTTTATTTCATACTTTTTAGCTAAAACACGTAAAAAGTTATGAATTACAATATATTTTTCAAAAAACAATTAACAACCCAAGCTCATGTATTAGTATGTTTATCAAATTGTGCCTTGGTTAATTATTTATTAAATTTTGAAGTTTAAAATTTTTTTCTATTTATTTTTCACAACTCGTGTTAACAGAAGCCCAAACAAGTATGTCAAAATCTATCTCTAAAAGTTCAAAGCATATTTTGCAGTAATTTGACTAAAAAGTTTGAATCAAATGTGAAATGGTGCAAACTGTAAAAGTTTTAAATGACATTTAGTGCCATGTTAAATGCCATTTAGTTCGGTAAGCTAATCACAGATGACTCCTAATCAATATAATACCGTACAATATTGTGTTTGTGCACCTAGGCACACTGAGTGACGAGTGTAACTCTATCCTTTTTCGATTAGGTATAAAACAAAGAATAGAGATGTACTATTATTATGCAGAAGCATATATGTATTTTTTGTTGCGATTGTAATATGCTGAAAATGTTAGAAAGCAGATTTCTTTGGGTTAATTAATTTTCCTCAACAGAAACCGCTTTTATAAAAATAAATGTGTACACAGCGCATTCTAGAAGAAATCGTTTGAAGTAGCTCCGGACAACCATCTTCTTTACCCACTTGTTCTAAATGGGCGTAACCCAATGCTCGTCTTAATATTTTTCACCCATTGCTAAGATCTGTCATTTTTTGTTGACGTTCATCATTTTTATCCGACATCTGTCATTTGTAGGTGAATTTTGTTACCTTTAATTGTTGACAAATAAAAGACAATCATCTTTGTTTTATGTGCAACAAATCGCATAAGTTTCAGGAGGCGAAACCGCTACATATATAGCAGCTCTGGTCGCTGGCGAATCTACACAGTTTTGCTTATCTAAATTCACTGCAAATTTCGCGGCATCTGATAAAGAATAGATGGACCAAGATCTGACTTACTTGCCACGTGCTTTAGCCGAGAACATTAAGAAAGATCGACGGGTGTGGACAATTCTCAAAAACTGGTAAAGCAGTTTGCGGCTTTGTTATAACCCCTAGAAAATTTCCCAAGCTACCAAAAATTAGAGAAAAAAATACTTATATTTTGGCGAAAGATTTGTTCGAATAGCCATTAATTAAGTAAAATATTAATAAAAAAACCTCGATCAGATATTAACCACTCGCTAGCTAATTAGCGGAAAAAGATAAAAAAAAACTTTCAGTCCATTTATTGCTACATCTGTTCTATCTCTAAATCTACCATATTAGATATTCTCTAGGTTAATTCATAGTGTCTGAAACTGGTTTTCCGCGTTAAATTCCCTGAGCTGCTAAGCAACGTTTTACGCATAAATTTGCAATTTTTTGCGTGAAATCTTGGCCCATCTATTCTTTATCAGATGCCGTGAAATTTGCAGTAAATTTAGATAAGCAAAACTATTGGACAAACAGGCTTCCAGAAACACACATACGTAGAGCAGAGCAAGAAGACAGAACTGAAAACTAGCAGAAAGGTTAGTAAACAGACGGAAACTAAACTGGGCAGTGAATTCGCTCAAATCCATTAAGTCAACAGGACTAAATGGAATCTATCCCGCAAAATATTAATGCAACAAGGGATGGGGGTTCTATCTAGACGGCTTGCACTTTGTTAAAGGCACGCATAGCGATGGGATATGTATCAGAAAATTAGTTATATAGTTGGGCAGGCAACAACTTAGGAAAGCATGACGTCTAACTGGAGACTGTTGTCTTAGAAAAACTACTATAAACAATGTAAGGGTGATAGAAGAACCTATAAGCAGGATGTGTGAAATTCAGGATGAAAATTCTCAACACATATTATGCGAATGTAAGGCCCTTGCGGCCAGGAGAAAAATTCCTTCGGGAGAACTATACCCCAAACCAGTAGTAGTTTTAAGGGCACCTATAGATTGTCTTGTCGACAGCCGGTGAAGGACTCTTAAGGGTCCTTCACCGGCTGTCTCGAAGTTGTCTGCAACCAGCATTGCATCATAGAGAAAAGAGCGCAAATGATGGGGGAGAGCTTAGGAGAGAGTGAAAAACATATATAATAAACACGAAAACATGTCAAAATGGTCAGAAATATTAATCTGTTTCCCAAAGCTTTTATTTAAAAAAGTGGATAATTAAAGACATATTTGACAATCAAAAATAAATTAACATAATTAACAATGATTAATTAAAATTATAAAAATTTAGTGGGCTTCTTGCCTTAGAGAATTTTTTTCTGAATTTTTTTGCCTAAAAACACTCCCAATAATAACGTCAAAACTGCGAAAACACGTTTTACATGCTATTCTATGGGCATATTATTGGTGTATTGCTGGTTGCATTTTACGTTTACGTTTACCTTAAAATATTTTTATTATCTCTGGACCAATTATTATTCAGAATTACTAAGGCCTCTGCGGTAAGTAACATTTACATTGTTATCCACCATTAATATTTTTTTAATCGCAAGAAAAGATTGAACAAGTAAAGTTCTTTTCAAAATATTATGTATTCGATTATATATAATAAATACAGATTATAAAATTTACCTATGAACGTTTTCCACCGCTCCTGTGGAAATTTAGCTTCTTCTCGTTGAGGTGCAGGCATATCAATTGTAATGACCCCATTGCGCTCGTCCGATTTTTGTAATTCTTCTTCACTGTTGGGCAATAACGGCTGTCTCTGGTACAAATCACCTATATTGGAAATATTAAAAATGAATTAAAAATAGGAAAAAATATGACTAAATGCATCAATAGGGAAGATGCATAAGATTTTTTTTTATTTATTTGCATTTATAATAAAACTATATAATTTATTTTATTGATGGGTGAAAGTTTTTGTTTTTTAAAAGTGCGATAGATTTTGTAATAATGATTTTAGAAATTTGCAATATTTTAAATTGTCAGAAAGCCCGCTTTTTTTCTTGTCACTAGCTTCCAAACAAAGAGCGCCCTTATATCACCTCTCTTTTTATCGTGTTAGATAAAAAGAGAAGTGGGATAAAAGCACTCCTTGTTTGAAGGATAATCTGCCGTCAGTAGATATGCGGCACTAGAAGAGTGTTTTCTCTCAATATGTAAAATATCGCAAATTTCTAAAATCATTATTACGAAATCTACTGCATTTTTTTCCAAAAAAATGTTCACCCATCTATTAATTAAACTATAGTTTCGTTATAAATTCAAAAAAAATTATGCATCTTCCGTATTATCAGATAGCAACTAAATAATAATATATTATTTATTAGTAATTTGTTTTGTAACCATTCATTAATTCTTAAATATATGTCACATCTGGTAATATGATATTTGAAAAAGCTCAAAAAAGGGGTTACTTCGTCTTATGTGAAAGATGGTAAATTAAAAATATAAGCAAAATAATGAAAATGGTACACAAAAAGTCATGTTTCATGAGGCAAGTTTTATATATTGTAAGTACGAGTTCTACTTTAGAACTCGACTCAATGGAGAGGGTTCTAATAGATGAATGCAATAATTTGATTTATGAAACACGTTCTTTATACTTTTCTTTGCTAATTTATCCTTTTATCAAGAAGATTAGAAAAAGAAGCCTTAAGGGTCCTTCACCGGCTGCCTCGAAGTTGTCTGCAACCAGCATTGCATTATAGAGAAACAAGCGCGAATGATTGGCGAGAGCTTGGGAGAGAGTGAGAAAAATATATAATAAACACGCGTATTTATAATTTCTGTATTTCGGTTATGCGTTGATGGTTTTTGATGAAATCATGTCAAAATATTCTGAAACGATTAATCTGTTTCCTAAAGCTTTTTTTTTAAAAAATACTGGATAATTAAAGACATATTTGACAAACAAAAATAAATTAACGTAATTAACAATGATTAATTAAAATTATTCAAATTTAGTGGACTTCTTGCCCTAGAGAATATTTTGACATAATTTTCATCAAAAACCATCAACGTCAACGCATTACCGAAATACAGTAATTATAAATATAGGCGTGTTTATTATATATTTTTCTCACTCTCTCCTAAGCTCTCGCCAATCATTCGCGCTCTTTTCTCTATGATGCAAGGCTGGTTGCAGACAACTTCGAGACAGCCGGTGAAGGACCCTTAAACGTTACTACTCGCAGTTCAAATTAATTTCATTTACATGATCGATAAAATTGAACTGGCTATTGAGGGCAAAATGGCAAATGTAATTACAGAACCAAGCTATGGAATTATAATCTAGGCCACGTCATAATGACCAGCATTACATTAATATTGTTGCATTATAATTTATTTATGTAATAATTGCCAAAACTTAATTAAGTATGCACGGTTTCGGTCATTCCAAAAAGAACAACAACCTTTTCACGTTTGATATTGACTTTGTTTTATAGGCATAATGATAATTATAATAATTACGTATACTTCAACAAATAAAAGTAAGATTAAAATTAATAAATTATAAATCAATTATGTAAACAAAAATTTGTTCAGTTTGAGATGACCGCAATCAAGTTTCTAAATATTAATCCAAATAATTTTATTAAAAATATATATATTTGATATTTTTATAGATAAACAATTATTTTAAATATTGTAATATTACTCTAATCTACAGTCAACAATAGTATATTACAAACCGAGGTTGAAAGTATTTCATTTTTGTCGAGAGATGAGATGAGATCTCAAGACAGTAAATTGCGTCATTACATATATGATTGTGAATAAAAATATTAAAAGCCTCGCATACAACATGCAAATTTTAAATGTACCAGTTTTTATTGAATAGTACAATAGTCTTATTATTTTATCAAGATGTATCCACAGTTAAGTGGGGCGGTCGGAAAGCAACGCTAACTAGATGTCGCTACATTACAATTTTATTTCATACTTTTTAGCTAAAACACGTAAAAAGTTATGAATTACAATATATTTTTCAAAAAACCATTAACAACTCAAGCTCATGTATTATTATGTTTATCAAATTGTGCCTTGGTTAATTATTTATTAAATTTTGAAGTTTAAAATTTTTTCTATTGATTTTTCACAACTCGTGTTAACAGAAGCCCAAACAAGTATGTCAAAATCTATCTCTAAAAGTTCAAAGCATATTTTGCAGTAATTTGACTAAAAAGTATGAATCAAATGTGAAATGGTGCAAACTGTAAAAATTTTAAATGACATTTAGTGCCATGTTAAATGCCGTTTAGTTTGGTAAGCTAATCACAGATGGCTCCTAATCAATATAATACCGTACAATATTGTGTTTGTGCACCTAGGTACACTGAGTGACGAGTGTAACTCTATTCTTTTTCGATTAGGTATAAAACAAAGAATAGAGATGTACTATTATTATGCAGAAGCGTATATGTATTTTTTGTTGCGATTGTAATATGCTGAAAATGTTAGAAGGCAGATTTCTTTGGCTTAATTAATTTTCCTCAACAGAAACCGCTTTTATAAAAATAAATGTGTACACAGCGCATTCTAGAAGAAATCGTTTGAAGTAGCTCCGGACAACCATCTTCTTTACCCACTTGTTCTAAATGGGCGTAACCAAACGCTCGTCTTAACTTTTTTTCGGTCCCCAAAAAAGATCTTATATATACTAAGGTTTGCAAAAAGTACAAGCAAAATTTACCCAATGTAAGTCAAGCGCTCTTAGTTCCTAAGTATAAAAATAGATGGCAATACTCGTGGCAATATATGTAAAATTATTTTTTTTACTAACTCATATTTATATCATTCTAAATCATTAGTTTTTATACCTATATCATTCTATATCAAACAAAATCAGCTTGACAGTCTCTTAAAGTGAGACTAAAGTGAGAGATTTCAATATGCACCGAACCCGCGTATCGACATTTCATTTTTACCATAACCACAGATAATTTTAGAGATAGGCCGTGCTCCCAGTTTATTTGTTTCGCTACCTATTCAGTTTGCCTCAGCCGCTTGTATTGTAAGTTGCATACATCTAGGAGTAAAACGTGGTAAAACATTTATTTAAAGAAAGAAAACTGTAGTTGTGAAATAAAACTGTAATCGCACTATAATTTAACGGATGGATTTAGAAATTGTGTCTGTGTGTGGTCTGGCAACTGTTTTTTAATTTGAAATGCAACAAAACTATAATTGCTACAACTAAATTCTATAAATTACCGCGACACATACAGCCGATGCGTGCTCAAGGGTGTGCTTAAAATCTGAATTATGGTTGATTGGGTGTGGTTTAGGCAATTTGACGATGAATTTTATATTAAATTATTAGAGTATTCTATTATTTTGCAACGCCATCTATCATACACATTCCATTCTCAGTAATTCTACTGGAATAGCAATTCACGTGGTGGGCGTTGGAACTAAAAAAGCCCTCTCATGTTGACCGTTGTCCCTGCGAAACATAATTTCAGATAGCACGGCATATCTGTAAAGCCTTATCTGTGACCTATATCATTCTATATCAAACAAAATCAGCTTGACTAGTTTCTTAAAGTGAATTTCAATATGCACAGAACCCGCGTATTGACATTACATTTTTACCATAACTAAAAAATTATATTATAAAATCTCTCGGTTCTTCTTCTTCACTGTTTACACAGGCGAGTTTACACCACTAAATCTTTGGAAATAAGTTAGGCAACTAAATATACACGTGTATTACTTTTTTTTGCAAATCTTAGTACAAGGCCTTTTTTGTTCATCTAGCTACAAGAATGTTACAATATTGATCGAAAGGTTAACACATTAACAATGATTTAATATTCTTCTGTCATACGTTTATCTAATATATTAACACGAGCTCACAATCCAAACCCCAATAAAATAATGTAAAATATTATCTCTTTCAAACAAAACCACAAAAGGAGGATTATGTTGAACTATATTTTTTATTTTAATTTAAATGATTCAAATAATCAATAATCGCCTTTCTATAATACCTTGTGACATTTTGGTTCCTTTGGAGGTATTTGGCGGTTTTTCGTCTTCAAGGGGAGGTAGTGATAGGACAGAGCGAGGGCTCAATAAGGCATGTGAGGAGTTGTGCTGTTGAAGCTGAGGCACGTCTGCTGTTGGATGGATACTTCCATAGTCCACGAACTTGGGCTCTAATACCATTCTGAAAAACCAATCAACCCAAATGATTAGTGTTAAATGAAATATAATGCTTTAATACTTAGTATAGTTTTAATATAATAGTTGTTATTTATTTTAAGTTCTAGCGTGTCGTAGTGACTAATTTATAAATATTAATTATTAATGTCCTAATGTGATTACTACTAATAAGGAATAATTACGTTTTTAGGTACTACAATGATATTGAATCAAACTGATCGATTGAAAACCAAACGATGTGACAAATAAAATAGTTATTTATACAAGAACAAGTAGCAAAATGCAAGTTCTAGTTTCACAAGTCAATAGGGAAAAGGCGTAAGATTTTTTTTTATTTATTTGCATCTACAGTATGTCCATGGATTGAGTTGCCTTTAAGAAAAATTTCTTATTTATTATTTCTCAGAAAATTTTATTCTTGGAAAGATGGCCTGCATGTTCTCACACCTCTAAATCACATATCGGTTATACTCTTGCAGGTCATTTTTATTCTTACTTTTATAAAAAGATTTAGACAAAATTTTACAAAAATTGGTAAAAACCATAGTAGGCAAATTTTCTATTTAAAATGTGTCAAAACACTATATATTTAACTACTATTAGAGCAGTTAAGGGTTATCCACTGTCTGTCTCGAAGTTGTCTGCAACCGGCCTTGCATCATAGAGAAAAGAGCGCGAATGATGGGCGAGAGCTTAGGAAAGAGTGAGAAAAATATATAATAAACACGCTTATTTATAATTACCGTATTTCGGTTATGCGTTGATGGTTTTTAATGAAAATCATGTCAAAATATTCTGAAAAGATTAATATGTTTCCTAAAGCTTTTTTTAATTTTAAATGGTGGATAATTAAAGACATATTTGCCAAACAAAAATAAATTAACATAATTAACAATGATTAATTGAAATTATTCAAATTTAGTGGGCTTCTTGCCCTAGAGAATTTTTTTCTGAATATTTTGACATGATTTTTATCAAAAACCATCAATGCATAACCAAAATACAGTAATTATAAATACGCGTGTTTATTATATATTTTTCTCACTCTCTCCTAAGCTCTCGCCAATCATTCGCGCTCTTTTCTCAATGATGCAATGAGACAGCCGGTGAAGGACCCTTAAGGGTGTAACAACATGTAATTATATTAATTAATTATATTCGATTTTACTTCATGGTTTATATATAGTTTTTAAGATTTAATCTCTATGTCAGAGTAGTATAGGAAGTCGTCTCCCGTCTATTGATTCGGGAAAATCAAGAGTCAATTTTGTATGTAATTTGGTGTTACAATTACAAATATTTACAGTAGTTTTACATAGATAAGTAAATAAATACGAGTACATATGTTTAAAATCGATGTTTGCTAACATGCCTTGACTAGTAGTAAATATATATACTCCCAGCTCGAGCAAATAGCACAAAAATAAAAACAGAATAGATATTGTAAAAATCAAGGTGAGGCATAAGAATTTCCGGATTCCTGAAAAAATACCATAAGAAAATAGAATTTCGTTCAAATTAGAAAACTAAAATTTACATTGTGAATTAAGTTACAGAGAATATTCAGCAATATCTTTTTGAATTTGGAGGAAATGACGCAATTGCCTTGAAACATTTTATTTTTAAATGAACTGCAGAGTTGCCAAACGTAAAATTATTTCTTGAAGATTCAATTATTATTTATCACCAAAGGCAGTGTTGCCATATGATCAGAAAACCCTCGAGAAAACCTATGAGAGACAAAGATTTCAATATAGTCAGTGGGTATATTCTGGTGTTGTTAAGGGGGCGAAACTGCTACATATATAGCCGGTTTGGTCGCTAGCGAATCTACATAGTTTGCTTATCTAAATTCATTGCAAATTTCGCGACATCTGATAAAGAATAGATGAACCAAGATCTGATATATATGCCACTTGCTTTAGCTGAAAACATTAAGGAAGACCGAAAGGTGTGGAAAATTCTCAAAAACTAGTAAAGCAGTTTGTGGCTTTGTTATAACCCCTAGAAAATTTCCAAAGCTACCGAAAATTAGAGAAAAAAGATACTTATATTTTGACGAAAGATTTGTTCGTATAGCCATTAATTAAGTAAAATATGAATAAAAAAGCTCGATAAAATATTAACCACTCGCTTGCTAATTATCGGTAAAAGAAAAAAACTTTCTGTCTATTTATTGCTACATCTGCTCTCTCTCTAAATCTACCATTATATATTTTCTAGGATAATTAATAGTGTCCGAAACTGTTTTCCGCGTTAAATTCTCTTTTTTCTCTTTCTAAATTCTCGAGTTTCACGTATAAATTTGCACAGTGATTTCGTGCCCTTAAGTAAATATTTAGTATTTAAATTTATTTCCGGTTTGGGAACCTATCTACTTCGACTCACGTGCGTTTGTTTACTTTTTATTATAACACCTAGTTATATCTATGCACTTGTAAGTATTGAATTTTAGTGTGATTTATGAGGTGCTTTGTATTGTATGCGTTTTGTTTTGTGATTATTCAGTTATACGACCCTGACTTTACATTGTATTCGTTTTATCTCTAATAAAATCTCACATAAACTTCTTGGGGTGTGCTTGGCATAAATACTTCTTGATACGATGAATAAATTCGCTGGAAACGAGATTCCACAGTACTTTTCTCGTTGCTATGTTAAAATTTCTTATTCAAATTTTGACGCATCTTTTGTGAAAAAAATTATCGGGTTATTTAAAAATGCTTAGTAAAATTTAACTAGAAACCAAATTTGAAACAAATCTAAGCGATAAAGTTGAAGCGTGTGTATGAAGAGATTGAAAAGTGAAAAATGTGTTGTAATTACTCTATTTTAATGAAACTATTTGGAGGAAGATTTAAAATTACCCATATAAATCAATGGTTGAAGTAAATCCTAGTACTATTAGTGTACGGGGTGGGTTAAGAGTTAAAAACATGAATTTAGGATTGTAGCCTATTTTTGATTAAACTAGTTGAAATTATATATTTAAATTTATTTTTAGAAAACATATTTTTTAAAAATCTGACAATAGGGATGTCCACAAAAAAATAGATATTATTTATTTTATGTTTTAATAAAATTATGTAGTCTATTTTAATGATATATAAAAGTTTTTTTTGAATAAAAAAATTTAGTTTTCGAAATATGGAATTTCGAAATTTGCCTTTCTGAGAACCATTTTTAGAGCAGCACATAACTGACGTCACATTTAGCCTCTAAACAACATGTTTTTATCTAGCCTGTCTATTAAAATTTCAAATATTTGCATATGCAACCAGTTATATGCAACTCATTACTTTTGGCAGTTGTTTGAAAGTTTGAATTAGTTTCATATTTTATTGTGAACCTTGAAAATAATAGAGAAAGATTATCAAAAGAGTGATTCTAATAATTTACCTCAAGTGTATGTCGAAATGGTATCAGATTATTTAGCAACAAATCGGTATGTTAATTAGTTTGAAATCTACTGGTTCAAAAGCTACACGGTAATTGTAGAGTTATTCGAATTTAAATAGTTTATTAGTATAATTACTAATTTAGGTAACTAAAAAATATAAGAATTTAGTATGCAAATATTTGAAATATTATCTAGCCTCTCTATAAATATTTGAAATTTTAATAGAGAGGCTAGATAAAAACATACCTTGTTTAGAGGCTAAATGTGACGTCAGTTATGTGCTGCTCTAAAAATCGTTCTCAGAAAGGCAAATTTCAAAATTGAATATTTCGAAAACTAAATTTTTTATTCAAAAAAACTTTTATATATCATTAAAATAGACTACACAACTTTATTAAAACATAAAATAAATAACATCTATTTTTTTGTGGACATCCCTATTCAAACGGGGAGCGGTGTATTACTGGTTACAATTGTAAAATGTAGGTCCTAGCCTAATTTCAATTAAATCAGCTAAGTAATGATAAGTTAAATAAGTTGAAATTACTACTCAAATCCAAATTTGAAAGAAATCCGAGTATTTTTAGTTTTTATACTGTAAATGGTGCATTAAGGGTTGAAGTTGTAAAATATGGGGGGGTCGCATACTATTTTTAATTTGGTTATTCGTAATTATGTTTCGAATGTATAGTAGAAACAAAATATGAGAAAATCCGAACTATATGACTCAAAAGGTATAATTGGGGTGTGTGGTAAGGGTGGAAAATTATTCGCAATCACTCTTTATGTAAATATTACTAAGATAACTGATGTAAAATTGTGGGTAATGCGGCCATATAAGAATCACAACACCGTCAATTTTGAAACAATTAACTTAAAAGGGAAATGAGCCCCAAAGACTTATTTTTAAGGGATGAAACTTTGACCAGCATTTTTTTCAATATATCCTTAGTATGTATTCAAAATTTGGTTAAAACCAAATACTCCTCCTGATGGCAGGTATTACGTTACAAAATTATGCATTTTTACAAATTTTTGACCCTTCAACCCTTAATAAAAATTCAACCCTGTAAAAATGTCCAGATTTTTTGAAAGCATTTACCACTTGGGCTATACACGATACATATGTTCGATATTTGGTCAAAATCGGTCTGCAACTTTAGAAAATTAAGTGGATGCACTGATTTTGCTGTTTTTTTGGGATGTTTTTGGCCTATAACGCGCAGGTCTGGGCAGGTAGAAAAAAATGACGCAAATTATGTTTTAATCGGGCAGTGGTTTCCGAAAGATAGTGATTTAAAGAAACGAACAGACCCAAAGACCTATATACCGACACACGGAAATTAGTGAATATAATTTTCATAATTTACGATTTCTAAAAAATAAAAAAATAAATAAATTTGGAAATTTTACGATTACAGTTTTTCCTCCACGAGAGAAGTATAAATAAGAGGCTTTTGAGGCCAATGAGAGGAAGCTTTTAGGCCAAATATGTTACATTTATTACAAGAAATCAATGTGTACGAGAAAGTTCAAAGTTTGGACCGTGGCGGAAAGGATAACCCCAAGAACTAAATCGAGGGAAAAAGAAGAAGAAGAAAGGAAACGCAACCTCAAAGTGTCCACAGTTACGCGTGAAGTATTGACCTCTCTCTCGCACTTGCTGTAATTTATAATAACTATCTTTTTTCCAATTTCCAGTTCTAGTCCAGAGGTGATACAATGAATATTCCAGTCCATTTAGATACAATGAAATTGGACATTGTACAATTTGATTTAATGTAAAAGAACGCATAGTTTATATTTGCACCAACTGTGATATTCGAAACATATAATCGAGCCAATAGTGAGTATCAAGACGAAGCAACCTCGATAAATGCAGGATCCAAGAAAAGTGCAACCTAACCTATTTACGCATATGGAAATCGTCTCGGAATCAGAATGGTGGAATCGGAATCGGTCTATGGTGCGGGAAGCATGATCGATGCGAAAGCAATACAGTTTCTTAGTGATTTTAAATTGGACTCAATCATTTTGATGGATATCGCCCAAACTTTATCCAATTTATCAAAATACTCAAAACACCACTACAGTAAATGAGGTAAACTTGTGTGTCAGGGCAATATGTGTATCAGGGCCAATCTTAATATGTGTACAAAATTGAAATATCTTTATTCGTGTTCGAGACGAACCTCATGTCTTGGGTACACTTCTAAGCGTACAATAATTGGTTGTGATCGGTTTGTAACTTTAGATGATACGTGAATTCGATTTGGCCGTGATTTTGCCTCGTAGTGCGCAACTTTGAAATAATTCTAAACTATTTGGTACTATTCTAATTCTATTTGGTACTATCGTAGGTATGTTCGTGCTTACTTGGCGAGAACAAAGGATCAAAGTTTGGTTTCGATCCACGCAGTAGTTTTCAAAATAGTATATTGGTTTCAAAAAGAGAAACCTCCTCGACAAGTTTGCCTCGTGCCGCAAACGCTGTACGAGTCAAATACCGCGTTCTCTACGAGTTACACGAGATGTTATTTTTTCCAAATTTTCACGAAAATCGGAGTTATTTTGTCGAGGGTTGACTAATTGCCGTGCTATGAAATTTTAATTATTTTACTTTTAGAGCGAATTATATAACGGTAAGTGAAGTCAACTCATATTTTTTAATTTAGTTTCTTTATGCTTAAGGGGGCGAAACCGCTACATATAAAGCCGATCTGGTCGCTAGCGAATTTACATAATTTTGCTCTCGGTTTTGCTTATTTAAATTTACTACAAATTTCGCGACATCTGATAAAGAATAGATGGACCAGGATTTCACGCATAAATTTGCAAATTTATGCTTGAAACGTTGCTTGGCAGGTCAGGGAATTTAACGGAGAAAAACAGTTTCAGACACTGTCAATTATCCTAGAAAATATCTAATGGTAGATTTAGAGAGAGAACAGATGTAGCAATAAATGGAGAGAAAGTTTTTTTTTTATCTTTTTCCGCTAATTAGCAAGCGAGTGGTTAATATTTGCTCGTTTTTTATTCATATTTTACTTAATTAATGGCTATTCGAACAAAGGTTTTTGAAAATTTTCAACACCTCTCGGTCTTTCCTAATGTTTTCGGCTAAAGCACGTGGCAATTAAGTCAAATCTTGGTCCATCTATTCTTTATCAGATGTCGTGAAATTTCCAGTGAATTTAGGTAAGCATAACTATGTAGATTCGCTAGCGACCAGAGCGGCTATATATGTAGTGGTTGTGCCGCCCCCTTAATGATTGTATGAGAAAATTGATAACTAACTAAATCAAGACTTTTTGCCCTTTATATTCGATCTTCAAATTAATGAAGTGGCGAAAATGTGAACTATTTCGAGATACGTTGCCGAGTGTAATCTGCATTGTTACCGACTGGGTACTGACAGCGTGCATATATTCACGAAATTCAGGCATTTTTAAAAGCTACATCACCCTTATGCAGGAATTTTGTGGAAAGCGAGGCATTGCTCAAATTCAAACTTGTTTATTCATTTAGTTAGATAACAAATGAACAGATGGAACCGAATGTGACCAAATGTGTTGCCATCTATACTATGCAACGCAACTAATACTAGATGTACTAGCAGCGACAATAAAAAAATACGAACATTAAAAGAACATTTATTATTTAAATATATATTGAAATTCATTAATTAAATATATTTATTTATATTTACAGAAATAAAAAAGCACGGAAAAAACAAAAGGTGCCAATTATCCATAGAAAATTGAGTGTCAAAAAGGTAACTACATTTTTTAAATTGAAAACAGTGGATGATCAACTGTTATCGAAATAAATGCCGTTAAATTGCAATGTGATCGTGATTTTTAAGCATAAGAAAAAAATAATCAACAGTAATACCACAAGACCTTTACAATAGCCGGCTATTTTTTTTTTTTTTTTTCATTAATTTATCAAGAAAGCTTGCATGTTAATAATTTAAACGAGAACTTATCAAGCATTAATAATCTGATTAAAGCTCGAGGGCTTTAATCTTTAAGCTTTAGCTCGAGGGCTTTAATCTTTGATTATTAATGTTTGATAAGTTCGAGTTAAATTATTTAAAAATGCAAGATTGGAGATAAATTATAAAAAAAATAGCCGATATTGTAAAGGTCGAGTGGTATTTAGAAAGATTATTTATTGAATGAAAATTCATTAAATAAATTTACGAATGAGAATTCGTCGATTTCGTTCTCATTTATTTCGCCAAATCTATCCATTTTCTCGTTTTCAACTGCTTTTGCAGTAAAATTATAACATGTAAAACTGTCAAAATTAAGTTCGCGTCGCCTACTTCAAATTTAAAAATGTCACGTGATCGGATATTGCTACCTATTAAAATAGTCGCTGATATTCCAGCTAACGCATACCTCATCTCGCAGTAAACACACATGAAATAAATAATCGGTGTAAAACCATGTATAGAGTAGCAATCTGTGTTCATTTTATAGCGTCTCACAGACGAAAAAAAATCAATTTTAAAATTCCCATTTTACATGTGAAAATTAGAAAAACTTATTTATTCGCAATCATCGACAGTAATCAAACAATTTCCACGTCGGTTTGTAATCTACTATTAAGTACTATGCGGCTAGTATAGTATTCCACAAACAAAAATAGTGGAAATGATATTTCAAATTACTTTTCCCGTTGTGTTCAAATTTCGGTGTCACATATTTAGACTGGTTTTTAGATTTTTGTAGCAACTACTGTGGAATATAATTGAATGTTCTGATGCATGTGACATATTTTGCTGACCAAGGGCTAATTTTAAGTCGGCCATATTAGAGCATTTTTAATATGTGTTTTTATACGTCTTTTTTCTCGTCTTTTTATCGAATTATTTCTCTCGTAGAGGAAGTATTGTATTCATGAAAACATTTTTTATTCCAAATTTCACTTTTTTGTATTTTGGATTTTGTTCATATTTTGTTTCTACTAGGTATACATTGTAAACATATTTACGAATAATCAAATTTAAAATAGTATGCGACCCTTATTTTACAATTTCAGCCCTTAAGATACCTTTTACAGTCCAAATGCTCAGATTTCTTTATAATTTGGATTCCAGTAGTAATTTTGACTTATTTAACTTATCATTACTTAGTTAATTTAATTGAAATTAGGCTAGAACCTACATTTTACAATTGTAACCCGTAATACACCCGTCACAGTTTAATTTGTCAGATTTCTTTAAAATTTGTTTTCTAATAATAAATTTAAATATAATTTCAACTAATTTAATCCAAAATAGGCTAGAATCCTCAATTCATGTTTTTAATCCTTAACACACCCCTACACTAATAGTGCTAGGATTTACATCAAACATTGATTTATATTAGTAATTTTAAATCTTGCTTCAAATAGTTTCATTAAAATAGAGTACCTACAATACATTTTTCACTTTCTTATCTCTGCATACACACGTTACAACTTTATCGCTTAGATTTGTTTAATGTTTGGTTCCTAGTTAAAATTTAAAAACATTTTTAAATAATATGTTTACCAGAAATGATGCCTCAGAATTCTAAAAATTTGATCAAGAAATTTTAACACATCAATGAATCTCATGCATCCAAGTATTCATAAAGCTTATATATCTTGTATTTAAATTCCTAGAAATTGTACTCATGTATTAAATATGATGGAAATCATAGTTTAAATCAGTTTTAATTAACAATTGCAAGTTAAACAATGGCGAACTTGTCAAAAACACTGCATCAACTGACAGCGCACTGGCAGCTGAAACTCAAAACATTGAAGTTCCAGCTTTGACCACAGGTGTCACTTTGTTAGCTTTACTCGCTAATAACTAGCTTTACTCGTCTTCTTTGTTCATATTGATTTTACTTCTCTCGTAGAGGAAGTATTGTATTCATGAAAAAAAAAAAATTCTCCAAATTTCACTTTTTTCTACATTATAGAATGCGTAGATTACGAAAATCATATTCACTAATTTCCGTCTGTCGGTCGGTCTGTGCAATTCTTTAAAACACTATATTTCGGAATCTACCGACCCGATTAAAGCAAAATTTGCGTCCTTTTTTTCTACCTGCCCATAGATGATATCGAAGAAAAAAAGTTTATAAAATTCTCAAAGACCTGCGCGTTATAGGCCAAAAACATGCTAAAAATGGCAAAATCGGTAGATCCACTTAATCTTCTAAAGTTGCTAACCGATTTTAACCAAATATTGAACATATATTTCGTGTATACCCCAAGTGGTGAATGCTCTCAAAAAATCTGGAGTTTATTATAGGGTTGAATTTTTATTAAGGGTTGAAGGGTCAAAAAGTTGTAAAAATGAATAAGTTGTAACGTGAATATCTGCCAGGAGGAGTATTTGATTTGGACCAAATTTGGTATACATATTAGGGATACATTGAAGAAAATGCTGGTAAAAGTTTCATCCCCTAAAAATAAGCCCCTACGACCCATTTGCCATTTAAGTTAATTGTTCAAAAATTGCCGGTGTTGTGATTCTTATATGGCAGCATTCCCCACACTTTTCCATCAGTTATTTTAGTAATATTTACATAAAGAGTGAGTAAAAATAATTTTCGACCCTTACCACACACCCCCTCCCCTCCAATATAGAGTTTGAGTCATATGGTTCGGATTTTCTTCATATTCGATTTCTACTATACATTTTAAACATATTTACAAATACTATAATTTAAAATAGTATACGACCCTTATTTTGCAATTTCAACCCTTAACATACCATGTACAGTCAAATTGCTCGGATTTCTTTCAAATTTGGATCCTAGTAGTAATTTAACTTACTTAACTTATCATTATTTAGTTAATTAAATTAAAATTAGGGTAGGACCTATATATTACAATTGTAACCCCTAATGCACCCCTTACAGTTGGATTAGTCAGATTTCTTTTAAATTTGTTTTCTAATAATAAATTGAAATATAATTTAAACTAGTTTAATCAAAAATGTCCTAGAATCCTCAATTCATGTTTTTAACCCTTAACACACCCCTTACACTGATAGTGCTAGGATTTACTTCAAACATTGATTTATATTGGTAATTTTAAATCTAGCTTCAAATAGTTTCATTAAATTAGAGTACCTACAACAAGTTATCACTTTTTAATCTTTTCATACACACGTTTCAACTTTATCGCTTAAATTGGTTGAAAATTTTGTTCCTAGTTAAAATTTAAAAAGCATTTTTAAATACCCGATATTTTTTTTCAGTAAAAGATGCCTTAAAATTCTAAAAATTTGAATAACAAATTTTAATATAGCAACGAGAGAAGTACTGTGGAATCTCATTTCCAGCGAATTTTATTTAAATATTGAATATTCAATAATTATAGAGTATTAAAATTCAAGATAGTAAATGTGTTATTTATTGATCTAAATGTTTTTACAAATATCACTATCCAATGTATGTAGGCTCGTTGCTCGTAAATAAAAAAAAACACACAACCTGTAGATCGAGACGCATGCCTCATAACGTCAATAGAGAATTTCAAGAACCTGTCACTGATCAGCTGATGCTATTCTATCTCTCTCAATTGTCATTGTCGCTGTAGGACAAAACAGCTGTTTTCGTACTGTTCTTATTGTAGTTTTCGAAAACCGGAAATATTTCACAGGGACCAAATTAAGGAATGCGTTTGTGTGTTCCAGACATTTTATTTTGGGTAAATACTTATGCATGAAACATTTAAAATGTCTGTAAGTGTTGTTAACAAACGTCAAAATCAAACAGCTGACTGGAATGCGTTCCTACTTGGTTAAAACCGCTGAACGCATCCCTTTTGTCCTACAGTTTAATTGTTGTGTAGGTCAGTTACTGAAATGCTCTATATTTATGTCAAAACTAATGTTACACATATTTGTGCAAAATTCAACATTCGACGTTTAACGTAAATTTTTACTAATGTGAATCCGGCTTTATAATTCATCTGCTCTATGAGAGAAGTAAACATTCGGAAGTAAAAACGAGACCGAAGTCGAATCATTCCGAACGATCGGTGCATCTCTTTACGAACCATTGTTGGTAAACATTTACTACTACAAACTAGTAATGAATATTGATTGCAAGATCGACTCGTATATGTATTATTGTAAAATTAAAATAAATCTACTAGATTGTTTAATGGGAAAGTGCGTCAGCTACCACTATGAATCACGAAATTTCATATCGAACTTAATGTCCGAATTGAAAACTCATAATAAATCCTAGAAACTGATTGAAATACAAAAATAGATGATGACTCACTTTCTGGGTAGTATTGAAAACCTAAACTAACAGATTTTGATAAATTAAATTTGCGGTTATAGAATATCATAGACATCGTTGCATAATTAAATAACAATTCCTGGTCAAGGTCTACCACTTTATTTTGAGAGCTATTCTCTTGCGTTAATTTCTTCTTTTGCAATATCTTCATAAAATTCCATAATCCTCATTCTAACCTATTCAAAATAATTACGAATCGTTCCATATTAAAAGTAAGCCGTTGCTGACTGGTAGTTCAGTGCACTTCGCAAGTGAACCCAAGAACACATTGCACTTGTCAACGTGCCGCCGTGCGGGCTTTCTCATCGCATATCCGAACGACACCCCTATGGCGCACTGAATGTATCTCTGTCTTCGTTCAACGTTAGCCAATAACGCAGGACAGAAATCGAGTAAGTGCGCCATCGTGGTGTCAATCGAAAACGCTATCAGAAACAAACTTTACCTCGAATTTGACGATATTCCACTTTTATGAAATAAGTACTATGACTGTTGCCTTGTGTAGTCGTTGTTTAAAAAAACTATTCCAATGCACATACAATGCGACCTTGCCATGCAAATATAATGGTATGTTAAAAAATGAAACGTAGGTAGCTCATGAACTCACCTCAAAATGCTTAAAGTCAACTAATCATAGTTGTTCTTAAATAAACCGATACCACAGTGCACTTTACAAAACTATTATTTTATCTTTGAATCACGCGAAGTATTAAATAATTAACAGGTGCATGTCCAGCTAGAAAGAATCTGCAACGTATACATAACCTAAATTGAACGTTTCAACACAAGAAGACGATGATGATGATTCAGTTAAACTTCAATTCACTAGAAACCCGAGTTTAGATTAGGATTATTTGTAATACGTAAATATTATTGTTCTGTTCGTATTAGCAGTGCTAAATTTGTATTCGCTTAACATTTTCTCGTACGCAACACTTTAATGAACATGAGCTTGCTTCGGAACAGAGTGCTTTAAATCTACTGGCAGGCGGACAGTTCAAATTTAAATGTTACTTTTTTGCGATTCTATTCTATTTCATTTGAACTGAGGGTGCGCATAAAAATTATAATTAATTATTACGCATAACAAAATAGCATCAGACGACTGTTTTTAACTTATTTCTGACAATTGTCATCATATATTGTCATTATATATAACATTTTTAGCTGTAATTGAATACAAATAATTTATTCACGAAATTAAGATAAATTAAACATTAGATATTATATTAATATAGCCACTAATACTAAGGTTAGGTTAGTACAGCTAAGTGTAGGTATACAATTTAGTTTAAAATGTTGTTTTCCATCTTGTTTGTTCATCTAAAAACCAAATATCTCAACGAACTATTTTATCAACTATTAAAAAAGTCTTCCTCATCCGAAGAAAAGCTATCGAGTATACAAAATATTATACAAAAAATTGTCTGTCTTATTTCGTCTCCCGCAAACCGCCTCAGTGTAAACGTGCAAATACCTATACTCCCGTTCCCGCAACATACCGCATCGCTCACGCTGTACCGCGTTGGTTTGAGAGAGCCTTCAATCAGACCCGTGTGAAGTTATCCATAAAACCGGACATTTGCTCTTACTCCGTTATTCCGACTACAGTCAAATCAAATACTGCAATGGAAAGGTCTCATCGTTAGCTATCCATTGATATATAAACCATTGCTAATAAGTAATGCTAAGGCATTAAAATTAATTTATAATTTATGGACTAAATCGGACATTTGCTCTAGCTGCTTAATTAACAATTTTTTTACCAATCATCAAATGAAATGTCCGGATGCAAATAATTAAGTTAATTTTAGCAATATTACAATATTTTTTTACGAAATGGAAGAATTCATTAATCTCCATCGATTAGTGAAAAGTTTGTAAAATTATATGATTTCTAAAAAAATTGTTTTATGGCTGGAATCAAATAAAATGTCTGAATGTGAATAATTAAGTTAATTTTAGCGATATTAAAATATTTTTTTGCACGAAATGCAAGTACTCGTTAATCTGAATATATTGTGAAAATTTCATAAAATTATCTCAATTTTTAGCAAACCGTTGTTTCCAAGTTTGATTATTAAATTTGTACATCAAAAGAAAATTGCTTATATTATTCACCATACAACAAATATATTTTTCTACAATCGCATATAAAAGTAGGCTTTTGTGCTTCCATTTGACAACGAAAAGTTGACGTTTTTCGAGGAGTTGTCACTTTCCCGCTCTAGATCTTTTTGCTGATTTTCGCGCTCGCTAAATCAAAACAATGCAGTTACTTAAACAATAGTTTTTGTTTTTAGAAATTAGCGTTTTTTGGTTAGCGATGATATACTCACATTTTTAGTTGTGAAAATATTAATTTTACATTTTTGCAATTTTACAAAAATTCAATGTAAAATCGATTGTAGGAATAATCTTGTTTGTATTTCGAGCGTAAAGTGTTTTTATCGCTCTCGCCAGATTGTCGTGCTCCGCTATCGCGTCGCACGACAACATTCTGGCTCGCGCGACAAAGTGTCACTTTGCGCTCTAAATACACACATAGTTATTTTTGGTATCAATATATGACGTCAGTCGGTTTCTTATGCCGTTTACTTTGTTAAAATATGAATTGAAATGCAAGTACTCGTTAATCTGAATATATTGTGAAAATTTCATAAAATTATCTCAATTTTTAGAAAACCGTTCTTTCCAAGTTTGATTATTAAATTTGTACATCAAAAGAAAATTGCTTATTATTCATTCACCATACAACAAATAATTACATTAATTGAATCTTTATTGAAATATTTTTTTATTATCAAATGCAAGTACTTGTTAATCTTAATCTATTAGTGAAACAATTTTAACATTATTTCAATTGTTAAAGGTTAAAAATAATAAAACAATTTTTATGGCTGGAATCAAATGAAATGTCCGGATTTTTGTAGCCGGATTGGAATAGTTCGCTACTTATGCCTACATCTTTGCTATTAATGATCACAGGGTAAATATTTTGGTATTTTTGGAAAGCTTATGAAATTTAGATTGTAATGTCGTAAATAAAATAGTAAAAAATTATTAATTAACCAGCTAGAGCAAATGTCCGATAGCTAACGATGATACCTTTCCGGAATAACGGAGCAATAGTAAATGTCCGGTTTTATGGATGGATTTTATGGATAACTTCACACGGGTCTCCATTTAGCTGCTTGATTTTGAAGGATAGGTTTGACGTTTGCTGACTTGTGTCTAATTCAACTTTTACGTTGTGTGATTTATAAATCATTTTATTACGAATAAATATGGGTGAGTATTTCAATAAACTGGAATCAGAATATTCGGATGTGGCAAAATGCTATAAACCCACAACATGCTATTGACATAATTGCAATTGAAAATGACAAATCAATATTCGAAAATAACAATAACAAACAGTATAAACCAATAGTATGTAATCAGCTACTTTCGTTCTATAGCAGCCATGACAGTTGAGAGAGATAGAATAGCATCAGCTGATCAGTGACATCTATAATTTTGAGCGCCACATCCATAGGGTCAAGTCGACTATGTTCTGATCTATTGTATTGAATGCGCCAGACGTACTTTATAATATAATCAGCGCATTATATTATATGCTAGCATTAACAGGAACGTATGTCTGCCAGCCCTGCGACATGACTTCCCATTTTTTTTCCAATACAATGAATTGGAATGACAAATAAGTTACATGCACGTATGTCCTTCTACTGTTGTGGTTCAGTGCCGTCGTTTGAATATAATCTTTTATTTTTCTATTAGCGTGTCGCTGCTGCTTTGTTGATACTCTGCGCTACTGGTAAAACTTTTACATGGCTTTCAATTAATGTGGTTCAGGCGCATTCAGCTGACATCCCACAGGTCAAAAGAGAATAGTACCACTATAGCAAACTAAATTTAATTATAAATGTGAATAGAATTACAAATTGTGTGCATCCAAGTATTTGTTATATGTTATCTATGGTTCAAATGTCAGAATGATCATAGTAGTTATTAAAATTGTATGTTAAAACATATAAAGATTTATAACTACAATTATAATTTAAAAATAACAACTTATTGTTATTGACTTATTGATTAAGTATTTAGTGAAGACTTTTCTAGCCCTTGCACCTTATACCTATCCCTCGATGCTTCGCATCTTGGTGCGAACGTAAAAATGTGCTGGCGCTAGAAATTTGTCTTCACAATCTCAGTTTGAAAATATGCACTCCATCTTATCAAGAACAACATTTTTCCGAGAAATCAAAAATAAAAAAGTTTTTCTTGTTGGTAACCTAATCCGGAGACATAGTGTTTTTTTTTTAACTTTTTAGCTGTTAGTTAATGCAATTCATTTGATTAATGATAACGCATATGAAAATACGTATAAAAAACGATAATTATACTATTTAATAATAAAATAGTGCTTCTTGTCAAATGTCAAATATGATGTAAACATGTCGATTTAGCATCGATTCGATAAATAAATAATGCATTTATTCTAGTCTAGCCAAACATTATTCGAAATTCATTTTAAATCAATATTTACGGTTTGTAAATAATACCAAGTGTATTTTGAACAAGAGTAAACAAATCACTTTTCTAATCTCCCGTTTAACAAAATCACGATTTGTTAAACGGGACCTGATAATATTTTATTCGTTTTAGAGACAAATAAAGGTCGCATACATGAAAGAAAAATGTGTATAAAGGAACAATGTTATTGCGGTTAATTAATACTTATATTTAACAAAACATGATTTCAAATGTATAATCGTCGCCATCAAAAAGTAAACGGTATTACGTTGTCATAGTTTTTTTGGAGAGCTTTTCATTTCCATGTTTACTACTCGTATTATACTATTATATTTATATTTTAAAATTACTAATCTATACAATCAAAACTTATTAATTTGTTAATAATTGATTATGTTTTGAGACAATGCAGCTTATTTGTCACACCCTTTAAGGACCATCTAGTACCAGCTTCTACCTTATTGCAATTCTTTTTTCAAAATGAGTTAGCTTGTGCTTCTGCATGTTAGAAAATTATTTAAATTTGAGAGAAGTTGATCAAATTATTATTAATTCACACAGGAAAATCAGAAACAAAATAAAGAAAAATTTGAAAAGCAATTATTGAATATTATTTTCTCCAACCGCCAAAAAGAGCTCAATTTTAATACTAATATCCGTAATTAAAGTCGACAATATTTATACAGTAAAAAAATGAATTTGTTGCTAGGCAACATTGACAGTATTTTTTTTCCTAGGAGAAAAAGTAGGTACTTTTTTATAAGAAAAAGTAGGTACTTTTTCTATTACTGTACAAAATGCCTAGATAATTTTTAACTTAATGATTTTTTATAATAATTGCCTCGGTTGAAGAAAAAATAGTATGTGTTATCCGGATTAAAAGTACTTTGTTGGATTCGCAATATTTGCATTAGCACCGTAGCCGTGCACTTCGCCTCGCAAACGCAAACATATTGCTCATTAGACAAAGTGATACTTTTAATTCTAATAACACTAACACAATATACTATTGCTTCCAGTAGTAAGTAACGCCAAGAATTAAAAGTCTGATCCAATATAATAAAATATATAAGAATTGATCGAAACCATAAAATTCCTTCAACCGTGTCTTAAAAGGCAGCGTTCTAACTCTGCATCGGTTGCTTGGGATGTCGCTAGCTCATCGGTTGAGACAAGCACTGGTAATTCGACTTCGATAACCCATGGAAGAAAATCAGCAACGTTATTGTCGGCTCCTGATACATGGATGATTTGAGTGATAAATTGACCGATGTAGTCTCTTAGGCTGTCTAGGTGACGCTTTATCTGATCGTTGCTGGAAGGCGTAGACCAGTGGTTTGTAATCCGTAGTTATGGTCATTCTTCGACCATGAAACTGAAGTATTTGAGACCTCTGTACATTGGTAGAAGTTCTCTGTCATAGGTGCTGTATTTTTTCCGGCCACACTTAGGTTTTTCGAAAAGGTTCTCAGCCGTTGCAAGTAGACTGCTCCCATTGCTATTGCTGACGCATCAGTGTGCAGTAGCAATTTTGCGTTATCTAGTGGATGTGCTAGTAAAGCTGCGCTAGTCAATTGTTGTTTGCAGTTGTTAAATGAGTTTAGTCAGCTTCTGCTGTCCATATGATTGGTCGTTTGTTGTTTTTCTAGCCCCTTGCAGATAAGCGTGTAGTGGTGCTTGCACTTGAGTTGCCGTTTTAAGAAAATGTCGGTAAAAATTGACGACACCAAGGAATGTTCGTAGCTCAGAAATGTTGCCTGATTTATTGTAGTTTTTAAGTGCTTCTACTGGCTTGTTGATGGGTTTGATGCCATCTTGGTTGATTGTGTAATCTAGATAGTCAACGTCGCTTGCTCCAAAGACGCATTTGGGGACGTTGATTGAAAGTCCGTGGTACGAAAGTCATTTAAGAACGGTCTGTAGGTGTTCATAATCGTAATTTTCCGAGGCGATGTACAAGTCGTCGATGTAGCAAGAACAGAAAAAGTAGTCGTTGACAACTCCGACTCAACTGTTTACTGCGATCTATCCACGGGAGAAATTCAACCTCACGTCCCAGTAAATTTACAAAGAAAACTATTCGGGACATCACTTGGACTATCACATCCGAGCAGACGACCCACAAAGAAACTTATAAAGTCTGTCCGTTTATGATAGGATATTACGTCACTGCTTAGCAGTTATGAGGTAGTTAATACCAACTGCTAAAATAAAAATTAAAACGACAGAATCGAATTAATTTTAGGCATAAATCCGTTAGTTAATAATAATATAAAAATATTGCTATAAAAATTTGGCGATAATATGAGGTATTAACTGAGAAAATGGGCGAGAAAGAATTTATTTTTAGTGACATTTAGTTTATTACCAACGTTTTGTTGGTCACGCATAAATTATAATTCACATTAACAATTTTGAAAGTTTTGTATAAACCCTATCTGATGATGTTTTGTAATTAGTTATTTTGTTTTAGAGCAATACATATCCCTCAGATCTTTGCTGCCTGTGTTAAAAGATAAAGGGTTGTTTGCGGGTGGTAAAACCGCACTAAATGCTTTGCTCAATAGCAGTGGTTTTCGATTCAAAAAGAACGATCGACGTCGAGGTTTGTTAGAGCTGCCGAGGATAGTTCTGGATCGCGTACGGTTTTTACAACAGTACGTTAGAAATATGAACCTCCGACACAATTCGTCTACATTGACAAAACGTGGATCTTTCAAAATAGAACTGGTAGAAAATCGTGGCAAGACGACAGTGCGAAATCCGTTAAAACCATTAAAAGCAGTGGCAAAAGGTTAGTTTTGTATTAGTGAATTTTATTATTAAATTTTTTTTTTTACATTTTAGATTCATAGTTGTTCATGCAGAAACAAAACATGGATTTATTGCGCCGGCTTGTTTGATTTTTGCGTCCAAAACTGCTTCTGCTTCATTAGATTATCATGGCGAAATGAACGAGGCCAATTTCTTGCAATGGTTCGAATTTCAACTACTGCAAAACTTAGAAGAACCATCCATTATAGTAATGGACAATGCCAGTTACCATTCTTCGTTGGCTGCAAAGGTTCCATGTAGTAGTTGGAATAAAGAAAGCATTAAAGAGTGGGTGACAAAGTTTAATTTGCCTTTTGAAAATTATATGCTGAAAGCGCAGCTTTTGGATATTGTAGCTAGGTATTTTTTGAAATAAATTTATAAATTTAAAAATTATTACATTTACTAATTTTCAGAAACAAGCCGGAATAACAGTATGAGGTGTACATTTTACCCCATGAATATGGTCACACGGTGCTACGACTTCCACCTTACCATTGTCAATTTAATTCAATTTAAAATATTTGGGGAATTGCCAAAGTTTATTACAATAAACATATTGGACGAGATGGGAATAGTATGGAAAATGCTTTAAACATATGAAAGGAGGCTGTCAGTCATGTGACGCTGGAGATGTTGATGAAGTTGGTGAATAAAATACGTGCAAAACAACTATTACTTGTACATTACTTTGTACATTCTTCGAATCCGATAAGTAGTTCGCCAGATTTCGTGTTTACAAAAATGTGGCATACGGAGATAAAAACCAAAGTTGTTCAGAATTCGCTATCGAACACAACGATGCATCATTTTAATGTGCAAAAATGTAATGTGCATTAACTATTAAAATATAATTTAAATGTATTTGAATATTATGTAGTTTTTTATTTATGTATTTTATGTATTAATGTTTTTTTTATATATTTTATGTTTTTATTTAAAAAAGTGACAAAAAGTTCACAGTTTACATTTTCTACAAGTGTACGAAAACTTGAAATTGCCATAAACTGGCAGCTTTAAATACTACTATATGTATTCAATGTTGCCCATTCGCAATAACAAACACGCTAAACGTGTTAATCGGAATATACCTTTAGATTGCGCCATATACAATTGATGACGTAGTATTCTATCCTAAACGGACAGTCTTTACAACAAAAGTCCGCGAAGTATGCTGTTCATGACCCTCTGCATAGTCTGCCCTGCATTCATTAATCCAAATGTCATTGCATTAAACTCGTAGAGCCCGAAATGAGTGAGGACTGCAGTTTTTTCACCATCTTCGGGGGCTACGGTTACTTGATGGTACGCTTTGGTTAAGTCGAGCGTACTAAATACTTTGCAGCTCCTGCGTTGTTGTGTTATATCGAGGATATGAGGTACGGGATATCGGTCTGGAACTGTCGCTGAGTTCAGGCAGCGGAAATCACCCCACGGTCTCCATTCGCCATTCTTTTTGCGCACGAGGTGAAGCGGGCTGGCCCAGGGGCTTTTGGAAGGTTGACAAATTCCTTGCTGAAGCATATATTCACATTCAGCTTTCGCTGCTTTTAGTTTTTCCGGAAGTAGTCGTCGAGCTCCATCTTTTAATGGTGGGCCTTTAGTTACAATGTGATATACACCATGGGCAGGTGGCTCAATAAATTGCTTTGGTGTGGTGATTTTTACAAACTCGAGCAGTAATTCTTAGTATTTATCAATCACTAGCGTAGATAAGCCGAAAGTGCCTTTGTTGGTTAAGTCTCCTATAGAATGGAGTTTTGTAGTGTTGTCGATGAGTCTTTTTCCTTGAAGGGTTACCATTCGTAAGGTGCCAGGAAATCTCCGCCCAGTATTGGTTGCAAAACATTAGCAACTATGAAGCTCCCTGTGAAAGGTAAGCGTAGTCCAAGTTTAAGTTTTATCGCTTTTTCTCCGAATGTGTCGATAGTAGTACCATTTTCGGCGGTGAGTTGAAATTTTATCGGTGTTGAATGTTTGTTGGAGAAGTTCGGTAAAACCGAAACGTCTGCACCAGTGTCTATCAAGAAATTTAATTTGTTGTCGGCGTCAATAATAATGAGGCGATTTGGTGAATTCTTGCCGTCGGAAGCCATACCTTTCGACGACTGTTTTAGTTTCTCGAAGGGAAAAGTTTTTGTTTGACTGACTTAGACGTAAAGGTATTAAAATTTCAACCTGAGTATTAAAATTTCAACCTGACAGACAGACGTAAAGGATGGCGCTTTTTACACGATGCAATTTTTCACATGATTTGCCATTCTAATACTCTACTACAATAAAGTACCAATTATCATAATTTAATGAATGAGTGCACTTGAATTTTCCATAAAAACTTAAAGGGTCCTATATGTGAGTATTTGTGATTGATCAAATGAAACATCAGATAATGTAAAAGCTCTTTTACAAATACAGGTAGTATAAATTTGGCGATTTTCGCCAAACCTTTAATTTTTTCATGCCGCTAGATATCACAAGATTAACATAAGAAATAAAGAATGTAGTATCTAAAATATAGAGACTTTAGAAAGACCGAACTTGTTGATTTCGACATTGCTGCCATTAATAATAATTTTATATAATAACATATTCATGATTGTCCATCTATGACATAAATGCGAGTTAGTGCTCTAGTGGTTGATCTCCTGAATTAAAAATTGGTACTTTTGAATATGTTCAACTTTGTTTAGTATCTAGTCGGAAACTAAACCTAATTTGTTACAACTTATACCCCGTATACGAAAAAAAAAAGTTCATTCTTTGCAATTAAATAATAACATACACGACAACACACTTGGTCGTGTATTCCATGTTATGTAGTAATTCATGTAGAGGGCACATGCAAAAATCACTGCAAGTGAACGGAAGACATAGAAGAAGAAACATCAACGACACGAAGTCCGTTCGTAATGAAATACTATTACTAGTAATTGTAATTAGCAATATATAACTAATAACCGACATTGTATATATAATTAAAACATACGTTTATAGGCCTATCCTGTTTTCTTGATATAAAACAGTTCGCGACGAGTAAAAAAATGTCAAGGTACGTGGTGTGGTGTAAAACAAAACTGTTAGGTTAAAACCTCGTGGCGAAGTAAAATGAGAATCAGGAATGATACATTTACTTGGAAAGACCGCACTTTTTCGCTCTCGATATGAAGGCAGATAAGAAGCAAAAAAAAAGAGACCAACAAAACGCTCTCTCCGCAACGTAGAAGAAGAAACATCAACGCCACGAAGTCCGTCAGTAACGAAATACTAGCAATTGTAATTAGCAATATATAACTGATAACCGACATTATATATTTATATAATTGAAATATACGTTTATTAAGTCTATCCTGTTTTCTTGATATACTAAAACATTTTATTAAAACACAAGTTTGATTGAATTATAGTATATCGTATAAGAAACTAGTGTAGTACGCCGCGTCGACAATCGACGCTCAGCCATTTCGTCCATTCTGAGGATTCTCGCAAAAATAGGAAAATAGGTTTCTCATTTTTGTAAAATTTTCGAATTTGTCATAACTTATATAAAATTCTATAATAGCTATTTATGATATGAGTGTTAAAAGTGAGATTTTATTTTGTGAGTTGAGAAGAACTCCACGAACACTTTTAACACAAGTTATTGAATTATGTCTACAAACTAGACTAAGCAAAAATGAATTTCTATTGTTATGTGATTGGTTCTCACAGAACTCTTCAGATATATCAGTTTTACTTTAGTTAACTTTATTTATGACACTCTAATATAAAAAATAAACCCTGCAGTTTATTTACATCAATCTATGCTACACTTACAGATATGTATAAAAAACTGGAAGATTATTATTAAATCTATTATATACAAAACAATTTGGTGTTTTAATTAAATGAAAATGTTTGAAAATCAATGAGAGTTGAATTGTTAGGTTTGTAGAAAAGAAAAAAGGTCCTTTATCTCTCAAATTAAATTTGAGAGATAAAGGACCCTTTTTCTTTTCTACAAAGCTTTTAATTGAATAGTTACTTCCATACCTCCAATACAAGTATTATACAGGATTTTTTGAACGACTGCCATAATTTAATATAAAAAAATTCTTAAACTTAGTCAATTTGGACATTTTATTTAATTTTTCTTATTTTACTTCTCTCGTAGAGGAAGTATTGCATTCATGAAAAAAAAAATTCTCCAAATTTTACTTTTTTCTACTTTATAGAATGCGTAGATTACGAAAATAATATTCACTAATTTCCGTCTGTCGGTCTGTTCGTTTCTTTAAACCGCTATATTTTGGACAATATAATTCATGGCCCACTAGATCCTATTTTCCACACCGAAACTGCATAGCTCAGAAATTATCATATTGGATATAAATAAAAAAACAAAAGATAATCGAGTGGATGATATGTATTCACGGGTATAAAATCATATTACTATCTCATATTACTATAAAATATTATTATTACTATCTCATATTTATAAAATCATATTACTATATCATATTACTATTAAGTTTACTTTGTTACTGTTTTATAGTTCGAAATCATTATATTGTCTTGCTAAATACCACTCGTGGGCTAAATATAATTCGACGATAATTGACTCGTTAAAATCAAGGCTGGAGATGCCACTCGCCTTCGGCTCGTGACATCTCCAGCCTTGATTTTAACTCGTCAATTATCGTCGAATATATTTGCCCACTAGTGATATTGCTAGCGAATATACTGATCCGATTAAAGCAAACTTGCGTCCTTTTTTTCTACCTGTCCATTGATTAGGTCAAAGAAAAAAAAGTTCGGAAATTCTCAAGGATTTATTGGCCAAAAACATGCCAAAAACAGCAAAATCGGTGCATCCACTTAATCTTCTAAAGTTGCAGACTGATTTTGACCAAATATTGAACATATGTTTCGTGTATACCCCAAGTAGTGAATGCTTTCAAAAAATCTGTAGTTTTTTTAAGGGTCGACTTTTTATTAAGGGTTGAAGGGTCAAAAAGTTGTAAAAATGCATAAGTTGTAACGTGAATACCTGCCAGGAGGAATATTTTATTTGAACCAAATTTGGCATACATATTAGGGCTACATTGAAGAAAATGCTGGTAAAAGTTTCATCCCCTAAAAATAAACCCTAGTGGCCTGTTGGGTCTTTAAATTAATTGTTCAAAAATTGGCGGTGTTTTTATTCTTATATGTCAGCATAACTCACCATTTTCTGTCAGTAATTTTATATATATTCACATATTGAGTGACTAAAAATAATTTACGACCCTAAGTACACACACCCCACCCCCCAAATATACAGTTTGAGTTATATGGATCGGATTTTCTTCATATTAGATTTCTACTATACATTTAAAACAGATTTACGAATAATCTAATTAAAAATAATATGCGACCCTTATTTTACAACTTCAACCCTTAACATACCCTTTACAGTCAAAATGCTCGGATTTCTTTTAAATTTGGTAGTAGTAATTTTAACTTATTTAACTTATCATTACTTAGTTAATTTAATTGAAATTAGGCTAGACCTACATTTTACAATTGTAACCCCTAATACCCCCCTCATAATTAGAATTGTCAGATTTATTTAAATTTTAGTATATAAACGAGAAAAGTACTGTGGAATCTCATTTCCAGCGAATTTTATTTTAATTTCGTTTGTTATTGTCTTGTAGTAATGTAGAAAGATATCTAAAAAGCATATATTTTTTGCCAATTCTTCCATACCACTGATTTTAGTTGTCAATTTCGTGTCAAAATCTTTCTCCAAATACTACATTGTGTAACTAGCGGAAAAGTAGTATATTCTCGGGCAATGGTGAACAATTGCTACCGGAGTCCGAGAATAGCACCTACCAGAGTCCGAGAATATACTATTTTCCTGCGTGTTTCACATACTATTTTTTCTCCAATCAGTCTTATTTAAATATTATATGTGAATAAAGGTTTGTTGTTACACTTTTGTTTGATATTTATTAGAACAAATATTATGGCCTCCTTTAATTCATAGCAAACTTTAACAAAGTATTAGGAGGGTTTGGTAAAAACAAAGACCATAACCAATCAACCAATACTAAACCACGATTAGTAATTTACGTTGAACCACGCATTTGAAACTAGAAATTTTGGAACTTTTCTGAACTAGTAGTCCGGAATAATACCATTTCTTTTTTGAAATAGTTATTTACATTGCTAGATGCGAAATTGTACTTTTAGGTGTGAGGTGGTTTTTGAATACTACCGAAAGTTTGTCAAAAGACTCAAAATGTTAGGTGATAGCTCGAGTATTGAAGAAGCAGCTAACAAAGCTTGTGCACTATTATTACCAGAAAAATCTAAAGAGAGGTACAATCAAACCTATCCAACATTTTTAGATTGGTGTGACAGCAAAAACGTCGTGGAAATAAATTATAAAATGACATTTATATAAATGAATAAACTAATATAAAATAATGATATAAATATATTAAATGACATTTTTCCGTCCTGGCGCCGAAAGTTCTACTTTCGTAGCTAGCAACAAGGTTCCTAGCCACTTTATTTTCGTTATCATTCGAGTTGCTAGATGTGTAAAAATTGCTTATTTGTACGGTAGTAGAAAAAAAAATATCTAAAAGAAATAATTCAGCCAACTATTGAAAATTTATATTTCTCAATACAATATTATTAATCAAATTTACGTAAAATATAAGGCAAGGCTATCATACACAATGGTAAGGTTTCTGATGTTAGAAAATTAATACATAATTAATGCATTAGGTGTAGTCAAGATGATAATAGAAGTTTGTACTTACTCCCCATCCCCGACATTGAGAGACGTTTCCTCAATTCGAATAGCATCAAGATCAGTATCATCTTTCTCCTTATCCTCCGATGCAACGTTGTTATTGTTCTCAACATTTGCGAGTCCCATTTCAAAACTTTTTTTGTCTTTCACAAACATATTTCTTTAGTTTCACATTTTTTAAGTATACATATTAGATGTATTTTAAACTCAATCTTAACGTGCCAGAAGATGTTTTTCATCCCAAACTGTCCGAAAATTTACTCTAAATGAATTGTTAGCATAGTTTACTCGTCTAATAACAAAATGATAAATGTTTCTATTGCAATTTAAATTTAAACCAACTTCACGAAATAAATATTGCTGTTAAAAACCGAGGTCATAGGTGTGACGTTATTGTATATACAGTCAAATGTAAATGGTTTCTAATAATTAATATATTTTAGAGTATCGACATGTAAATATCGCAAAATAACAGAATTTGCAATAAAAAGCTGGCTTAATGTTATGAGTTGAATTGATGTGGGTATCTACTAATTACCGTCTAGTCTTTATTGTATTTATAGAATTTGAGTAGTGGAAATGTTTTAAATTATATTTTTCGTCTCGTTCATAAATATTTTGTTATTCTCTTTCAATTTATTTAAATGGATTTACTAATATAATAGCTATATTGAATATTTTAATATTTTTTTCCACCAATGCGAAACTCTTTTGATCTAAACCCGTTCACTCTAAAAAATATGCCTTTTCATAAATTATTAACTTTTTCATAAAAGTTAATGAAGTCACTTTGAACGATTACTTTGTAGAAGATTGATAGAAGAAGAATATTTTGTTCTGGCACAAATCTTGAACTGCGCATACTTGCTTAGAACTGCGTATACATGCAACGCTTTTCAGTGGCGTTAATTTTTTTGCAAGTGACTTTTAAAAACGACTATCGCGCGGCGCCAATCGAAAGTTTAAATACTCAATAGTGTTATGACTATTTATTATATTTAAGTTGATTTTTAGCAATAATTTTTCAATTTTTAAACGTCAAAATATACGTTGAGCACTTTATTATAAACTCCTTTACAAAATATTAACAATTTACTGTGAGTGCTAATCTTTTTAATTGACGCTATGAAAGAAATGTTTGAATGGCTTTTAGCACATATATGATACATTGCAACAATATTAACACAACACACGAAGAGGTTATTGTGACTTTTCAACATCAACTTTATGAGTTCATATATGAACCAAATCATGAAATAGGAATTTCAAATGGTGAATATTAAAGTATATTAACGATTGGCGATTTGGAAGTTATTTAATCGTTGACCTTCGCACTAAATATTTTTTATGGTTTACATATTGGTTTTAAAAATTTGTCATAAAATTTTTATTAGAGCACCAGGGTTTTGAAGAAATCCAAACTAATTGAATGTGCTCGAGTTTGCATATTTTGTGCATTTTTGCGATTAAAAATGCGTCATGTTGAACATACGTTAAAGGCAGAGAACTCAAAGTGACGTCATGACAATTGATGACGTGGCATCTTAAATGTTGTGAATATCCTATAGATACATTAAATTTTTGTAATTTCAAAACAAGAACTTAGTTGTTTCTATTTAAAAAAAATTGTATAGGTCGAGAATATGGAACAAAATTCTTAATACTTCTGAGTAAAAATAACTTTTCGATTATAGTTTATGTATATTTTTCTGAAATGAAATTACTTGGTTTGAATGTCAATGTTCCAAAAATACAATTCGAACTACGAACAATTAGAACCCAAACATGTTGTGAGCTCGATGCGAGGCTAGATGCATCAATTTCGAGGTTGCGCTTTTGCGCTTATGAAACACTAATTAAGTCTACAGATTTGTTTACCATATTTATACAAAGTACACAAAATGCAAGATTCAATGGAAAAATATTATTTCATGACCTCACAGGTAACAATTTTAATAACGGCACAATAATTAGTATTATCAGCTGTAGATAAACAAATAAGTAGCTAGCCACTTCGCTATTGAATGAATGTAAATGATCTCATTAGTGGAACAAATAACATTGAGTAGTTTTAATAAAAATATACACCAACTGGCACGCTTTGTGATGATTTCAATCCGATTTGAACAATTGAATTGCATGTGACCTCTACCGCACTCTTACCTTACAATTTTGTTTATAAATAAAAATATACACCAACTTGTGTAATTTTAATTCGTCAGTCGTTTATCAAAACAAACAGAAACGCACACATGCTGCTCACAACACGTTTCAGTGTAAGCAGTGTAGTTTTACATGTTTATTAAAATATTTTAGCAAAGTCGTTTTTCTGAGTCATCCATCACCCTTCCACATTCCACACATTCACAAAATCTAATTAATGAACATACTAGTGTTGCAATTAGCAATGCGTTTACGAGATGTGGCTTTACTGGCTTTAAACTTTCACAAATCGAAAATCGACGGTCTCGATTTTTGTGCTAATTTTTCTCCGGACGACTTACGTTTCTAATATTTTTTAATCGCGCGCTACTACTTTATAGACTCGACGCACCAGATATTTATTGAACATATTACTTCTATTATCAAGTATGAAGTCAGAACAATTAAACGCAGAAAAAAAATATCTGTTCTAAATTCAATTGGTCACGCTTAACCACTTAAAGCTATGATGTGATTCTTTCTATTTGACTGGCCAGCTTTTTGCGAATTCTTGCAACCGGGTTTATTTTTTTATGACATGTTAATTCAGTTTGCATTTTTTGTTACAATGTTTGTATGATTATGGGATCCTGCAGCAACGTTTGCTCACAGCTTACAACAAATAGATCTATCAGCAATTATAATTAATATATTTTATGTATTTTAAATCTTAAATGAAGCTATAACAGCACCTAAAGTACTGTCGATAGAAACAGAGTGTTTTGACAGCCGTATAGTTATTTATTTTTGGAATGTTGGTAGTGAGTATACAATTATTCAATCTGTCAAAAAACTAAAGGTGTTTTCGGAAGCTTATAATAATTTATCACTTGGTTCACCAATGTTGTTACCAACCAACATAAAATTGCCTGTTTTAAAATTAAGGGGGCGAAACCGCTACATATATAGCCGCTCTGATCGCTGGCAAATCTACATAGTTTTGCTTATCTAAATTCACTGCAAATTTCGCGACATCTGATAAAGAATAGATGGACCAAGATCTGACTTATTTGCCACGTGCTTTAGCCGATAATATTATTAAAGATCGAGAGATATGGAAAATTCTCAAAAACTGGTAAAGCAGTTTGCGACTTTGTTATAACCCCTAGAATATTTTCAAAGCTACCGAAAATTAGAAAAAAATACCGATATTTCGACTAAAGATTTGTTCGAATAGCCATTAATTAAGTAAAATATGAATAAAAAAAACCTCGATAAAATATTAACCACTCGCTTGCTAATTAGCGGAATAAGATAACATCTGTTCTCTCTCTAAATCTACCATTAGATTTTTTCTAGGATAATAAATAGTGCCTGAAACTGTTTTTCCGCCTTAAATTCCCTGAGCTGCTAAGGAACGTTTCACGCATAAATTTGCACAGTGATTTCGTGCCCTTAATATATTAATTTTGCAATGCACTTTATTAATCTAAGCATCTAGATAAACATGCATCATGCATGCAGCTTAAATAAATACAAACAAGTAGTTTGCGTTATTATTATTATTTTAATGAGAACATCCAAGGTTCAATTTAAATAATCCAAGGTTCATATTTGAACAAGCTATTTTGACTTCAAAGCCAAAATTATACCGGAAACGGACAATAGCTAGCAATCATTAATCAAATATTTGGAATATTATTTTAGTTCACAGATATCAACATACTACTGAACTAATTAGTCTTATTTTTCATATACATACCCATTAACTAAACAATTGGTTTCAAAAGATTCAAAATTCATTTTCGATAACTTTATTTGCAAAGAACTCAACTACACAAATGATTTTGTTATTAAATGTTGATTTGTTATTAAATGTCTTCCATTAATCGGGCATTATGTTTTGAATAAAAGATAAGAAAATAAATAATTTTTAAATAAAAGTTGTTTGTTGAGTTCAGATTGACCAGTTAATGTACAAACGTCAGCGAAGAAGTTAATCGTGTCGATTGTATTAAGTTGAAATTGAAATAAACAGCATGCCACAAGCATTATGTCAATTCTTTTTAAATACAATTAATTTTAGAACGCAATCTGTAACTCCATAATTCTTATTCATTGTTATACAGAGTGTTTCCTTGATGGCCGGAAAACATTTAACTGTGGGTAAATCTCCTCGCAAAACAATAAATATACTATTGTACTATTTTGCAAAAGGCATCTTAATCAAGTTACTTAGTATCAAATCCATGCAATACAGAATTTTGCATAGATACCTCTGCAATTAAAGAGTAGAAGTTTGTCACATGAGTCCAGGAGGGCGGAATATTTATTCCGACAAGTTGCCGACTATACTTCCTCTAATGCTATTGTCAACCAAAATGCAAAACAATTTTTAACAGTTACTTTGACGAATGACTTAGTTAAGTCATTAGTTTAAAGATGTCGCCACTATAACTATTGTATTAATAAACAAAATAAGTCACAAAATGGAACAAAAATGATATAAATTTGAATTAATTTATTTGTTTAAAGTAAAATAGTAATAATATCAATAATTATGAGTATATTTGAATAATTTATTGATCAAAATGCAAAATTTTATAATTCCTTTAGTTTTCAAACGATAGCGCCAGATGTGACTATTCTATACTTTGTATAAGAATGAATATTCTCTTGTTGAAGAATGAATACATTCTTCAATTAAAATTAAGTCAAGAATGTTGATATTTTAAAATAGTTATAGAAAAAAATGTTTTATTTACAATCATATTTTTTCCTACAATCGCATATAAAAGTAGGCCTTTATGCTTTCATTTGACAACGAAAAGTTGGCGTTTTCCGAGAAGTTGTCACTTTCCCGCTCTAGATCTTTTTGCTGACTTTCTCGCTCGCTAAATCAAAACAATGCAGTAAAACAATAGTTTTTGTTTTTAGAAATTAGCGTTTCTTGGTTACCGATGATATAATCACATTTTTATTTGTTGTCAAAATATTAATTTTACATTTTTGCAATAAAAATTCAATTTAAAATCGATTGTAGGAAAAATCTTGTGTGTATTTTGAGCGCAAAATGTCTTTGTCGCTCTCGCCAGATTGTCGTGCTCCGCTATCGCGTCGCACGACAACATTCTGGCTCGCGCGACAAAGTATCACTTTGCGCTCTTAATACACAAATAGCTATTGTATTTTTGAAAGTTTGAAAATGCCACATTGTTGACTTTTACTTTCTTCTCTAGGGTGGAAAGTGTTCACTTTCCACCCAAAAGAACACTTTCCAACCTTGAATTTTCACAGCATTAACAAAAAAAAAAACAAAATTAACAGCTTGATATTGATCGGAATTTTGTTTTAATGTTGGTTTGACGGTTCAAAACTTCAGAAATTTAAATTTTTCTAATTTTGGCATGTAAAATGTGACTTTTCAAAATCGATTGTAGTTGGCAAACGGCACATTTTACGCAACTGGTGATGTAATGAAAAATATTTCACAACTGGTGATGAAAAGTTCCGAATAAAGCCTACTTGTTTTGATAAAATTCACTAAATTATTAATATCATAAGTTTAAAAAACTCTTTTTTGAGAAGGTTCTTGTAAAAATTAGAAAAAATCTTGTATGCAACATGTTAGGAAATGCTATTTTGTGTAACTCGCGTTATTTTGCAGAACTCGCTGCGCTCGTCCCGCAGAAATCCGCTCGTTACACAAAAAAATGCATTTCCTAACTGGTTGCATAAATAGCTATTATTATCACTTATTTTCGGTTTTATGTATGATTGTAAATAAAATAGTATACAAAACCTTGGTGGAAAGTTTCATTACTGTCTTGAGATCTCTCATCTCTCGACAGAAATGACATACTTTCAACCTCGTAATATACTATTCCTAAATATAGTACATATGAACAAGGTTTGTCATAATTGTAAAAACAAGAAAACTTTGTAAGAATTCAAAACCATTTTTTTTTTTACAGATAGTACGTACATAATTTTTTTATTTTGACCCCTTAAAACTATACATTCATCAAACAAACACCCTGTATATTAAACGGCTTTTAAACAATTATTTATTACAACTACGCCAAAGCTACGGGCTGAAGTTCAAGTACACCGTTTAATTGTCATAAATAGTCATAGTCAATGCCATATAATTTGTTCGAAGGCGGTTTGATTTCAATCAAAAGTATTTGAATCCAAGTGCAATATAATTCAATATTAAAAAATTACCTTAAAAGAGCTCGACGCCACTTTTCTCCAGTTTCAACGACTACAAGTTGTAGTTTCATATCTTCAAATTAGGAAAACTGTACATCAGTATCAATAACTACTACACAATATTTTTAAATATAGAAAATAAAAATGAAATACAGTTACAATTGTGCAGTTAATACGACAAAGCTGCAAGCTTGGCAAATGACCCAACTCACTATTGAATACACAAAATCAGTACAATAGCCAATCTAATACATTCTGATAGGAAGTACAACTCTATACTAAGAACTAAGCCAAGAGGGTAGAATGGAAATTACTTCGAGACTGCCATGTGGGAGTCGATTAATATTTATTATTCAGATAGTGTATTAAGTACCGATTCTTTAATATGCAGCATGAATTTACAATTTTTATGCGGTTAAAATACGAACGTAATTTATTGTAGAATCTAAAAAGCTACTTTAGAAGTAATATGTTTGCTTTACGTAGTATTTATATTCGTCTTTTTTTGTGCGGATTACCACACCCGAAAAACAATGATCATTTCCGGTCAACACTGATAATTGGACAGTTTCAACTTAATGTTGTGTCAACTGTCTAAATTTCTATATTGTGGTATTGTAGAATGTTTACCACTACAATATTACAATTAGATTTCTGTGAAATTTTTGATCAGTTACGCTTTTCTATGCTATTTTTAATAGATATATAAGTTGTATAGATATAATACACCCTTTGTTCACTTAACAATGTTTTGTGACATCATCAGTGGTAAAAATAATGCGGGATAAGACATAGACAAGAGAAACACCTGTTCGTCGCTTGAATCGACTTTTCAGCGCAAAATTCAAATTTGTTTGTAATATTATTTTTGACTGTCACAGTCACTAACGTCACTTTTCTAGACCAAGCTAAAACTATTACAACGTCCTTCGTTGGTCATGCGCCGTAAACACTGGTCTCTTGTCTTTAATTTACTATGTTTTCAGGAGCTTATCACACCAATATGTGTTGTGCACTGTATCAATACAACTTATAACTTCTATTCTATTTTTTTACAACCGCAACATAATTGTTGTTTTACACTACGTCACAATACTATTTTTTTAAGTATTATTTACATACATCTCTTTCTATATTTAGGTTTACATTAACACTAACTAACATTATAGTCCAGCAAAATAAGCATAAAAAACACGAAATATTTACAAAAGATACTTAACAGCCAGATTTTTGAGAGTTGTTAGAGGGCCCTTTGGGAAGACAAAATTCACAAAAGGCACACCTGTAAGGGTTGAAGGTTTTTTGTAATTTTGAAGAAAGGGGTGAAAGTGGATTATTTGGGTCATATTGGTCGTAGATAAAATTTTTGTTTTTAGTATTAAAGAGAAAAATATTGTCTACGTTTATTTGAAAAATTTAACCTCAACTTGTCAACGGTTTTTTATAAATACCTTTCTCCCCGTGACAGTTATTGAAAAAGTTTTCAAATAAGAGTAGTAAAGATTATTTTTCACTAGAATACTAAAAAAAAAAAAATATTTACGACCAATAGGAGCCGAATAATCGCCTCTCGCCCTTCTTTTCAAAATTACAAAATACCCTCAACCCATACAGGTGTGCATTTTGTGAACTTTGTCTTCCCAAAGGACCCTCTAACAACTCTCAAAAATCTGCCTATCATGTATTTTTATTGTAAGAAAAAAAGTTAATTTTACGGGACTATTAGTTAAGTTAATAATAAAATACCGGATTTATTTATATTCGTGCAAAACAATTAAGGATAATTATATTAATGTTGCTGTTGACAATTTGGTTGTTGAAATTATTTCTTATATTGAAGCAGTTTTCTATAAAAAATCAATTAAAATTAAAAAAAAAAAACAGACTATTTAAAAATTGAATTCTTTCTGACATGCTTTTGAAGACGTCAAAAAAGCAGCTTATTCTTGAGGCCCATGCTCCCCATCATTTAGCATTGATTGTAGTACAAGTACACTACATTGTCCCATTGATGCTCTATCGGACGCAAAGTCGGGACTTCTATGTGGACGTCAGAAATGGAAAATATCTATATATTTTGTAATATATTTACGGTCGAAAAAAAAATAGTGTGTGCACCTTGAGCAAAACCATATGCACATGCGGCATAAGATCTTTTGAGTGCCTATCATTTTGAAAATGATAGGCAATTTTCTTTTTCAATTTCATTACAAACATTGACGGTTGAGTTTGTCGTGGCGGCCCACATTTGTATATACCTATTCCGGTGTTCAAGCATCTATAATATAGTGAAACCTATTCTGTTCTGACCTGTGGACTCTCAGCTGATTCCGCTTGCACCAAATCAATTGAAAGCCATGTAAAATTTTTACCAGTAGCGTAGAATATCTTCCAATTTGAATGCGCTAGATTGAATATTAATTAGAACGGTTGCTTCTGGTGGTATGCTTCAAACCACGCAAAAGCAGATGTTCGTAGCGACACCATCGCCCTTTATATGTTTCAATACTAGTTTGTGAACTATACCTCAATTACAACGCCGTTCAATTACCATGGCTGGTTATCTCGGCCGTGTATATATGGCATAAGCAGAAATGTTTTCATTTCATAAGGAACCATATGTTCATCTATACATTCCATACTCTTTTGTGTATGTCTTAGCATTCAGAGTACTTCCCCATAACGTCACAAGATCCGTACAAACTTCAAAAAAAATCGTTCTCCGGACCATTACACTTCCACCATTAACTATATGCCAGGAGCGAAACAACATGGCGCATATCGCTCCCCAGCTTTTCTTCATATTCTATGAAGAAAAGACCATCAGGCGAATAGCGCGTAACACGGTACTCATCGGTAAAGAGGTCGTATCGCCAATCGTTTACAACCCAGTCTACATGAGCTTGAGCAAAGTTCAAGCATAAGATGCATCCAACAGAGACTTTAGCAAGAACACAAAATAAAAATGTGGTTTTCGCAACATTCTGGGTTCAGTATTAGATAAAACGGTCGTGCAAGGAACATCTTTCCTCTGCCAACCTCCTAGAGGAAACTGTAGCAGGAACTGAATGGTCTTATAGAACTTGGAACCAAAGATATCTCCGTTCAAATGCGTTTGTTGCCCTTAGTTGCCCGTGTCCAGGTCTTCATAAAATCAAACCAATTCTTCTGAATCTTTTTAAGGTAATAGATACTGTAGTACTTCTTGCCAAACCAAGCATATTTGCAATTTAACAAACGCTACGTCCGTCATGTAAAGCGACTGCTTGAGCTGCTTCTTCTGGACTCATTTCACTCAATATTTTTTCTTAAATGAAACAAAATTTCAAAAACACGCAACCACACAAACAAAATTTTATGAACATTATTCATTAAATGACTTTGGGTCATTTTTTGTAAATACTGGTTTTTATGTAACAAGTTGTGTTTCTTCACGGAAAAATTGTAATTTTTTACGTAAAATATTAACATAAAATTAACGGTGGTGGTGCTATGAACATCTATTTTTTCATAGTTTGAAGCATACCACCAGGGTGCAACGGTTCTAATATTCAAGCTAGCCCATTCAAAATATGCTTCTAGAAAGTTGCAAAAAATACCGCTAGGAGGCTACCCTTTTGTTGAAACGCCGAATTGAAAAAATAATATGAGATGAGGATAAAAGCGCTTGTCCGGTTAAATCTAAGTAATGCTTCAATGTCCAATCACTTATATCAAAAAGTATCAAATATTTTTTGTGATTAATTATAAAAAATCTCTAGAGTGTCGTCATCTATGATTTTAAATACTTAATACACATACTCGAACACACTTTTAATCTAGCTTATTTTTCTTTTGCTAAATTGAAGACAGTGCTTTATTTGCAGATTGTTTTGTCCATTGTGCTATAGTATTTGCTCCAACTGGTTTATTTTTATACCAACCGCATGAAATTTGTTCACAAAAAACTTAGAGAAAGGTATGCAACTAAACATACACTTTTTACAATTTTTACTTAAAAAATTGCTGCAAATAGTAACAATAAAATTAATCAAAATCCATAATTCAAAGCCATAAATAGTTATTTATGTAACAAGGTAGGAAAGTGCTCTTTTTCAGGACAAACAGACGAGTTTCAGGCCGACGTCAAAGGCGGTGGCCTGAAAGTCTGCGAAGCTTGCAAGAAGTCTTTCCGAAAGCGTTACGTACAATGTTTTTTGTGTCGACTTCTGTTTAGAATCAATATCTATAAATATACCATGCCGAAGAAAATCATGGAGACAACTGTCAGAAGTTGAGCAAGACTACCAACTTAAAAATGGAACCTTCAGGGTCGCTTTAACAAGAAGTTCTCCAGTAAATAGTTTTGTTGATATCAGCAATAAATCTATGCCCTCAACAATACCTACAACTTCTACCAATTTTGATTCTAATACAAAAAGTTCCAAAAATAAAAGAAATCGCAGAAATAGCAGACATAGGAACTACGAGAAAAACATTTTAATCCGTTTTATTTATGTGCAGTTATTTTTTTAAATTCATTTATGTTTTTATTATTGACTATGTTTATTTTTTTGTATATATTTTTTGTTATAATAAATATTACTATATCTATAAATAATTGCAAAATAATAAATGGAGAATGCAAAATTAATAAATTAATAACGTCGTTCTTTTTGTTATTTTTTTTGACAAATGCCATAATAGCTATTTATGAATTAGTGTTATTTAGTGAGATTTTATTTTGTGAGTGGAAAGATTACGGAACGGGTGCAGCGAGTGGAGTAACTCCACGAACAAAATAAAATCACTTTTAACACGAATATCATACAAGATTTTTTGTACGACTTCTGAAATATAGTAAAAAATAAATTAATTAACATTTTCCATAACTTGTCAATTTTGAGATTAGTATATGAAATTTTCCATATACAATTGAGTAGACTTTGGACGTTGTCATTAGCAGCAGATAAAACAATTTTTAATCCAATGCGATTTAATGCAATGGAGCAAATTCAATATAACTCTGTCCTGTGTTATCAATATAACGCCCAATTTCAGAATGCAATTTAAAGTCTCCTTTAGTAAAAGTGACGTTAAAATGTGACAGCTTTGCCTAGCTTCCACTGCGTCAAAGTCGGTTCCGAATAGGAGGCTGGCGCAGTGGTGAACTTTGAGTGAAGTGGAGTTTTAGTGGGTAGGACTAAAGAGAAAGGCGGTGAGAAAGGCGGTGAGCCCCACACAGAAAGTGCGTAAATGCATTTCTCCACTTCTCAAAAAAAAAAAAAAAGCTTTGCTTAGCTAAAGCACGCATATTCATATTCTAAATGCACTTTTACTAAAGTGAACTTTAAGTTGCATTATGAAATCAGGGGTAAGTTAGAATAAGATAAAATTACATTCAATGTGCACTAGTGCATTAAATCGAAATCGGTATTACTTTTAACACTTATGTAAAAAGTAATTTTAGCACTCTAAATTTATAATACTAAGTTTTTAAATCGAGTGATTCGAATTAAAAACCTCACTTTTAATTCATGACCTACAAAAATATTATTTTAAAAATATTTATACTTCAACACATATTAAAAATTGCCAAGTTAAAATGAACCATAGAATACTCGTTTTAGTACATAAATGAATATTTAAATGATAAATAAATTTAAATTTTGGAATCTAACTTGACTGAATTTTATTCAAATAATCTTGATAACAATTCCGTAACTACAGAAACACTTTGCCGGCCTAGGCTGGAAAAACTAACTTTCTGGTCGATATAGAGAGGTAGAAAACTAGTCATGCTGTATGAAGTCATAAAAATAGTTATTTGTTTATCTAGACGGTAAACATATTTCAATCGTACAACATTAATTATCACTTGTAATCTCACAAGAGCATGAATTCTATCCGGAAATTTTTTTGAGTGCATTTCAACAACGTATTAATCGGCCCGAGTGGAACACGAGGGCCCGATTACGTTGTTGGAATGCACGATAAAAAATTTCCAGGATATGAATTCATGCTCGAGTGCAGATTCGGTAAGAAAATCGCACCAATACACTTACAAAAATTGATCAGAATTCAAAAAGTTTTTGATATTTTTTAATCAAGTTGCAATAAAATTGCGTATCTATGAGCAACGATTGTTGAAAACAAAATACTAAATCTGTCAAAGTCAAAAATGTCGCGCTTCGGAAAACAGTCATTGAATGCAATTGATAAAGCTATGGAAGATACGGTACCAAATATTACAAATACGGTACCAAAAAGATACGGTACCAAATAAAACAATTGTGTTTTTAATTTTAATCATTAATTTTGTTAGTTTATTTAATTTTTTAGTTCTAATTAAATTATTTATTTTGACATTTGTTTTGACATAATAATTTCCGCTGAAATTTTCTACTGCTTGGTGTAGTAGGATAAAATTTCCGAAAAATTTTGTTGTTGCCATGGTAATATACTCAAATGCAACGTTTCTATTGGTCGTAAATTAGTATGGTGCGATTTTCATAAAAACATATAAAGTTTTATGGTATATTACATTTATTTGTAATAAAACAAATAAAAGACAGGTCATTTTAATATTAAGTTATCATAAGATTTGTTTATTATAATAAAAAACATAATTACCTATTTGTCATTATTTGTCGAAATATAAGAATTAATTGGACGCTGTTACTAACGCGCCATCTATTAGATTCAACTTATTTGTCGCCTAGGCTAAATGCATAGTTTTGTTAGCCTAGACGAAAAAAGTCGCTCTTTCTCGATTCTTTAGAGACGTCAAAATTGAATTTTAATTTCGAGATCCAAGACTCTTATGAATTTAGAGTAGTACTTATGTACAGTGGCGGCCAAAAAAAAACGCAACACCTAATATTTCCCTTTGTAAATACAACTTTTTAGCATACTTGATATTAGTCACATATTTATTGTCAGTGTCAAAATAATTTTATAATAAATTATCACAAAAGACATAAATCCTTCAAATAAATGCCTCAATTAAACACATTTCAAAAATCCAGAGCCATTGCTGAATTAGAAAACGGTTGGTTATTGCGAGAAGTTGCTGCAGGAAAAAAATATTTTTTTTTTAAATATTAATTTATTTTTATTTTTTGTTTTTCAATTTTAATAAAAAGTCATTTTACAACACTAAAACTTTTAAAATTACGCCTACTATTCGTTTAAAGGTGTTGCGTTTTTTTGGCCGCCACTGTACTAGAGTGGTAGTAATGAGACTCAATCAAAATCATTAAATAAAAACCAAATCACTTAAAATTAAAGATATATTAAAAGAGAATACAAAAATCAACGACTATTATATACATTAATAGTAGAATAAGTGCAATTCGACAAATTAAGGGTCCTCCACTGGCTGTCTCAAAGTCTGTCTCGAAGTCCGGTAAGTAAACTTACCACACGGCATTTTGTAAAAGTAACCTACTATGATTATTATAAAATCATTAAACATGTCAAATTACACAATCGTGCAAAAATTAATTTATTAAATGACAGCAAGGTACAACCCTGTTTTATTGAACTTCGTATCCTATCAACGTAAGCTTAATAAGTAGTAACCAAACCATTTGCTACTTGATAAAAATTAATTTATTAATCAAATAGTAATTCTCTTATGTGCTCGATCGTGCAAAAAACGTAATAAGCATTGCGGTCAGTAAGTGCCCTACCGGTATCGGGCGTATTGGAGATCTCAATACTTAAATAACTATTTTGAATAATTTAAGATTTTATAATATTACATTTTATAATAATTTAGTTTAGGTTGGGTTCAATTAATATTATTTGATCTTGACAAATTAAAATTTTAGTTTGAAACCAAAAAAATTACCTGGAAATTGTAATGTAACCTCCAGATGTTTTCAAAAAGATATCATCTGTCCAAATCAGACAATACGACCATAAGAAAGTTGGCAAATCATAATGGCGACAACTGTCAGTTGAAATGTCAAAAATAGGACTTTGTTATTTATGGATCGATTTAAGAAATTCAAAAAGCCTCAACATTGTGACATTAAGACAAATCCAATAGATATTTAAGAATCGGACGATAATTAGTTACCAGAGCGCAATCTATCGGAAAAAAATTCAACATTTCAAAAGAACTTAATATCGTCTGAAATCTGAAACGCATGGAGAAATCAAATTTTTCCCACCCGCTACCTGTATGGTATTCAATAGAATCACACATATAAATATAGGTTTAAATGCCAATTTTTAGATTTAAGTAAAGCTTACACTTTTATTGAACATGCTGCAATTGGACAGATGAATATTCTGCTTGCTATCATTATAATTATTAGAATTATTATTTATTACATTATTAGCGCTTATTGCATTACTTTTAATGTAATACATACTCCAATAGCTTTATTATAAACCTAGAATTAAAAAAGCTATTTAAATATCCTAAAGAGAATTAATAACTCAGTCAGTCACAAGAAATACTTGAGATTTACAAATCTCGCAACAATATATTTCATATCCATATGCCATTTTAGATTATATTGCTATATTTAAAGCTCGATTTAACGACAAATACTGATAATGGTCATTTGCCTTTTGCTACTTCACATTCATTAACTGCTATGAATATGATTGGCTCCGTCTCCGTTCTGTGTGACATCATAAGTGACATCATAAAATGTGCACCTGGAAAAGACGCTAAATGTCACAAGTTCGTCGAAATTGCCCCTTTGACATTTTCGATAAATGATATGCTAATAATGTAGTGAATAGTATCGAGAAATATTTTTTTTTAACATAATTGAAAAATAAATAACTTGAGAAATCAAAACTAATAAAATTAGTAAGCAATAGCAAAAAGCACATGTAACTGTATTTCAAGTAGAAACAAATAATATTCGTTAAAAATACCTTATTGATACAGTTGGGGTAAAGAAGAGTAAATATAGATTGGAATATTGTAGAAGACGGTTCCGCTGATTTAGAAACCACGCCACTAAACACTTTTGTTTAAATATTATATCAACAATTTTGTATCAATTTGAAATGAACTGAAAAGCCATTTCCACATTGAACGCACACAACCTGAAATCAACCCACAATATGTTTTCTGAAGCGGTTCATTAAGCGCATGTCTACGAATTTTTCTAAGACAATAATTTTTCTAATTTTGGTTGATTTGATGCCGATTTTCAACCACATTGAGCAAACAATGTGGTTTTTAACCATTAAAAAAATAGTTCATATTATGAAAAAAATTTATAAATATCTTCTCGCTATATGCGCAGTAATTTCATTTTTCGTTGAATTTATTGATTAAGTCTGAATTACCGTTTCTTTAGAGAAAACACCATTGTATGAGTATGACTGCGTCTAATTAAAATAAGACAAAAATAATTTTAATTTTAGTTTAAAGTAATATTAAAGTTTAATTTAATATTTTGATTGATAATCATTTTGGAGCGCTAATTGATGTTGATAATTATTTTGTATTTATACTTCTATTATATGTGTGTATTAGGGGCATTTAAATTGTATTAAATAAGAATAATAAACTGATATTAATTTCTTAATTTTTAATTAAATACTTCCATAAGTCTTTATTTCAAAGAAATATTAAATAATTAGGATAGCAATATTTAATAAAAATTCGCTGGAAATGAGATTCCACAGTACCTCTCTCGTTGATATACTAAAATTTAAATAAATCTGACAATTCTAACTATTAGGGGTTACAATTGTAAAATGTAGGTCTAGCCTAATTTCAATTAAATTTACTAAGTAATGATAAGTTAAATAAGTTAAAATTACTATTACCAAATTTGAAAGAAATCCGAGCATTTTGACTGTAAAGGGTATGTTGAGGATTGAAGTTGTAAAATAAGGGTCGTATATTATTTTTAATTAGATTATTCGTAAATCTGTTTTAAATGTATAGTAGAAATCTAATATGAAGAAAATCCGATCCATATGACTCAAACTGTATATTTGGGGGGTAGGGGGTGTGTAGTTAGGGTCGTAAATTATTTTTAGTCACTAAATATGTGAATATATATAAAATTACTGATGGAAAATGGTGGGTTATGCTGACATATAAGAATCAAAACACCATCAATGTTTGAACAATTAATTTAAAGACCCAACAGGCCACTAGGGTTTATTTTTAGGGGATGAAAAACTTTTACCAGCATTTTCTTCAATGTATTCCAAATATGTATGCCAAATTTGGTTCAAATAAAATATTCCTCTTGGCAGGTATTCACGTTACAAGTTATGTATTTTTACAACTTTTTGACCCTTCAACCCTTAATAAAAAGTCAACCTTTGAAAAAACTACGGATTTTTTGAAAGCATTCACCACTTGGGGTATACACGAAACATATGTTTAATATTTGGTCAAAATCGGTCTGCAACTTTAGAAGATTAAGTGGATGCACCGATTTTGTTGTTTTTGGCATGTTTTTGGCCAATAATGCGCTGGTCCTTAAGAATTTCCTAACTTTTTTTTCTTTGACCTAATCAATGGGCAGGTAGAAAAAAAGGACGCAAATTTTGCTTTAATCCGGTCAGTAGATTCCGAAATATAGCGGTTTAAAGAAACGAACAGACCGACAGACCGACAGACAGACAGACCGACAGACAGACAGACAGACAGTCAGACCGACAGACGGAAATTAGTGAATATGATTTTCGTAATCTACGCATTCTATAAAGTAGAAAAAAGTGAAATTTGGAGAATTTTTTTTTTCATGAATACAATACTTCCTCTACGAGAGAAGTAATAAACCCAGTATAGTCAAGTTTTATTTAATGTTATAATCTAGTTAGTTAAATGTAACTGAATTAATCCAATTCCTTTAAATAGGTATTTAGTAATTCGCCATTTTAATTTCAGAGTCTAATCAATTTAAATTATAAAAAATAGGGAAATATTAAGATTCAACCACCAGAGTCTTAATACTCCAAAATAGCTATATAATCAACAAGTATTACATTAGATTATTTCATTCAACGTCAAATACATATATTTCAGTTGTCATAATATTAATTCGCTGGAATTGAGCTTCTTCAGTACTTCTCTCGTTGCTATGTTAAAATTTCTTATTCAAATTTTTAGAATTTTGAGACATCTTTTGTGAAAAACAATTTATCGGGTTATGTAAAAATGCTTTATCTGCTTGCGTTTCGAAATGACAACTTTATGAGTGTAATTTTTAATGTCATAATGACATGCATTATGACAATAAAGACTATACTGATTTTCGAGCTGATTACATTATAGTACTGAGTACTATAATGAATTCATTATGGTACTCAGTACTATAATGAAACTGAATACCATATTAAAATTCAATAACATTTTCAATCAACTAACAAAATGTGCAAAATATGGCAAAAAACTTTTTGAAAATTTATTTAAATTTATTACAAATTATGAAAAAATTAATTAAACAAATTAAAAATCAATTAAAATTAAACATCAATTTTCAGGTAATACGATTATATCGATAAATTAGTGACGTTTAGGTGACAGCAACATATTTATTTTTTAGATTTTACATTTTTTTAAAGCTAAATAATTTATTTCAAATTTCTTCTTTAATATACGCAAGCAGATAAAATTTCGTATGTCATTCGGATCGTAACTAATCATTATGGTACCAGTCGCGTTATCAGACTCGACTGGCGCCTCGTCTGATAAACTTCACGACTGGTACCATAATGATTGATATTACGATCCTTATGACATAAATAACTATTTTAAATTTAGGAACCAAATTTGAAACAAATGAAAAACTAGGAACCAAATTTGAAACAAATCCAAGCGATTTGTAAAGTGTGTACTCTATTTTAATACAACTGTTTGAAGCAATATTTAAAACTAGCAAAATAAAACAATGTTTGAAGCAGATCTTAGCACTATTAGTGTAAGGGGTGCGTTAAGGGTTAAATATATGAATTGAAGATTCTAGCCTACTTTTCATTAAACTAGTTGAAATTATATTTAAATTTATTAATAGAAAACAAATTTGAAAGAAATCTGACAAATCAAACTGTGAAGGGTGTATTAGGGGTTAAAATTTCAAAATGTAGGTCCTAGCCTATTTCAATTAAATTAACTAAATAATGATAAGTTAAATGAGTTAAAAGTACGACTGGAATCCAAATTTGAAAGATATCCAAGCATTTTGACTGTAAAGGGTATATTAAGGGTTGAAGTTGTAAAATTAGGGTCGCATACTGTTTTTAATTAGATTATTTCGTAAATATGATTACAATGTATAGTAGAAACAATATATGAAGAAAATCCGAACTATATGACTCAAACGGTAAAATTGGGGGTGTGTGGTAAGGGACAAAAATTATTTTTAATCACTCTTTATGTAAATATTACTAAGATAACTGATGTAAAATTGAGCGTAATGCTGTCATATAAGAAGCACAAATGATTAAAGCAATAAATATTGCTTTAATCATTTTTTTCCTAAAATATAGCTTAAATGATGACGATTGCCCAAAAAAAAATTTTTTTTTATTTTATTTTATCGCCTTAGAGAGCGTCTGAAAGTACGTAAATTCCGTGCTTTCTCCGACGCGTTTTGATTGGTCTGACGTCACAAAACCCTAGTCGCGCACGGACGCTCGCTGTACCTGTATAGTTTCGGGCATTGCTTGTTTATTTTCGACGGCTCGTAGTAGAACATCATTGCTTTTTCGAAAAATGGCTAATAAATTTGAACCTGGCTTTATTAAGGCTGATTCTCGAAATTTGCTAAGCGTTGACCTATTTATGGTGCTTGAATTTATAAAAAATAATGACAACTTTGATGCGGAAGAAATAAGAAACGCAAAACTGGCCAGGTATGTGTGTTTCCATGATTATAAAAATTCATTTTGTAAGCTTTACAATAATAAGAAATTTTTATTATAATATTTATTTATTTAATTACGGGACTTGCCCAAGAGGATACATGTAAAGTACAAAATAATTTAAATATAAATATAAAATGTAAAAACACAAAGATAAAGATAAAAATACACAATACACAAACAAGACAAAAAACGAGACGAAGCAAAAATGTAAACAACAACAAAAAAGTGTAAAACAGCAAACAAACAAAAACAAACTACAAGCGCTTTTTAAGGCTCAAGAGCGAACAGTTGAATAAATCGATTGACGTCGTGTTAGCATTACGCGAAATACGGTTAATTGCGTGATTAGTGCAAAAATTGGTTTTATAAGACTTTGTGTGAAAAGTGCGACTGTTTCTAAGTGGTCTAGCTGGTACATAAAAGGATACGAGTGCAATAAGGTCAGGACTATCAATAATATTATTAATGATTTTGTACATCAATAAAATATCGCTGTTAATCCGCCTTTCCGCCAAAGTGCGCAAATTTAGTGAGTTCTGTAAAAATATATAATCTTTTTGCTCTTTTGGTATTCCCATTTTAAAAGACACGTAAGTTAAAAATTTCTTTTGAATTCGCTCAATCCTGTCAATATGGCACTTGGAATATGGTGACCAAATATTCGACGCATATTCAAGATGAGATCTCACCAATGAATTAAAAAGTATTTTGAGGCAGCTCAAATCGAAGAAATCTTTAGTGTGTCTTTTAATAAAACCTAAACATTTTAGTGCTTTGCTACATATGCCCTGTATATGAAGATCAAATGACAGATTAGACTCGAATATAACCCCTAGATCGCGGATGCTTGAAACTGTATTTAGAATTAGCCCATTTAGATAAAGGTTGCATTCCAATGGTTTTTTTTTCCTATTAAAACATATGTGAGAACATTTGTTAGTGTTAAGGCTTAGTTTATTCGAGTTGCACCAACAAGAAAAGTTGTCTAAATCCCTCTGAAATTTTAAGATGCAATCGTTGCTCTCGATTGTAGAGAACATCTTTGCATCATCCGCAAACAGTAAGACTTCACAAAATTCAAAGACATCTACAGCATCGTTCATAAATATGTTAAACAATAGTGGTCCCAGGTGTGAACCTTGTGGTACTCCAGAAGTGGCATGCATTTCTGTTGAGTACCCACCATTAACATGAACAATTTGACATCGATTGTATAAATATGAACGAAACCAGGACAGCATAGGGTCAACGATACCAAATTTGCTCAGCTTTAAAAGGAGTACTGAATGATTTAGTTTATCAAACGCTTTTGAAAAGTCGGTGTAGACTGAATTAACTTGTTTTCCCCTGGAAACGGCATTGGCTATGTAAGATTCATAAATGAGCAAATTTGTAACTGTGGAGCGTCCTTTACAGAACCCATGCTGTTCCTTAGCTATACGGTTTTTGAATAATACGGACAACTTTTCTGTTAGCAATGATTCGAGCATTTTAGGTATTGTAGACATAATTGAAATAGGTCTGTAATTGACAATTAAGCTTCTCGTGCCAGATTTGAAAACAGGCGTAACATAGGAAGTTTTCCATACATCCGGAAAACTGCCAGTTGTTAGTGACAAATTGAATAACAACCATAAGGGTCTGGAAAAGGCAAAAGCACAACGATTTAGAACTAAAGGTGGAATATTGTCCGGTCCTTTACCCTTTCTAATGTCTAATTCATTCAGCTTGTGCAAAATTTCCGATATGGTAAACGAAAAACAGCTGACTAAATTAGTAGATTCTGGAATATTAGAGTGTGAGTCTGAATTGTCATCATTAGGTTCATATACAGTGGCAAAATGTTCCTTAAACAGCTCACTAATTGAGTTAGCCGTGCTGGCCGTGGAATTGTTCAAAGTCATAGTAGCCGGAATTTGATTTTCCGATTTGAGGCTGTTAATATAGTGCCAAAACTGTTTAGCATCGTCTTTGATTGAAGTTTCTACCCTTTTAATATGATCCTTGTAACAATACTCGACATGTGATTTACAAGCTGATCTGAGTTTGCTGAACGTTGCATAATCGTTTTCAGAGCCGAATATTTTGTATTGCCTATGCGCTGAACGCTTCAATAAAATTCCTTGTTTCAAATCGATGCTAAACCATTTTGGAAACTTATTTTTGTTACGAATGCAAATAGTGGGAATCAATTTAGCAAAAAGATCATATACACACTCATAGAAAACGAACACTGCCTGGTCTGTGTTTAGACCTGAAAACAGACTGTCCCAGTGCACACTCAATAAACAGTCACTTAAAGCTTGAAAATTGCATTTCTTGTAGTCGTAACACGTTACGTCAGTGATAAGAATTGGAACACTTGCACTATTTAAAATACTGATGGCTAGGGGTGGATGATGTAAGTCAATGGGTAAAAGCACGTCGATGGCCGCTGAAGTAGATGACTCGATGCAGTTAGAGAAGACCAGATCTAATTGCACATTGTTTTGGTTGAACACGTTATTATGTTGGTACAAATTATTAAACATAAACATTTCAATTAAGCTCTCAGCAATTGTGGGAACTTTTGCTATTGAAATGCCCATTTCGTCATTAGCCCAGTCGATGGAAGGTAAGTTAAAGTCACCAATAATATAGACAGTCGATTCACTATACTGCGCTAGGATTACCTCAACGGACTTGCTGAAGGAGTCGTATGTTTCACGGGGTGACCCAGGAGGAATGTAGACACTGCACAGGAGCAAGTCGGTGTGCGGAAGCTTAATGAGGACCCATAATTCATCCAGTATTTTGTTGCCGTTTGGAGATGGGATGAAGAGATGTGATAGACTGTTGTGCAATGCTATCAACACCCCCCCTCCTCTGGATTTTCCGGTGTCTGCTGCACTACGGTCTTTCCTCAAAACAACGTAGTTGTTCAGGCCAAGTTCAGCATGACTAAAATCGGAGTTTAGCCATGTTTCAGTTAATACGATGATGTTGTAGTTACTTAACTTAGTAGAGTGTGATAGCGCACATAACTTAGTCCTTAGTCCTCGAACGTTTTGGTAGTATAGACTTATATCTATGCCGGAGGATCTGTCATTTCCCCGTCCCGAAAATTTGTGTTAGCTGCACCATCAACAACTTGGGTAGCTGTGGTAGATCCAATTTCCAAGGGTTTAGCAGCCAGGCTCGATTCTTGGAAGTTCGCATACTGGTTACTTGATCGACTAAAATTGAAGCGTCGTACTATGACCCCTTTAGGCCAAAACTCTGCTTCTTTTAGGCGATCGTAAAATTCCTGACGAAATCCAAGTTTGAAGGATTTTGCTGCTCCTTTAACTGGCAGGGCCTGAATGACGTCCACGGCATTAACATTGGCTAGTTTAGATGTGATGTAGTTCTTTATGGTTTCAGTGTTAACCGTGCTAGCAACTTTACCCACATAGAGCCACATTCTTTTAGGGGCACTCTGGAAAGCGTCATCTGGTGCAACCGATGCAGTTCCTTGGGTCGAAGTTGTTTTCTTCTTACGCTTCACAACGGTTTGAAAGCCGTCGGAAACAACATTCGCGAATGATAATGGAGCGCCAGGCAAGACGGTCGAGGCAGCAGCGTGTGGCTGGTTCACTATGCTAATAATATGAATTGTAACAATAATATAAATTTAAAAACAATAACATTCATAACTGATATAACCTAAATATTTAGAAGGTTATATTTGTATTTTTTTTTCATTCAAAATGTTCCTCCTTCACAGCAATAGAACGATTTTGCAGATTTTGGTTTGTCAGCACGACGCACTACTCGAAACCAGGTTGTTTGATGATTTTGTCGTTAGGAACGGCAAAAAACAGTTTTTCTGGTGTTTTTATCGTCGTATTTTTACACTTTGGGACAAAACAATATCGGTAACTCATTTTTGGTGTTGGCATTTTGGCGTATTGTTCAGAAAACTCGAAAGAAAACACTGCATAAAACAATAACAAACTAAATAATGCTAGACACTAGATAGTCCTATACGCGACTCCTGCGCCTCGAGTCGTTTAGGGTTTCGTGACGTCACACTAGCTGGTACGCTAAAAATGCGTTTTTGAGCGCCCGATTTTCAAAACGCTACCAATCGGGTAATTTGGATTTAAAAAATCGGAAAAAATTCACACATGCAAATTTTGTCATGTAGATTAAGAATAAATTATAAAAAAATCATGTTAGAACCCTATTTTTGAACAATTAACTTAAAAGGCAAATGATGGGTCACAGTGGCTTATTTTTAGAGGATAAAACTTTCACCAACATTTTCTTCAATGTTCAAATCAAATATTCGTCCTGACAGGTATTCACGTTACAAATTATGCATTTTTACAATTTTTTGACCCTTCAACCCTTAATAAAAATTCAACCCTTTGAAAAACTCCAATTACTTCTCTCGTAGAGGAAGTATTGTATTCATGAAAAAAAAAAAATTCTCCAAATTTCACTTTTTTCTACATTATAGAATGCGTAGATTACGAAAATCATATTCACTAATTTCCGTCTGTCGGTCTGTCGGTCTGTTCGTTTCTTTAATCAGCTATATTTCGGAATCTACTGACCCGATTAAAGCACAATTTGCGTCCTTTTTTTCTACCTGCCTATTGATTAGGTCAAAGCCAAAAAAGTTAGGAAATTCTCAAGGACCTGCGCATTATTGGCCAAAAACTGGCCAAAAACAGCAAAATCGGTGCATCCACTTAATCTTCTAAAGTTGCAGACCGATTTTGACTAAACATTGAACATATGTTTCGTGTATACCCCAAGTGGTGAATGCTTTAAAAAAAACTGGAGTTTTTTTAAGGGTTGACTTTTTATTAAGGGTTGAAGGGTCAAAAAGTTGTCAAAATGCATAATTCGTAACGTGAATACCTGCCAGGAGGAACATTTTAATTGAACCAAATTTGGCACACATATTAGGAATACATTGAAGAAAATGCTGGTAAAAGTTTCATCCCCTAAAAATAAGCCCTTGTGGCCTGTTGGTCCTTTAATTTATTTGTTCAAAAATTGACGGTGTTTTGATCCATATATGTCAGCATAACCCATCATTTTCCATCAGTAATTTTATATATATTTACATAATCAGTGATTAAAAATAATTTACGACCCTAACTACACCCCCCCCCCCCCCCCCAATTATACAGTTTGAGTTATATGATTCGGATTTTCTTCATATTATATTTCTACTATACATTTAAAGCAAATTTACGAATAATCTAATTAAAAATATTATGCGACCCTTATTTTACAACTTCAACCCTTAATATACCCTTTACAGTTAAAATGCTCGGATTTCTTCCAAATTTGGATTCCAGTAGTAATTTTAACTTATTTAACTTATCATTATTTAGTTAATTTAATTGAAATTAGGGTAGGACCTACATATTACAAATGTAACCCTTAATGCACCCCTTACAATTTGATTTGTCAGATTTTCTTCAAATTTGTTTTCTAATAAAAAATTGAAATATAATTTTAACTAGTTTATTCAAAAATAGGCTAGAATCCTCAATTCATGTTTTAACACACCCCTTACACTGATAGTGCTAGGTTGTTAAACATTGATTTATATTGGTAATTTTAAATCTAGCTTCAAATAGTTTCATTAAAATAGAGTACCTACAACACCTTTTTGACTTTTTAATCTTTTATACACAGGTTTCAACTTTATCGCTTAAATTTGTTTCAAATTTGGTTCTTAGTTAAAATTTAAAAAGCATTTTGAAATAACCCGATAAATTTTTTTCAATAAAAGATGCCTCAAAATTCTAAAAATTGGAATAACAAATTTTAACATATCAACGAGAGAAGTACTGTGGAATCTCATTTCCAGCGAATTTTTTGAAAGCATTCACCACTTGGGCTATACACGATACATATGTTCAATATTTGGTCAAAATCGTCCCGCAACTTTAGAATATTAAGTGAATCTACCGATTTTGCCATTTTTAGCATGTTTTTGGCCTGTAACGCGCAGGTCTTTGAGAATTTTATAAACTTTTTTCTTCGATATCATCTTTGGGTATGTAGAAAAAAGGACGCAAATTATGTTCTAATCGGGTCAGTAGATTGCGAAATATAGTGGTTTAAAGAAACGAACAGACCGACCGACAGGCGGAAATTAGTGAATATGATTTTTGTAATCTACGCATTTTATAAAGTAGAAAAAAGTGAAATTTGGAAACAATTTTTTTTTCATAAATAGAATACTTCCTCTGCGAGAGAAGTAATCAGATCGAAATACCAAAACAATACTTCAACATGCATTGAATTATCGTTTTGGTGTTTCGATTCCTGCTTAATCAAGTAAAACGTGACTAATAATAATTGTTTTTAATATTAATGTTTATAAAAATTAAATAAAGTTTTAAATACATTTTGTAATTCATGAAACAATCAACAGTAATACCACAAGACCTTTACAAATAGCCGGCTATTTTTTTCATTAATTTATCAAGAAAGCTTGCATTTTAATAATTTAAACGAGAACTTATCAAGCATTAATAATCTGATTAAAGCCCGAGAGCTTTAGCTCGAGGGCTTTAATCTTTGATTATTAATGTTTGATAAGTTCGAGTTAAATTATTTAAAAATGCAAGATTTGAGATAAATTATAAAAAAAATAGCCGATATTGTAAAGGTCGAGTGGTATTTAGAAAGATTATTTATTGAATGAAAAATTGGCGCTTCTTGGTTGACCAATTCGTCGATTTCGTTCTCATTTATTTCGCCAAATCTATCCATTTTCTCGTTTTCAATTGCTTTTGCAGTAAAATTATAACATGTAAAACTGTCAAAATTAAATTCGCGTCGCCTACTTCAAATTTAAAAATGTCACGTGATCGGATATCGCTACCTATTAAAATAGTCGCTGATATTCCAGCTAACGCATACCTCATCTCGCAGTAAACACACATGAAATAAATAATCTACTGAATACCATTCGTGTATTCCGAATTATCTCAAATTTACTCTCATTTTATAAACTTAATCGAGTTACTTGAAAACACCAAGCAACACGATTTCGTTTATAAAATTCTTATGGTATTACGTACGATTATTAAACACCTCTGTAAAGCAACCAATCAAAATTGTGCATTCGGTTTTTGTTGCCTAGCAACTTGCCATTTTCAGCGAGTAAAAATTTTCAAATCGAATAACACACGGTATTTTAAAAAAGTAGGCCTTGAGTGTGACTTATAGCAGGTGGTACCAGTAGCACTATTGAGAATCAGGAAAATATCGTGAGACAATGTGGTCAAAGTTCTGCCATAAACGTTACATACAATAATTGCACTTTCCACGTACAAACCATGAACGTTTGCAATGATTAAAAAAAAAATAATGATTCTATTTAATGTTTTTAATGTTTTTCTTTATTGGTTTGTAATTTTTTGTTTATTAATTGCAAATAATAAAGTTGTTTCGTTTGAGTTGTTTATTAATCTTCCTAAAATACACTCGAGATTCAATTTTAATCAGGATAATTTTATTTTAAATTTACTCATAGTTTGTTGCTTTGAAGAAATATCGCTCGCAGAAAAAACAAAAGAGATGACATGACATGATAAAAATGTCAGAAAGCAAATGATCAAAAACAATGTACAGAAATTATTTTCGCGAAAATAATGTAAACACATTCCCACTATAATAATGATCCCATTGGATAGAATTAATCACATAATCAAAAATACTGCGAAATTATTGGTTACTTAATAGAAACGCCCAAAAAAAATCCTGGAAATTTTTGAACCTTGAGCTTTTAGATAAATTAGATGTCAAAATCAACAATAATGTTTATCGGATACGCTGCAGATCGGATAAGCATCGGATACGCTGTTTGCAATTGCAGAAAGGCATGGAATTGTCAAATGTACGTAATTAATTAAATTAAATTGTCAAATGCACGAAAACGTCAACAATAGTATATTGTATTACATATATGAGTTTATATGAGTGTGATTTTGCAGCGCGAGCGAAGGGAGTGCTGCAGATCCACACGGATATTGCAATGATACATTTGACACGTGTATAGGCCTGTCCAAGGTCACGCCAGTGAGCAAGGACAGTGGAAGAAAATTTTTCTCACGTAGGCGCAAAATTTTATGAACATTTTATAAAGAGACTCAAGCTATCCAATGACTTGTCAGTGAGCAAGGGCAGTCGAGGAAAAATATAGGAAATATATGGTATATGTAAAATTACGAGAAAATATTAAAGCTTGGGTGTCTTCATAAAATGTACGCCTACGTGATGAAAATTTTCCTCCAGTGACAACCTCATTCGCGTGACCTTGGACAGGCCTATTATATACTATTTTTTATACAACCACACAAAAATTTACAAAAATTATATTACTTTATATGTGTGAATATTTAACAACGACCAACTAGCATTATGTGTGATTTTAAATAAAATAATCAAGTCGCAAAAAAGTTGTTACCTCTAGTAATGAAAATAACAACGTTTACATTTACTTGAAACAATTGTGTTTTGAAGCAAAGCGTGTTGCAAAGCTTTGCAACACGCAAAAAGCATGCTGCAAAGTGTGAAAGTGATGTCCCAAGCCTTGATTTTTGCAACTAGTTATATGGAAAAAAGTTTTGAAATACCTACTTTCATTAGTGGTTGTTTTAAATGTACTTATTTAAATAACGTTATGCGATATTCTTATCGAATACCATTCGTGCTGAAATTAATCTCCAAAAAGTTTGTCTTGCTTTACCACTCATGCATTAAAGTCAAGTCGACTACGTCTGACCTGTTGTATCGAATGCGCTAGACGTACTTTTTAATTGCTACGCTGTGTCAGCGCATTACAGTATATGCTAACAATAACAGAAACGTACGCCTGTCAGCGCTGCGGCATGACTTCCCAGATTTTATGAATACAATCAATGTGAATGACAAAGAAGTTATATGCACGTATATATTTGGTCTTGTTGTCGTTCAGTGCCGTCGTATGAGTATAATCTTTTATTTTTGTATTGGCGTGTCGCTGATGCTTGGAAGATATTCTACGCTACTGGTAAAATTTTTACATAGCCTTCAATTGATTTGGTGCAGGCGGAATCGGCTGAGAGCCCGCAGGTCAGAACAGAGTAGGAATCAGTATAGCTGGCGTCAGGAAATCTGCCCTCGCCTGCGACTCGGGCAGATTTTCACGCCAACTAATGCATTCGTGAGCTCGACAAAATTTCTGGTAATAATTTGAGCACTTATGGTATTATATGTGAAAATGATGTTTTCCTTTGAGGCATACCCTAAGCGAAAGTGATTTATTTGGATTTTAGTTGAAAAATGGAAAAGTACGTTCGACAAATAAATAATTATTAGATCTATGTAAATTTCCGCTCATGTGACTTTGCTCAAGTAATTTTTTAGCATAATTAACTTTGCTTAATTTTTTTCTACAAATATTTATTAAGACGAGCGTTGGGTTACGCCCATTTAGAACAAGTGGGTAAAGAAGATGGTTGTCCGGAGCTACTTCAAAGGATTTCTTCTAGAATGCGCTGTGTACACATTTATTTTTATAAAAGCGGTTTCTGTTGAGGAAAATTAATTAACCCAAAGAAATCTGCTTTCTAACCTTTTCAGCATATTACAATCGCAACAAAAAATACATATATGCTTCTGCATAATAATAGTATATCTCTATTGTTTGTTTTATACCTAATCGAAAAAGGATAGAGTTACACTCGTCACTCAGTGTGCCTAGGTGCACAAACACAATATTGTACGGTATTATATTGATTAGGAGCCATCTGTGATTAGCTTACCGAACTAAATGGCATTTAACATGGCACTAAATGTCATTTAAAATTTTTACAGTTTGCCCCATTTCACTTTTGATTCATACTTTTTAGTCAAATTACTCCAAAATATGCTTTGAACTTTTAGAGATAGATTTTGACATACTTGTTTGAGCTTCTGTTAAGACGAGTTGTGAAAAATAAATAGAAAAAATTTTAAACTTCAAAATTTAATAAATAATTAACCAAGGCACAATTTGATAAATATAATAATACATGAGCTTAAGTTGTTAATTGTTTTTTGAAAAATATATTGTAATTCAAAACTTTTTACGTGTTTTAGCTAAAAAGTATGAAATAAAATTGTAATGTGGCGACATCTAGTTAGCGTTGCTTTCCGACCGCCCCACTTAAATATTGTTAATTATACGTTTTATTAATTAAATAGGTTTTTAGTATATTTATATTTTGGATGGTATTCAAACAAATTATAACTAAAATTATTTTCTCTGGCTAAAGGTGTATTTTTACAGCAAATTTATCTTTAGCATTTAAAATAACATTAGTGTTAAAAAATTAAAACAAATGGAATGCATTGCATCAGTTTATGCAACCACATTTACATAAGGTGCTGTTAACAACAACCTTAAAAATACGTAGAATTCTATTTTATCTCTTGCGCATGTGCACAAATTTGTTAGAATAGTGTGATCCCTATTTATCCCTAAGTATTCTCCTACATCACCCTGATTTATTATCATTAAGTTTACACCTATGTGTTTTCGCACATGACTTCTCATAAACAAAAACATATGATAAGTCCTTCAGCTTGTGAAATTTCAACACTTGATACAAAATTTCATAAAATGTAAGTAATAATTATGATATAGTTGGTATTTCAATTTCGAAATGACACTGATTTTCGCACTATGGCCAAAAAATCAACTATAATATTATAATCATAACATAAATTTTATAAATTTTATTTAATGTTGGGCTAGTTCAACGGGGCTAGTTTTTAATATTTGTTCGCGTCCTCAATACGTTGGCGAAGTCTATGTATTCTCAAAACAAAAATAAATATTTAACAAATACCTAAAAAAACCATTTAGTAAAGACAATTATACATTCGAATTGTATTTTGCCAAAAAATGCGCGCATAGTGCGCATTACGGTTTATAGTGCGCATTGCGCAGTGATTTCGACAAATGGCGCAAAATTCATTTTATTTGAGTTATCAATATGATCATAAAATATAGATCCTTGTATCTTACTATCAAACGTCACTAAGAGTTGGCTAGTTCATGGAGAAATCACTGCAAAAGTTGTCGCTAGTGATTACGTTTGGCGAGTAATTCCGGATAGGCCCACGCAACTCTGACTATGTACTGCTAGAGGAGAGCTACGAACGCATCTCGCCGCTATGGACTAAAGTCTTTTTGATAAGAGTATCCCGATGGTCACCGATTCAATATATTCTTTTCCTACGTATATTATGAAGTTTTACCATAAAGTTTTCAACCTGTCATGACTTTTTCTTTTTAACGCAATGGGTGATATTAATAAAATTAAGGAATTGCTTATAAGCAAATCCTTATAAGTAAAAGGTATTGCCACAAGTAAAACCTTATTTTCAAATTAATAATGATTTGCTTTTGCTTGTAAGTTTTTGCTTATGATATTTGATATAAATAGAAAATATGTCAAAAAAAATGCGCGATTGTAGGATAACACCATAAAACCTGCGTTTTTAATTCTTTTTGTAAATTGTTTGATATTTCTACAATAAAATATTAAAAATATGTTTATTTAGATCGTGTGATTGATTTCGCTAACACCTAAAAATGTCTAGCTCTGATGAAAGTTCTGCAAGTGGCAATGAGGTAAACACAGAAAGTGACTTGGTGTTTATTTCAAGTTTTGTTAAAGTTAATCCAATTATTTTAAACAAAAGCCAAGTGCCGTCAGTAAAAATGAATAAAAAGAACGCAATCGAAAAACTAAAAATTGAGCTCCAAAAGAAATTTGGAAAACTAATGGATACTAAAAGTATCATGAAAAAAGTGAACAACTTGAAAACATGTGTGAAGAAGAAAACTGACAGTGAAGCAACTGGTAACAGAAAAATTAAATTAAGTGCAGCTGAAAAAAACATCTACGAAGCAATGAAAGGAATCAATGGTGACAATCCAGTTTTTGAGAAAGTACCTGGACACTTAGATGTCGGAGTAGCACATTCATCCAGTGCATCAACACTTTCTCAAAGAAGAGAGAGAATTTCAAGAGATCATCAGGAATTAGAACCATATCCTCCTCAAATTCCAGCCATTAAAAAAAATAAAAACCGTGCGTTGAGTGAGTATGAAACAGATGAGACGAGAAGCTTGTCAAATTCAGAATTACAGAGACTTGTTCTTCTTCAACAACATCACGTTCTAAAATTGAAGAAGCAAAAACTTGAGAAAGAGTTGGAAAAGCTAAATTCAAGTAGTGGTTCTCGCAGCGAAAATATAGTCCGTATAGATGATAAAGATTATTATGATTTAAACTGTAATTAGTCTATGCTTGTCAGTCCATTTATTACAATAATATAATACAGTATGTCTGACAATTGTCGTCTTTTATTTTGTCCTTTAAATCAAATTGAATTATCATATTACAATTTTAATTTCATTAAATTAACATATATTATATAATTCAAAATTCTAAAAAATAATGAGAATGTGCAAGTCAATTTTTAATCATATATGCAAAACGTATTATTTTTGTTATAATTGATAATGTATTACTTCTGCTAGTTGTTGTCGTTTATTCTGTCCTTCAATGCGAATTTCATTTTCACAATTTTGACTTTTTAATCTTTTATACACAGGTTTCAACTTTATCGCTTAAATTTGTTTCAAATTTGGTTCTTAGTTAAAATTTAAAAAGCATTTTGAAATAACCCGATAAATTTTTTTCAATAAAAGATGCCTCAAAATTCTAAAAATTGGAATAACAAATTTTAACATATCAACGAGAGAAGTACTGTGGAATCTCATTTCCAGCGAATTTTTTGAAAGCATTCACCACTTGGGCTATACACGATACATATGTTCAATATTTGGTCAAAATCGTCCCGCAACTTTAGAATATTAAGTGAATCTACCGATTTTGCCATTTTTAGCATGTTTTTGGCCTGTAACGCGCAGGTCTTTGAGAATTTTATAAACTTTTTTCTTCGATATCATCTTTGGGTATGTAGAAAAAAGGACGCAAATTATGTTCTAATCGGGTCAGTAGATTGCGAAATATAGTGGTTTAAAGAAACGAACAGACCGACCGACAGGCGGAAATTAGTGAATATGATTTTTGTAATCTACGCATTTTATAAAGTAGAAAAAAGTGAAATTTGGAAACAATTTTTTTTTCATAAATAGAATACTTCCTCTGCGAGAGAAGTAATCAGATCGAAATACCAAAACAATACTTCAACATGCATTGAATTATCGTTTTGGTGTTTCGATTCCTGCTTAATCAAGTAAAACGTGACTAATAATAATTGTTTTTAATATTAATGTTTATAAAAATTAAATAAAGTTTTAAATACATTTTGTAATTCATGAAACAATCAACAGTAATACCACAAGACCTTTACAAATAGCCGGCTATTTTTTTCATTAATTTATCAAGAAAGCTTGCATTTTAATAATTTAAACGAGAACTTATCAAGCATTAATAATCTGATTAAAGCCCGAGAGCTTTAGCTCGAGGGCTTTAATCTTTGATTATTAATGTTTGATAAGTTCGAGTTAAATTATTTAAAAATGCAAGATTTGAGATAAATTATAAAAAAAATAGCCGATATTGTAAAGGTCGAGTGGTATTTAGAAAGATTATTTATTGAATGAAAAATTGGCGCTTCTTGGTTGACCAATTCGTCGATTTCGTTCTCATTTATTTCGCCAAATCTATCCATTTTCTCGTTTTCAATTGCTTTTGCAGTAAAATTATAACATGTAAAACTGTCAAAATTAAATTCGCGTCGCCTACTTCAAATTTAAAAATGTCACGTGATCGGATATCGCTACCTATTAAAATAGTCGCTGATATTCCAGCTAACGCATACCTCATCTCGCAGTAAACACACATGAAATAAATAATCTACTGAATACCATTCGTGTATTCCGAATTATCTCAAATTTACTCTCATTTTATAAACTTAATCGAGTTACTTGAAAACACCAAGCAACACGATTTCGTTTATAAAATTCTTATGGTATTACGTACGATTATTAAACACCTCTGTAAAGCAACCAATCAAAATTGTGCATTCGGTTTTTGTTGCCTAGCAACTTGCCATTTTCAGCGAGTAAAAATTTTCAAATCGAATAACACACGGTATTTTAAAAAAGTAGGCCTTGAGTGTGACTTATAGCAGGTGGTACCAGTAGCACTATTGAGAATCAGGAAAATATCGTGAGACAATGTGGTCAAAGTTCTGCCATAAACGTTACATACAATAATTGCACTTTCCACGTACAAACCATGAACGTTTGCAATGATTAAAAAAAAAATAATGATTCTATTTAATGTTTTTAATGTTTTTCTTTATTGGTTTGTAATTTTTTGTTTATTAATTGCAAATAATAAAGTTGTTTCGTTTGAGTTGTTTATTAATCTTCCTAAAATACACTCGAGATTCAATTTTAATCAGGATAATTTTATTTTAAATTTACTCATAGTTTGTTGCTTTGAAGAAATATCGCTCGCAGAAAAAACAAAAGAGATGACATGACATGATAAAAATGTCAGAAAGCAAATGATCAAAAACAATGTACAGAAATTATTTTCGCGAAAATAATGTAAACACATTCCCACTATAATAATGATCCCATTGGATAGAATTAATCACATAATCAAAAATACTGCGAAATTATTGGTTACTTAATAGAAACGCCCAAAAAAAATCCTGGAAATTTTTGAACCTTGAGCTTTTAGATAAATTAGATGTCAAAATCAACAATAATGTTTATCGGATACGCTGCAGATCGGATAAGCATCGGATACGCTGTTTGCAATTGCAGAAAGGCATGGAATTGTCAAATGTACGTAATTAATTAAATTAAATTGTCAAATGCACGAAAACGTCAACAATAGTATATTGTATTACATATATGAGTTTATATGAGTGTGATTTTGCAGCGCGAGCGAAGGGAGTGCTGCAGATCCACACGGATATTGCAATGATACATTTGACACGTGTATAGGCCTGTCCAAGGTCACGCCAGTGAGCAAGGACAGTGGAAGAAAATTTTTCTCACGTAGGCGCAAAATTTTATGAACATTTTATAAAGAGACTCAAGCTATCCAATGACTTGTCAGTGAGCAAGGGCAGTCGAGGAAAAATATAGGAAATATATGGTATATGTAAAATTACGAGAAAATATTAAAGCTTGAGTGTCTTCATAAAATGTACGCCTACGTGATGAAAATTTTCCTCCAGTGACAACCTCATTCGCGTGACCTTGGACAGGCCTATTATATACTATTTTTTATACAACCACACAAAAATTTACAAAAATTATATTACTTTATATGTGTGAATATTTAACAACGACCAACTAGCATTATGTGTGATTTTAAATAAAATAATCAAGTCGCAAAAAAGTTGTTACCTCTAGTAATGAAAATAACAACGTTTACATTTACTTGAAACAATTGTGTTTTGAGGCAAAGCGTGTTGCAAAGCTTTGCAACACGCAAAAAGCATGCTGCAAAGTGTGAAAGTGATGTCCCAAGCCTTGATTTTTGCAACTAGTTATATGGAAAAAAGTTTTGAAATACCTACTTTCATTAGTGGTTGTTTTAAATGTACTTATTTAAATAACGTTATGCGATATTCTTATCGAATACCATTCGTGCTGAAATTAATCTCCAAAAAGTTTGTCTTGCTTTACCACTCATGCATTAAAGTCAAGTCGACTACGTCTGACCTGTTGTATCGAATGCGCTAGACGTACTTTTTAATTGCTACGCTGTGTCAGCGCATTACAGTATATGCTAACAATAACAGAAACGTACGCCTGTCAGCGCTGCGGCATGACTTCCCAGATTTTATGAATACAATCAATGTGAATGACAAAGAAGTTATATGCACGTATATATTTGGTCTTGTTGTCGTTCAGTGCCGTCGTATGAGTATAATCTTTTATTTTTGTATTGGCGTGTCGCTGATGCTTGGAAGATATTCTACGCTACTGGTAAAATTTTTACATAGCCTTCAATTGATTTGGTGCAGGCGGAATCGGCTGAGAGCCCGCAGGTCAGAACAGAGTAGGAATCAGTATAGCTGGCGTCAGGAAATCTGCCCTCGCCTGCGACTCGGGCAGATTTTCACGCCAACTAATGCATTCGTGAGCTCGACAAAATTTCTGGTAATAATTTGAGCACTTATGGTATTATATGTGAAAATGATGTTTTCCTTTGAGGCATACCCTAAGCGAAAGTGATTTATTTGGATTTTAGTTGAAAAATGGAAAAGTACGTTCGACAAATAAATAATTATTAGATCTATGTAAATTTCCGCTCATGTGACTTTGCTCAAGTAATTTTTTAGCATAATTAACTTTGCTTAATTTTTTTCTACAAATATTTATTAAGACGAGCGTTGGGTTACGCCCATTTAGAACAAGTGGGTAAAGAAGATGGTTGTCCGGAGCTACTTCAAAGGATTTCTTCTAGAATGCGCTGTGTACACATTTATTTTTATAAAAGCGGTTTCTGTTGAGGAAAATTAATTAACCCAAAGAAATCTGCTTTCTAACCTTTTCAGCATATTACAATCGCAACAAAAAATACATATATGCTTCTGCATAATAATAGTATATCTCTATTGTTTGTTTTATACCTAATCGAAAAAGGATAGAGTTACACTCGTCACTCAGTGTGCCTAGGTGCACAAACACAATATTGTACGGTATTATATTGATTAGGAGCCATCTGTGATTAGCTTACCGAACTAAATGGCATTTAACATGGCACTAAATGTCATTTAAAATTTTTACAGTTTGCCCCATTTCACTTTTGATTCATACTTTTTAGTCAAATTACTCCAAAATATGCTTTGAACTTTTAGAGATAGATTTTGACATACTTGTTTGAGCTTCTGTTAAGACGAGTTGTGAAAAATAAATAGAAAAAATTTTAAACTTCAAAATTTAATAAATAATTAACCAAGGCACAATTTGATAAATATAATAATACATGAGCTTAAGTTGTTAATTGTTTTTTGAAAAATATATTGTAATTCAAAACTTTTTACGTGTTTTAGCTAAAAAGTATGAAATAAAATTGTAATGTGGCGACATCTAGTTAGCGTTGCTTTCCGACCGCCCCACTTAAATATTGTTAATTATACGTTTTATTAATTAAATAGGTTTTTAGTATATTTATATTTTGGATGGTATTCAAACAAATTATAACTAAAATTATTTTCTCTGGCTAAAGGTGTATTTTTACAGCAAATTTATCTTTAGCATTTAAAATAACATTAGTGTTAAAAAATTAAAACAAATGGAATGCATTGCATCAGTTTATGCAACCACATTTACATAAGGTGCTGTTAACAACAACCTTAAAAATACGTAGAATTCTATTTTATCTCTTGCGCATGTGCACAAATTTGTTAGAATAGTGTGATCCCTATTTATCCCTAAGTATTCTCCTACATCACCCTGATTTATTATCATTAAGTTTACACCTATGTGTTTTCGCACATGACTTCTCATAAACAAAAACATATGATAAGTCCTTCAGCTTGTGAAATTTCAACACTTGATACAAAATTTCATAAAATGTAAGTAATAATTATGATATAGTTGGTATTTCAATTTCGAAATGACACTGATTTTCGCACTATGGCCAAAAAATCAACTATAATATTATAATCATAACATAAATTTTATAAATTTTATTTAATGTTGGGCTAGTTCAACGGGGCTAGTTTTTAATATTTGTTCGCGTCCTCAATACGTTGGCGAAGTCTATGTATTCTCAAAACAAAAATAAATATTTAACAAATACCTAAAAAAACCATTTAGTAAAGACAATTATACATTCGAATTGTATTTTGCCAAAAAATGCGCGCATAGTGCGCATTACGGTTTATAGTGCGCATTGCGCAGTGATTTCGACAAATGGCGCAAAATTCATTTTATTTGAGTTATCAATATGATCATAAAATATAGATCCTTGTATCTTACTATCAAACGTCACTAAGAGTTGGCTAGTTCATGGAGAAATCACTGCAAAAGTTGTCGCTAGTGATTACGTTTGGCGAGTAATTCCGGATAGGCCCACGCAACTCTGACTATGTACTGCTAGAGGAGAGCTACGAACGCATCTCGCCGCTATGGACTAAAGTCTTTTTGATAAGAGTATCCCGATGGTCACCGATTCAATATATTCTTTTCCTACGTATATTATGAAGTTTTACCATAAAGTTTTCAACCTGTCATGACTTTTTCTTTTTAACGCAATGGGTGATATTAATAAAATTAAGGAATTGCTTATAAGCAAATCCTTATAAGTAAAAGGTATTGCCACAAGTAAAACCTTATTTTCAAATTAATAATGATTTGCTTTTGCTTGTAAGTTTTTGCTTATGATATTTGATATAAATAGAAAATATGCCAAAAAAAATGCGCGATTGTAGGATAACACCATAAAACCTGCGTTTTTAATTCTTTTTGTAAATTGTTTGATATTTCTACAATAAAATATTAAAAATATGTTTATTTAGATCGTGTGATTGATTTCGGTAACACCTAAAAATGTCTAGCTCTGATGAAAGTTCTGCAAGTGGCAATGAGGTAAACACAGAAAGTGACTTGGTGTTTATTTCAAGTTTTGTTAAAGTTAATCCAATTATTTTAAACAAAAGCCAAGTGCCGTCAGTAAAAATGAATAAAAAGAACGCAATCGAAAAACTAAAAATTGAGCTCCAAAAGAAATTTGGAAAACTAATGGATACTAAAAGTATCATGAAAAAAGTGAACAACTTGAAAACATGTGTGAAGAAGAAAACTGACAGTGAAGCAACTGGTAACAGAAAAATTAAATTAAGTGCAGCTGAAAAAAACATCTACGAAGCAATGAAAGGAATCAATGGTGACAATCCAGTTTTTGAGAAAGTACCTGGACACTTAGATGTCGGAGTAGCACATTCATCCAGTGCATCAACACTTTCTCAAAGAAGAGAGAGAATTTCAAGAGATCATCAGGAATTAGAACCATATCCTCCTCAAATTCCAGCCATTAAAAAAAATAAAAACCGTGCGTTGAGTGAGTATGAAACAGATGAGACGAGAAGCTTGTCAAATTCAGAATTACAGAGACTTGTTCTTCTTCAACAACATCACGTTCTAAAATTGAAGAAGCAAAAACTTGAGAAAGAGTTGGAAAAGCTAAATTCAAGTAGTGGTTCTCGCAGCGAAAATATAGTCCGTATAGATGATAAAGATTATTATGATTTAAACTGTAATTAGTCTATGCTTGTCAGTCCATTTATTACAATAATATAATACAGTATGTCTGACAATTGTCGTCTTTTATTTTGTCCTTTAAATCAAATTGAATTATCATATTACAATTTTAATTTCATTAAATTAACATATATTATATAATTCAAAATTCTAAAAAATAATGAGAATGTGCAAGTCAATTTTTAATCATATATGCAAAACGTATTATTTTTGTTATAATTGATAATGTATTACTTCTGCTAGTTGTTGTCGTTTATTCTGTCCTTCAATGCGAATTTCATTTTCACAATTAAAATTATTTTCTAAGTTATCGATACCTTCTTCCTGAAATTCCTCATCTAAAAGTACTGAATCATCTTTCAAATACTTAGTAATATTATGCAATATGAAACACGAAACAATTATTGTAGGAACAAAATCAAGAGATACTCTTACAGTACCCTGAAGTATTGGAAATCGTTGTTTCAGTTGACCAAAGCACCTTTCAATCACTATCCTTTCCCGCTTAAGTAGGTTATTGAAAGCTATTTCTTGTGGTGTAATAGGGTTTTGATAAGGGGTCATTAAACATTTTTCAATTCCATAACCCTGATCTGCCAAAAGGACAACATTATTGAATGATCTGAGTGTTTGACATATGTTGCTCCGTTTCCAAATTCTGCTATCATGTACTGAACCTGGCCACTCAGCAGACACACTAGTAAACAGTTCATCTGCATTGCAAGTTGCTTGAACATTAATACTTGGAAAATTTTTGCGACATATGTATTCATCACCGTGCAATTGTGTATGAATTTTCTTAATGCGAATATGAGTGCAGTCTAAGGCTCCAATAGCTGTAGGAAAATTGTACTTTTGTAACCATACATCCTTGGCAGCAGCTATTGCTTCAATTATTGATGGAAATTTAATCCAAATATCAGCTTTTTCAACTATTTTACGACCAACATATTTTAATGTGTTTGAAACTGTTGGTTGGCTAACACCTATGTCTTCAGCAACCCCAATTTGGAATCCTAAAAATGTTATAGTTGACAATTATCGTTGAAGATCGAAGAAGGTTAGCAGATAAATCTGAAGTTCAGAGACAGCGAACAACTAAAAGGTTAATCTCACTAGTATCTTACCTGGATCAGACATGTATCTCAAAAAAATTTTCATTTTTGTAATTGCGTCTAACGCACCTCCACGAGTCTCCTCTGTTTCTTGCAGAAAATGGTGAGCTAGCCATTCTACATTTTCTGGAATAAACCTGTATAGGTTGGTAAAAGAATTAAGTTCATTAGACCGTCTTTCTTTATAAACTTTTGGAGCACGCGGAATATTAAACATATTTGTTTATCGTACTACTTCAAATAAGCAACTGAAATGGCATGCTTATGATTTTGTAAGGATATCTTGATTTCAGAAAGCAAAAGATTATTTTTATTAATATAAAGGAATTTAAATCAGCAAAACCTAAATCAGCAAAACCTTTTCCGTGTGCATTTTTGTAGAACTTTATTAATATATATTTAATCTTTTGCTTACCAAATTGGCAGCAAAAGCAATTCCTTATTTTTATTAATATCACCCAATGTATACAAGAAGGATGAAATATTGTGTGCGCCCAAGCAAATGTGCGCCCAAGCAAAATTGTGTGCGCCCAAGTGCAGTTTACAAAAAAAGACACGAGGTCTTATCAAATATTTCACTGCCCACTGGATACTATTGATGATGTACTTAGAAATGCAACAAGAATAGATATATATATATATATATAAAAAGATGTTGTTAGATAAGGATAGAATTTTGCAGATATTTAGTTTTTTGTGATTTTAAGGATTTTTATTAGAAAATTTTTAAAAAATGTAAATGTAAATATTAAGTCAATAAGATGCTTTATTGCGCACACATAGAAACAGATTGTTATTAATTCATTTAATCCATGAAAAAGCAATTATTGATAAATAATTGATTGTTTGAAGCATTTGTATGTATTTGTTTGTTTATTTTATAGACTCTCGCATTTTATCGGCTAAAAATGCAAACCAACTCTGGGCCGATACAGACGTAGAGACGGGTTTGTCTTTGTTTACTAGCCCTCTTTGTATCTCTCCGGCAGTTAAAGTACTACGATACATATGCAGGACCAGCGTAAGTATCCTAAAGAAACCAACACGTCGCCTTGGAAATTCTCGGAGTTACCTTCGAGAACACTTTAGGGCGGCAGAGTTGGCGGTACTTTGGGTTTTTTTGTCTTGTTTAGAGTCGCTCGCTCGGAGCTCCTTCGGGCTAAGCGGTTTAGATATCGTATAAATTAGTTGAGAGTCGCTCGCTCGGAGAACCTTCGGACTGTGCAGCTTGTATACAGAGTGTCCCAAAATTCGCGCCCCAGAGAAAACTGGCTTGTGCCGACGACAATACGCTGCAAGAAACTGCAAGCGAAGAAGTAATTATTTTTTTATAACAAAGTTATTAATTTTTTAAGTTTACCAATTCCGAAAGGGTAGACCTACATACTACTAGATAAAGTCACAAATTAAAGTTGGTTGCTAAGTTACAAAAATAACATCAGCTTTTCTAAATTTATTCAATATTTGTTTGGCTTACTGTAATTTTGACAAGTGGATTTAAATTATATCATTGTCATTTTTTGAGTCAAGCAATTTAAATCTTTTTCGAATTTATGCATAAAATTAAAACCATAGATTATTTATGTGTACTATTATCATGTATTCAGAAGTTGAGTATGTGGAAATAATAATTATCTATGGAGAATGTGGTCGTAATGCTAGAGCGGCAGCAGAAGTTTTTCGTGAACGATTTCCAAACAGAAATAATATTGACCATAAAGTCATTTTAAGAGCTATCTCAAGAACAAAAGACACCGGTCAAGTTAAACCAGATTGAAAACCAACTTGTGGTGCTCAAAGAATAGTTCGAAATGTCGAAAATGAAGAAGCTATTATAAATTCTTTTAAAGAAGATAGTACCAGAAGCATTAGGGACGTTGCAACTCAATTAAATATTAGTAAATCGTCCGTACATTGAGTAATTAAAAATTACGTTTTCATCCGTATCATTATACCCGAGTACAGCATACACAAGCAGACGATTTTCAAATTAGACGACAATTTTGCTCGTGGTTGCTAAACAGAGAAGAACTTGAACCAAATTTTGTTTAAAAAATTGTATTTTCGGATGAGTCGACGTTCAACAGACGCGGCTGTTTTAACGTGCATAACAGGCATATATAGGCAGAGGAAAATCGAGAGCAATTTTTTCCAGGTCATTTCAAGAACGATTTTCGGTAAATTTGTGGGTTGGTTTGCTGGGAAATTGTGTGGTACGTCTATAGTATCAATTATAATTTAGATAATATGGTCATTCATGGTAGGCGGAAAGTTTTGTCAGGCAGGCAGAAAATAACTGTCAGGCAGGCGGAAAGTTTTGAACCAACAATATCCTGCTTGTTGGATTGAACGAGGTGGTCCAATCCGTTGGCCTGCGCGCTCTCCCGACTTAAATCCCTTGGATTTCTTTTTGTGGGGATATGTCAAAAATCTCGTGTATAGGCAACCTATCAGCACACTAGAAGAGCTCCGACAAAAAATTCGTGAATTTTTTGAGTCTTGTACACCGCAAATGATTTTAAATTCTAAATGTGATTTATTAAAAAGAGCGCAATTGTGCTTAGAGTTAAATGGTGGTTATTTTGAGCATTTACTATAAGAGATAACTAAACTGTTTCATTATTTATCGGAATAACTGCTTAAAATGGCTAAGATTAATTCGTTAACATAAAAGTGTTTTTTTTTTGTTGCAAATTTTTAATTAAAAGGTTTCTATTTTTTAATTATCACAAAAAGTTTAAAGATTGGTTTCTGGTTTAAAATTAAATCAAACCGAAAAAATAATTCAGTTGATTGAATTGTTTTATTTTAATTTGCCCAACTATTCAATTTTAATTTACTGATAATATTTTAAAATAAATCGGTGTTCAACAGGCGCCATTGTTAAAACGAAAAATTTACTAATATTTAATTGAATTTCAACGTCCATAATGCTTCTGGTACTATCTTTCTCAAAAGAATTTATAATAGCTTCTTCTTATTCGACATTTCAAACTATTCTTTGAGCACCACAAGTTGGTTTTCGATCTGGTTTAACTTGACCGGTCTCTTTTGTTCTTGTGATACCACTTAAAATAACTTTATGGTTAATATTATTTCTGTTGATTGGAAATCGTTCACGAAAAACTTCCGCTGCGTCTCTAGCATTACGACCACATTCTCCAAAGATAATCATCATTTCCACATAATCAACTGCTGAATACATGATAATAGTACAAATAAATAATCTATGGTTTTAATTTTATGCATAAGCTCGACAAAGATTTAAATTGCTTGACTCTAAAAATGACAATGATATAATTTAAATTTACTTGTCAAAATTACAATAAGCCAAATAAATATTGAATAAATTTAGGAAAGCTGATGTTATTTTTGTAACTTAGCAACCAACTTTAATTTGTAAATTTATCTAGTATTATGTAGGTCTACCCTTTCGGAATTGGTCAACTTAAAAAATTAATAACTTTGTTATAAAAAAAAATACTTCTTCGCTTGCAGTTTCTTGCGTATTGTCGTCGGCACAAGCCAGTTTTCTCTGGGGCGCAATTTTTGGTGTTATTGTTAAGCATCATTTGTAATATTTATTATTGTTTATAACTGATAATTTGCTAAGAAATAAATGTATTAAACTTATATATGTGTTTACTTTCCGCCCACGATCAGACGTACCGAGCTTTCAGGATCCTGATAGTTGCTAATTAACGTAAGGGTTCATTAAGTTGACGTAAAATAATTCAAGAACTATAGGCCAGTGTAGGTAACACTTCAGTGGTGCCGTGACCAGGATTTTGAAAGATTTTATCTGTGCGTTGCGTCGGGGACAGTATAATTAGAGAACGTCTATGAGAAAAAAAGTGTTTAAAAGAAAGACTTTTGACACGTTTGTAAGAAAAAAAGAAAATTCTAAAGATATTTATTATGTTACAGAGACCAACACCGAATCAAGCAAAGTGATCGATCTTACTACTTGGACCCAAAATTTTGCGGACGATTTTGCAGACATTTAAATTGAAAACCAACGGGTAATTATGAAGTCCCCGCAAGGCACAAACGGAAGAATCGCCAAGGGAATGCATGTGTGGCTAAGCGACTCAACTGCTATATATTAAAGCAAAACTATCTATTGAAGGTACAGACGGCTGTTACTTGCAAAACTCAGTGTACTCCTTCAGTTGAAATTAAGTGAACAATGTTGTTTCAGTATGTAAATAGTTCTTTTTATGTTTTATATTTTTAGTATTTTGTTATTTCGTTTTATTTGTAGAATTTTATATATTTTGGTTCATGTGAGAGTCTGCGTAGATCCGTCGTAGCAGAGAGTTCACTGTGGCAGAGCTCTCTCTAAGCAGATTGTTAAAAAGTTATTCAAAATTTACGTTGTGATTTTCGTTCCAACCAACTTAAGTGTTCGCACCAATTCGAGTGTTTTGTTTTGTAAATAAAAACAGAATTAAAATTGTGTATAAATATACATTTCTTTACTGCCTTCGGGCCTTGTGACATAATGCCTTCTTTGCCAAAGACATTTTTAAGTGCATATGAATCCAACCAACTCCGTGTCCAATCTGATGATAAAAAAGAGAAACTTGCATTACTCAAGCAGCCCATGCGCCGACACCTATCACGAAAGAAGCTAGCCGACGGGACTCAACCTAAAAGACGACTTCTCCCTACTAGGATTAGTAATAGTTTTGATTCTCTGTCAGACAGAATGGATAACGATGGCGATTAATCTGCCGCGACTAGTGTTACGATGCTAAATAGTTTTCCTAAACCAGTCAAATCCAGATTCGCACCAGCTCTCTTTATTTATTCGGATGAGCTTGTCAAAATAATAATCGACACAATTATCGCCACCTGTTCGGAAAAAACCAAACTTCGAGCAAAATCTGATCGTTTAATTTGCAAAACGGCCACTATCTCTAATCATCACAAATTCTGTAATCACTTTAAATCCATTAACACCGAATTTTATACCTACAATCCCATAAACGAACGGCCTAAAAAAGTAGTAGTCAAATATATCCTAGCTAGTCTTGATATTGAATTAATCGAAGCCGACCTACGCTCCCAAAACTTCCCATTCCTCACTCTCCAACGGCTCAAAAAAGATAAAATACTTTTAAATATGATCACTATCTCTGTCAAAAAGGAACATCTTGACACAATATACAAATTAAAAAACATCCTAAATCTCCTAGTTACAGTCACTTCCTTTAAATCCTCAACCATCCCACAATGTCATCGCTTTTCGGGCATCGTTCCGAAATGTGCAATCGAAAAATCAAGTGTGTTCGTTGCTCAGAACTACACAAACTGGCCGACTGCACATATGAGCGCAATACGCACGCCAAGTGCGCTAACTGTGGAGGCAACCATGTCGCAAGCTATCGCGCCTGTACCACAAAAAATTAGTCCAATCTCGCAGAAAGGCTATTAACTCTAACCCTATCTCCAACCTTAACCCTAAATTAGGGTCATTATTGGGATTAGCGTCCCTAATCCGAATAATAACAAAATCCCCAATCATCCTAGAGCGGGACCCCCTAGTGTAAACTCTGAAAACTTTCCCTCACTTCGCAACGTGAACCAAATTACCCAATCTACCAACCCAAAACCTACTGTTAAATCATGGCTTGGCAAACACTCCCAAATTCATACTCAAACCCTTCAACCCAATGCAGCAACCGATAGTAATATGTTCAAAGACATCAAAGATCTGCTCTCTCTCTCTCTTAAAATCCCTAGACATTTTCAAACACATGCCTAAAATCATATCAATCCTTATAAACCTTAAAAACTGCCAAACCTCTGAAGAAAAAATGTCATTTATCCTAGAAGAAAGTCCTTGAATTTTTCAATTAAATTTGACGACACAACCTAATGAGTCTTAGAAGTCACCAAAATACCGTTTTGACAGTCTCATCTGCGAATAAATTTGAAATAAAACTTAAATTCAAACCAATCAACTATTTAATCAAAAGCACAGTCTAAACTTATTTGAAGACGGCTCTTAATAATCACCTCAGACTTTAAGTCAACATCTGTACAGAAATCATAACCGTTACTTACCCTAGCAAAGAAGCATTTTATGCTTGATGGCTAAAATCTCATGATGTGTCACGATGTCTCATACTTGCGGTTGGTTTATGTGATCATTAGTTTAATAAACTTTAAAAAAAAATTAGTTTGAATTGATAGTTTTGATTTTGTCTTGTTGCATCTTGTTTTTGCAAAGTCTTTAGGTAATCGTTTTTGTAACAGAAGTTGCGGGGGAGACAGAAGTAGTCCACACCCACCTTTGTTCTTAAGGAGGAAATTGATAGGATTGACAGCTACAAGCATCTACTATGCCCCACGAGAGCGAAGTAGTGGGATAGGCCCACGCAACTCTGACTAAGTACCGTTAGAGGAGAGCTACGAACGCATGTCGCCGCTGTAAACTAAATTCTTTTTCTTAAGAGCGTTATATAGCGCAAAAAGTAAACAAAACCGTAAAATTCATATTCTGACCTTAGTTTCCAATATTTTTAATTCTGGTTTTCGATAATATTTTTATAATTAGTTTGTGTATTGCGGTACATCGGGCTATTTTATAAATTATCAATTTTTAATAATCAATGCAAAATTTATACAAAAAAAAAATAAAAACCCGATGTCGCTCAAATATATAAATTATATAAATCATTTTAGTAAAAAAAATTTCCAAAAATAATGAAAATTAAGGATTTAAAACGACTTTTTAGTTTACATTATTTTCTATTAAAAACTGCGTCCTCTGTTGGCCCACAGTTTAAGCAAAAGTAACGGTAAATCGAAAAGGCAACATTGCTTTTATGGATACTCGGAAGCTGTTTTCGTACATATAACAAATGTGTAACGAATTCATGTTTAATAAATGCATACTAAATTTAAGTCATACTAAATTTAATTTCTGTTTTATTTTCTCATTCTAAATTACTAAAACACTAATTAATGAATTCTGACTTATGTTGTGAAAAAAGTATTGTAATAATAGTATTGTAATAATCAAATTTTGTTTCTAGTAGTAATTTTAATTAAATTTACAAATGATTTGATAAAAAATAGTTAACTACCCTTAATTCAGTTTTTCCACGAAAATTTATTTTTTGAGTATTTAAGCTCGGATTTTCTTCAAATTTGGTTTCTATAAGTAAATTTACAAATGATCTGATAAAGATTAGTTAACTACCTTTGGTTCAATTTTTCTACCCTTATTCTTCTTCTTAAGTATTTTTGCGCGGATTTTCTTCAAATTTTATTTCTAGTAGTAAATTTATAAATAATTTGATACAAAATAGTAAACTTCTCTTAATTCTGTTTTTCCACCCTTATTCTAGTTTTTTAGTATTTTTGCTCGGATTTTCTTCAAATTTTGTTTCTAGTAGTAAATTTATAAATAGTCTGATACAAAATAGTAAACTTTTCTTAATTCCGTTTTTCCACCCTTATAAATCGGATAAAAAATAAAAGTGAAATAGAAGCAAAACTGATAAATTTTTAGCGAAATGAAAATTTCTAGCTCCTGCACGGGACAAACTATAATGATTTTCTAAGAGATTAATAATTTTTTAAGATTAATAAGATTTTTAATAGATTGCACTAGTGCACACTAAGTATATCGATATTTTTTTTTAACATGTTTTAATAACAAAAGATCGACAAACACTAATATAAATTTATTTCACAATATAAACACTCGACCCCCTCACGACCCCCAACGCGTGACAATATCACTTTGATTGAGTATTGAATAATTATAGTTCCTTTGAGTTTGTTAGTCTAGCATTTTGTATCTACTTGTTTAAATTAAATCTTATAAAATAGCATTGAATTGTTTTGTGAAATACTCTTGGCAAATACCACTCGTGCTGAAAATTTTATCTCTAAATTTTATTCAAACATTTTTACTCAATCATTATTTCCGGACAAATTTAATTCGTAAAAATTGGACAATTTTTATCAGATTAAAGCCCTCGAGCAAAAGCTCTCGGGCATTAATCAGATAAAAATTCCCCAATTTCCACTCTGTAAATTACACGGAAAAAACGATTTCGAAAAAATGTTTCAAAAATTTATCGATAAAATTTGAGCACTTGTGATATTACATTCGATAATTTGCTAATTTTTTGCAAACATTCATAATTCAACATTGATAATTTGGTAACATTCCCGACATCACGAACTGAATAGCATTCTCCAGAAAGCACTAGCATCAGCCAACATACCCTCTGCCCTAGAACCTGTAGGACTAGTTCGCACTGATGGAAAGAGAGCAGATGGAATATCACTCATTCCATGGTCAAGAGGAGTACATTTAGTTTGGGATGCAACTTGCACAGACACATTAGCACCGTCACATTTATCAGTTTCTTCTTGCGCTACTGGAGAAATTGCTAATGTTGCTGCCAAAATGAAAAGAAATAAATACAAGGAAATTGAAGAACAAGGCTATAAATTCTTAGCTTTTGCTGTGGAGACTATGGGACCTTGGTGTGATGAGGCTATAAAGTTTATAAATGAATTAGGCAAACTACTGATAATTCAATCTGGTGAACCTAAATCAAAATCATACCTAATACAACGGATTGGACTAGCCATTCAGAGAGGAAATGCCGCTAGTATAATGGGAACCTTGCCAACAAACATGACCATGGACGAAATATTTCTAATATGATTTTATTTTATTTCCTTTTATAATATTTATTTTTTATGATTGTATAGTTTATTAGATTGTATAGTTATTGATTGTATATTATTAATTGTTAATTTATTGACTTGTGTCAATATGAAAAGTACCGAAAATATGAAAGTAATTTGCTAATAATCAATCAAACGAAAAGATATTAAAACACAGATAAAACACAGATAAAACTTGGAAAAAAAGTCGGATAAATGAAAGCACGAAGCAGATGTCACTAAACGAATAAGGTTTGAATAAATTTACCATATACCTTCTTCTTTATCTATACCATAGACTATATACAAGAGATTATTTAAATTTCTAATTAAGCCCCCCTACCTAACACTTGATGAAATTTTACACTAAAGATTACGGGCCCTGATCATAAAGTAAAGCCAGTAGAGTTAGTAGCTACTACGTTAAGTAGCCCTAGGCCCCTAGGCGTATGCCATCCCTAGTTAAGAAACGCTTACAATACACCTATCCCGTTTATGTAAAAAAGCAATAGTTATATGATTTTATGTTAGTTCAAACGAGAAGCAAGTATGATTTGCGGGCAACTAGAGGAGAGTTGTTTTTTTTTTACACTACAGTCTAGCAATATAGTTTTCTCAGAAGTTAGGCAACCCAAATATTAGAGTTTTTCACTACCTGTATAGTGGGGGAAATTTAATTAATTTGAAATTTATGTCATTTGACCTGAAAATTATCTTAGCTCAATGCAGCTGCGAAGCGGGGGAATGCAATGGCAATAATATATAATTAACAAATTTAATAATAAATAAATTATATTAATAATCGTAAATTATGTATTTACAGAAATTCGGAATCGCGCAATCACATTGTTGCTTTGGCATATTATTTTCATGACATAATTTTATTAAAGCGTGTGGAAATTCCTAAAGACGCTTCTTGTACTTCAATGCCAATGAAATAGAATAAACATAGGGGTAGAAAAATTGAAGCAGTACATGTTTCTAACGCTATCTATGCGAAACCTACTAAGGTTAACAGAAACAATATGCCTGTAATGTCAACGTTACATAGTCTTATTTTCAATCCATAGCTAATGGACTATGGCACTAACCAACACACTAAATAGTTAGCATAAGATAGAGTGAACCTTAAGACACGTTTTGGAAAATCAACCATATAAGAAAAATGGATTTGTCTAAAATTAGTAATATATATGTATTTAATGTTATAAATTAAATACATATGCCATACGTGTTTTGTTTTTACGACTAGCCATATTTATGTTGTTTAATGATCACTCGGTATTTACAACAACTAACAGTTCTAAAATTTACACCTGTATTTTGTGGCCAATCCCGATGCTAATTAATCGTGTAGATGAACGCGTAACATATTTTGCTCAGGTAAAACGACTTAGGTGTATTGCGATTACATCTCAATCAAAGAAATCTTTAACCTAAGGTTTTTGAAAAAGTGTGACATAATCGACAAAGTAGAAACCACACCACTTTTTCCATAATCTATTAAAAATGGATAAAAAGGAAAAAAAGGAAGGGATCGTCATTTACCTCTATAATTAATGGCTTAGTTTGGGCATCTGAATAAACTTTTCAAACATTCAAGTTGCTTGATTTGGGTATTCCAATAATCTGATTTTGAATATAAGATTAAATGGGTTTTGGATAGGAAATCAACGATTTTTAGATATCCAATTAACATTTTTTGGGTATTTAAATAGCGGGCTTTTGGTTATTTGAACTTATAATAAACTATAGTGGCGTTTCGAACGCTTGCTTTTGTATGGTTCCAAGCATACCACCAATGGGCAACCGTTCTAATATTCAAGCTAACGCATTCAAAATATGCTTCTAGAAAGACTACATTTCTGTTATAGGGCCGCACATTAATTATTAGTATTTATATATCATATCACTAACATTGAGCAATATCAGTTTCCAGCTTATAAATAAGCCCTGAGCTCAGCTCAACCAAATCCAATAAGTTTGAGTATTTTTTCTTTGTTTATGCTTGATAAATAAAGCCTTATGTTTGTGCAAAAAGAGGTGGCGGTCCAGTCATCAATTTCTGATCTACTTTAGACGATCGTATGTTTAGATACTGTGATACATATGTCGGTTTGATGACGTGGATGTCTAATACATTCATGATGTTACCGCCACCTTTTTTCCCCTATAATCAACCTTCTCTTGTTAACATACTATAAGACTATTTATTGGTTAATTAGTCAAACCTATTGAAAATTAATATGTACATTTCTTAATGCATTTTTTAAATATCGTTGAATTAATAAAAAAAGAACTCACCGGTTTTTACCATACTTTTTTGGAATGGTCAAATTTTCAATAAAATTAAAATGGCTTCGGGGAATCGCATGCACTGTACAATGCTGTGAAGATTCTGTGGTCCATGGCAATCCACAACGTTCGGTATCTATTGTGGTTTTAGTTGGACGGATTTGTTGCTGCCAGTTACATGAACTACTACCAGATTCATCGTCTCCATCGTAGCCACTACCAAAAATAAAATCACTTTATTATTATAATATGAGAAACAAATAATATATAAAATAATAATAATGTAGACTTAGTCTACGTAAGTATGAGAATTACATAAAACCTAATGTTTCAAACAGATCAAACAACGTACTACCACAATAATATAAAATATGATATTAATAATGTGTGGTAATATTATCGTAATCAAAAAAAATATCTATATTTAAAATGATTTGAGTTGTTTGAAGTTATATATTTTATGTAACTCTTAAGCTTACGTTCATTGTGAATGTACTCTAACAATCTGAATGTAATAATTTCAAGTGTATGTATCTGTGAGTTGAGGAATCATAACAAAATGACTGGCTTTGTTGCTGTTGTATGCATGCAGCAAACGGATGAGTATTATTTTAATTGAAAATTATATTTTCAATGTCAACATTAACATGCTTTACCATGTTTTTATTTTTCCAATTAAACTTAGTTAACGTCAGTTGTCAGCTACTCCCCTCCGGTTTCGATTGATAGAAAATATATTATTTTGAATCAAATGATTTACCTATACATATTATGAAAAAATAATAATGAACCAGTTAAAAATTACTGATTGAGTTTTTATGTAGATTAGACAAACATTATGTATGGGTTTTTATAATACAGGAACAAAATGTTATTTTTGGATATTTTTAGCATGTTCTTTATTTAGCAAGTTTGGTTGTTTTTTCAGTATACAAATATGTTTCGATCCAACTGGAAGCACATATATTTAGATGTTAGATAATATTGGTTAAGATTGTTAATAGTTTCTGATAAATATTCGCGGACATAAATAGAGAAGTATAATATCAAGAATGCTCCAGTTTTAGAAAGCTGATCACTAAATCCTAAATAACCATCTATCGTACATAATTGTGAGACAAATAATACGTTTATTTTTTTTTACTTCTATAAAATTTCTATTAAAAATTAAAAAAACATTTCAAATTTTGTTGATTTCTTACGCTCGTTCTGTAGTCTTTTCAACTCACAAAATAAAATTTAACTTATAAGACGCATATCATAAATAGCTATTATAACTATGTATTTTACGATCTATTATCTTTTAAATACTGCTAAAACATTAATTGGTCGAGGAGCCAGAGCCTCTGATTCTGGTTAGTTTTTCTAGTATTCATCTGTTATATTTATTTTTTATCCTTTCCGACTGAAGTGCAATAACATACTTTATTCTTCGAATGAAATTTAAAGTGTGCTTTTTGATCTATCAGTTTAAAAGAAATGGACATTTAATAACAATCAGAAATGGGGACTTTTTATATAGGTACATATGTTGTGATTTATTTTTGGTCATAGAAAAAATTCGCTGGAAATGAGATTCCACAGTACTTCTCTCGTTGCTATGTTAATATTTCTTACTGAAATTTTTAGAATTTTAAGGCATATTTTGTCGAAAATATTTTATCGGGTGAACTTTAACTAGGAACCTAATTTGAAAGAAATCTAAGCGATAAAGTTGAAACGTGTGCATGAAGAGATGAAAAAGTGAAAAATGTAGTTTAGGTACTCTACTTTAATAAATCTATTTGAAGCACTATTTAAAATTATCAAAATAAAACAAAGTTTGAAGTAAATTTGAGCACTATTAGTGTAAGGGGTGTGTTAAGAGTTAAACATGAATTGAGGATTCTAGTATATTTTTGATTAAACTAGTTGAAATTATATTTATTTATTATTGGAAGACAAATTTGAAAGAAATCTGACAAATCAAACCGTGAGGGGTGTGGATTACAATTTTAACCCCTAAATTGTAAAATGTAAGTCCTAGCCAAATTTCGATTAAATTAACTAACTAATGATAAGTTAAATAAGTTAAAATTACTACTAGAATCTAAATTTGAAAAAAAAACTGAGCTTTTTGTCTGTAAAGGGTATATGAAGGGTTTAAGTTGTAAAATAAGGATCGCCTACTATTTTTAATTTAATTATTTGTAAATGTTAAAGAAATCTGTTTATCGCGTTCTAATGTGTAACCCTAGAGGTCTCGCTGTGTCTGATAATGTAATATAAAGTGTGTGCGTATTAATGCTGAGCGCACCCCCGTTAGTTAGTCGTCGTCCATTATTGTTAGTAGAGTAACTTTAGTATTTTGTAGTAATAAGTTCTGTTCAATAAATACAATCTTTAGTAGTGATTTCTTGCATTCTTTACTTGCTCTTTTCAGGCGAAAGTGAATTTCAACATTTGCATTAACAGGTTATGGGCCCAGTTCACCCATACTGTGCAAAGAGAGTGTGAAAAAGTAAAGTGGTGCGAAAAATCTTGTTCGGGCGGCGGCCATTGTTGTACGAGGAGCGCGAGGCCATTTTTTTTCTTCCTTGTTTGAGAAAAACAGGCAAGTATTCGATTGCATTCATTATATCTCAAGATATCTCTGCACGTAACATCAGGAAATTTGACGGGACAAATTTCCAGGGTTGGAAATTCCAAATAAATGCTTTATTTTGTGCAAACGAAATAGATGACATCGTAGATGGCTCCAGAGTGCTGCCAGCAGAGCGAACTTCGGCAAAAGCAAAAGCGTGGGTGCGCGATAACGCGAAAGCAATGTTTCTTATTTCGTCGGCATTAGAGTACGTTCAACTCGAGCCTTCATTAGTGTGTGAGTCGGCTAAAGAAATGTGGGACAATCTATGTCGTATTCATGAGCAAAAATCTTCGGCAAACAAATTGCTGTTGCTACAAAACTTTCATGAATATCGTATGTCGTCGAGTGAATCGGTCGTTCAGCATATCGCAAAAATTCGAAATTTAGCTGCAAACATTGAAGACGTAGGTGAAAAAGTGACGGAACTTACTGTGATCGCGAAGATTCTCGGTAGTTTGCCTCCCAAATACAGCGCACTTCAAACTGCTTGGGACAGTGTTGACCCGAAACGTCAAACGTTAGACAATCTAACTGAAAGGCTAATTGGTGAAGAAGCCAGAATGACCAATGAAACTGAAGCAGGGGCAAGTGCGCTTACAGCAGTGAAACAACGCGGAAAGCCAAAGGACACAAAAAGAGGAAAATCAAAGAAGGATGTTGAATGTTTCAAGTGCCACAAAATGGGACATTTCGTGTATGAGTGCCCAACCAAAAAGTGCGGAAGAAAAGACAACAATGACCAGTCACGTGACTGTGCATTTGTAGTTGAAAAAACGGGTCGTGAAGAGTGCGCGTCGAGTAAATTGAAAACGCCGAGCAGCAATGAGTTGCAAGCATTGCTTTCGATGCAACAATGTGAAGTCTGGCTCACTGACAGCGGTGCGTCCAAACATAAGACGAACCGTCGTGACTGGATGATCGATTTTTGTCCAACACCAGATGGTGAAGTATGCATGATTGCGGGTGAAGGTACAGTGCAAGTGCAGAGACTTATCGGTGGTTTATGAGTGCAAAATTAGAAAATGTGCTTTATGTGCCCGGTTTAAAGAAAAACTTGTTTTCTGTTGGCGCGTGTACGAAAAAAAGCTTTGAGGTAAATTTTAAAGACAATATCGTCAAAATAATTTGCGACCAACAAGTGTTAGCAACGGGCGTGAGGCAAAACAACGACATCTATCGAATGCTCTCCCGCGTCGCGAAACTTCGTGCAGAAGAAGCAAATGTATCAGCGTATAACTTAAGTGTATGGCACGAGAGACTCGGTCATGTGGACCAACGTGCGATTCGTGAACTCGTCCAAAAAGGGCTCGTCCAAGGAATATCACTAACTGATACAAGTAATTTTGTGTGTGAAATGTGTCATCTTGGCAAAGCACATCGTTTACCGTTTAGGAAACTCGAGAAAACGGTTACAAAACCAGGTAAGCATATGCATACAGATGTCTGTGGCCCGATGTCTGTCGAATCACCTGAAGGCGCGAAGTATTTCTTAACCTTCAAGGACGATGCAACCGGTTATCGACGCGTGTTTTTTTTGCGACACAAATCAGATGTGTTCGAAAAATTTAAAATTTTTGAGAAGGAAATTTCGACGAAATTTGGTCGCCCAATGAAAATTCTGAGATCGGACAACGGCCTTGAATTTTGCAATCAGCAAATGAACATGTATCTTGAATCTAGAGGAATCAAGAAAGAAAATACCGCTCCGTATTCTCCTCAGCAGAATGGTAAAGCTGAGAGGGATAATCGGACGATCGTCGAAAGTGCGCGAACCATGATCCATGCAAAGTCTCTACCACTGAGTCTGTGGGCAGAAGCAGTAAATACAGCTATTTATGTACTAAATCGGACTGTATCATCTGGAGGCAGTACAACACCTTACGAAATGTGGATGGGTAAAAAACCTGTACTAAGTCACTTACGAATTTTCGGATCTACTGCATACGTACACATTCCAAAACAATTTACCAAGAAATTTCATCTTCGAGGTCGAAAAATGATTCTGGTTGGTTACGAGAGTAACTCTTCAAACTACCGAGTGTACAATCCAGATACTAAACGAGTTAGTGTTACGAGGGACGCAACTTTTAACGAGCATATCGGAAAGGTTGAAGCAGAAGAAGAATTTCTTGACCAAATAGTAGTACTTCCAAACGACTCGGACAGAGAAGTTGTTCGTCAAGCAGAAGTACTAACCGAAGAAATACCCGAAGACGAAAATCAAGTTGAGAACCAACAGATTGATGTAGCTACTGTCAATCAAAGACGTGTTCTTCGAGATAGAAGTTCATTACGTATACCTGCCAGATACGAGTGCGATGTGGCTGAATATATCACACCATGTACATTTGAAGAAGCTACAAGTGGCAGTGAAGCTACGCAGTGGATGCATGCAATCGAAAATGAGCTACATGCACACGACATTAACCAGACGTGGTCAATAGTCCAGAAAACACCAGGAATAAGAAGCATCGATTGAATCATCGATAGAAGTGGGTGTTCAAAATCAAAAATGATGTGAAAAATGGATCAAAGCTCTTCAAAGCGAGATTATGCGCTCGAGGGTTTATGCAGCGACAGGACATCGACTACACCGATACCTTTGCACCAGTCGTGCGATACGACTCACTTCGAGTGTTTTTAGCAATTGTAACTGAAAAAGACTTGGAACTGTTGCAATTTGACGTACAAACTGCTTTTCTCTATGGTGAGTTAGAAGAAAATATTTTCATGGAAATTCCAAGAGGACTCAACGTGGAAGACAACACATCAGACAGTGTTGTGTGTAAATTAAATAAATCCTTGTACGGTCTGAAACAAGCACCGCGCTGCTGGAATCAGAAATTCAAGGAATTTTTGAATCAGTTTAAATTCAAGTGTAGTGATGCTGATCAATGCATTTTTGTCGGGCAGTTTAGTAATGAAACGGTCTATCTTGCATTGTTTGTTGACGACGGTCTTATTGCTGCAAAATCGAAATCCGTACTCAATATTCTGGCTAAACATCTAAGTGATACATTTAAAATAAAAATTGGTGATTCGAGTTTGTTCATCGGAATGCAAATCGAGCGCGATCGGGCCAAGAAATCGTTAGTTATTCACCAAAGTGCGTATGTCGAAAGAGCAATTGAAAAATTCGGAATGTGCAACGCAAAGCCAATAAGTCTACCGGTCGATCCACACGTAGTTCTACATCCGGTAGACGCAAATGAGACACTGTCAAATGATGTACCGTATAGAGAGGCAGTTGGAACCTTAGTATTTCTAGCAGCAGTAACAAGACCCGACATAGCCTACGCGGTTAATTCAGTGAGCAAGGTTCTTAATAACCACAGTGTAGAACACTGGCGGGCTTTCAAACGAATTTTTGCGTATTTAAAAGGCACTATCAATTACGGGCTAGAATATACAAGTGGCGGTAGCAATGCAGAATTAATTGGTTTTTCCGATGCGGATTACGCCAATGACATCGAAACGCGAAGATCAATCACGGGCTATATATTCTTTGTAGCAAATGGGCCAGAATCTTGGTCCTCACAAAGGCAAAAATTAGTTGTATTAAGCACAACTGAATCAGAATATGTAGCAGCGGCAACAGCTACAAAAGAAGCAATGTGGCTGCGCAAATTGCTAAAAGATCTCGGCTCTTCGTGCGACAAAGAAACTTGTTTGTACGTGGACAATCAAAGTGCGATACGGTTAGTGCAAAATCCGGTGTTTCACAACCGCACAAAACACATCGACATGCGCTACCACTACATCAGAGAAAAATATGACCACAACGAAATAGTGGTTAAGTACGTTCCATCTGAGTTGCAGCGTGCTGACATTCTCACCAAAGCATTATCCAGGGATAGATTCATGAAGCTATGCAAAATAATAAACATTGTCTTCGTTACCAACAAACACTCAAACGGCGGTAGTGTTAAAGAAATCTGTTTATTGCGTTCTAATGTGTAACCCTAGAGGTCTCGCTGTGTCTGATAATGTAATATAAAGTATGTGCGTATTAATGCTGAGCGCACCCCCGTTAGTTAGTCGTCGTCCATTATTGTTAGTAGAGTAACTTTAGTATTTTGTAGTAATAAGTTCTGTTCAATAAATCCAATCTTTAGTAGTGATTTCTTGCATTCTTTACTTGCTCTTTTCAGCCGAAAGTGATTTTCAACATTTGCATTAACAGTAAATATGCTTTAAATGTAAAGTAGAAATCGAATATGATGAAAATCCGATCCATATGACTCAAACTGAATATTTGGAGGGTGGGGGTGTGTGCTAAGGGTAATTTTTTTTTAATTATGTAATTATATTAAAAGTAACTGATAGAAAATTGTGGGTTATGCTGACATAAGAAAAAAAACACCGTCAATTTTTGAACAATTAATTTAAAGGACAAACAGGCCACAAAGGCTTATTTTTAAAGGATGAAATTTTCACAAGAATTTTCTTCAATGTATCCCTAATATGTATTCCAAATTTGGTTAAAATCAAATATTCCTCCTGTCAGATATTCCCGTTAGAACTTTTTGACCCTTCAACCCTTAATAAAAATTCAACCCTTAAAAAAACTCCAGATTTTTTTGAAAGCATTCACCACTAGGGGTATACACAAAACATATGTTCAATATTTGGTTAAAATCGGTCTGCAACTTTAGAAGATTAAGTGGATCCATCGATTTTGCCGTTTTTAGGGTGTTTTTGGCCTATAACGCGCAGATCTTTGAGAAGTTTATAAACTTTTTTTCTTCCATATGATTTATTAGCAGGTGAAAAAAAAGGACGCAAATTATGTTTTAATCGGTTCAGTAGATTCCGAAATATACTGGTTTAAAGAAACGAACAGACCGACGGACGGAAACTAGTGAATATTATTTTCGGAATCTACGCATTTTATAACGTAAAAAAAAGTGAAATTTGGGAAAAATATCATAAATACAATACTTCCTCTACGAGAAAAGTAATAGTAGCTGCACCTCGAATCGAAAGCTAGTGTCGGCTTGTTCTCGACCACCAAACTTCATGCGCGTGCGGCAGAACATTTGTTTCAGCTCTAGGCAGGCAAATAGATAATTTTACACATATTTTCGTTTGTCCTTAAAACTGAATAAACTAATAAGATAAAACTTGATAAATAAATTCTTGCTATTTGTGTATTAAAATCCTATACACACGTAATGTTTGGTCAGGCCAACAGATCAGAAGGTTAGGTGGGATTAACATCAGACGCGCTCTTCACACGTTTCAACTCAACATGGGAACCGCAATTTGCGCCAATACTTAATATTTAAAACACAAATCAAATCACGGACTCAGAAATCGGAAGAATATTTGCAAGAGTTTGAAGCTGATGTACGACTATTAATTAATTTAGTATATCCTCAGCCTTCAATGGAATTTCAAGAACAACTGTCTGCTCGTACATTTGTGAAAGGTATTCGATACAATAAAATGGTGTCTTTCCTTTCAATAGTTTTTTTTTTCATTATTAGATTCTACTGTGTTTACTGTATGTAATTTGAAATCAGGTCGAGACGAATTCAATGCTGCTTCTACTTCCAAAGCGCACACTAATTTTGATTGTCCGAACTAAATAAAAGCGATTGTGATATTCCAGTTGTGGTTGCAAACATTCATTCTTTTAAGATAAAAGTTAGCGCCAAACTTTCGCGAGGTTAAGCTACCCACCGGGTGCGTCCCCGGGTTGTGATTAGAAAAACGTCTCCTTATGACGGGTGTGACATGTGTGATTATTGAGTTTTGAAGCGATTGTGGAGAATAATATCTTAAACACTACTTTTCTAAAAGTACAAGCTCTCCAAGGCATGGGTACTAGAAAGCACAATGGGACTAGCGACCCAGGGAGCCCAAGCTGTGAGGGACTGAGCGCCGATTACTCATTAATACCGTAGACGGAGACCTTACTTCAACAACCTTAACCAGATGCAGTAGGAGATACATCGTAAGATTTCTGCGACCGGGAGACTTATCTTATCCGGCCCGCCTACGAAAAAAAAACTTCTATAGAAATCATTGAAACCTTCGGATACTGGAAACCTTTGGATATATTGCTCTACCTGCATATTCCGAACACTTTGCAGGCGGAGTTTTTACCGGCTACTCGTAGATATAGAAGAACCGTCAGAAAAAAGTTGTAGAAAGCAAAACTCCAGGCGGAAAACGGAGCGAAGAAAGCTGGGGCCAATCACTAGCCGCACGGGGTTGCGACCATAGATCGGAAGCAATAAATAGAACCAACCTAACGGTACTACGCTACCTAAAATATAGCTTCCAAACAAGAAAAAAATACGGGCCTGATCAACCTCCATGCGGCGGCTGTATTGGATATCCGGATATCAATAATGCCGGAAGGATATCTAGAAAAGATCTTTATTGAAAAATAGTAATAAATAATAATAATAAATTAAAAAGGAAGAGGCTTTTTTCTAGCCTCCTGTGCTGACCAGGCTAGCAAAGACTAGCAAGGGATGGTGGTGAAAGAAAGAAAACCTTAAGATGAAGCAAAACGTAGCATCATTGATGCCAACGGCGTTTCAAAACAAAACTCCTGAAAACGATGGTATCTATTTTTTTTTCAGGATTTAGCCTTCCTGGGGCAAGGCGATTAGCTTTCGCCTTTTCGCCTGTACTCATACAAACATTTAACTTTATTCTCCGTTTAACTGTACTCCGTTGTGAGAAAATATCTCACAACGCTCTTGCTCTTCACCGGGATTTGAACCCGGGATCAACAGATTGCGAGTCTGTGTCTGCACCTCACGTCCACTGTGGTCGGCGATGGTATCTACGATGGTATCTATTCTGGGACGCGTTGACAAACCAGAATTCAAACTAATTCGTCTGTAAAGACCTACTCCAGGACAAATAACAAAAACTTGGACTGTGGTGAATAAGATAAGCCCGACTCAAAAGTTCGGCCATTTGTGCTTTTTATAAACAAGGATTCCTGGAAGGATCCATTTTCAAGATCCAGAAACCTATCATGCAGGTCGTACCTCAACAAAGTACCTCAAAGAATATAAAAAAAATTATAGTGCTCTTTTTTTACTGTATCTGTTTTTTACTGCTCTGTTTTAATGCTGGTTCTCGAAGTTAGTTTTATTTATTTAGTATTAAATTCATTTTAAAATGAACAAACTTCTCTTGCGTTAATTTATTTCTGAATGCCGACGATTTTTTGTCCTCAAACGATGGATATTTTATTGGTCAATTTGACAAGTTTTAGTCAATTTTAGCAAAATTCATGTTGCTGTTTAAAAACTTGGTAGTGAAGTGCTTCACGCGTTCGAATTCGCTTGTATACAAATATTAAGTAGCATTAGGGTATGTGGAAATATTAAGTAGCATTAGGGTAAATGTGGCATTCATACCCAAGCCAGGGCGAGATATATAACTCCCAACTAAATCCTTCCGATTTGTCAGCTTGACATAATTCATGCCCAAGATACTTTAACAAATGATAGAAAGACGTACGAGTATAAAACGAAGCTCAGGGAACCAGAACCCCTTTTCATCGACAGCAATATGCCTATCAACCAGAAAAATCATGTGACTTGAGTATACACAAATTCACACTCAGGATCGATGAGGCTCTGGACCGTCCAAGAAATTGCGTTAGTGGACTTTCTAGATGTAGAGGGCGTTTTGGATATTACTTAATTTTGATAAACTACAAGAGCTGCTGAAAATCGAGGAATGGGTCGGTTTGTATTAAATGGGATCGACTCTAACTAGGGTGGTTTCGGTTGCCGGAGGGTCCCCAATAGGCCTAGTAGTTGATGGCCTCCTTTGGGAACTGGAACAGAATAGAGTCTAAGTGCACGGATACGCAAGTGATCTTGGTAAGGTAAATTGGGTAAATTTGAAGTGGTAGTAACAAGTTTTTAGCATAGAGGAACGAACGTTGGTTCGAAGCTCTTTTGGTAAACCCAAAATGCTTTTTCACCAGAAAAAAAAATCTTCTAGACATGAAGAAACATAAACTGTGTGGACGTAAACTTCAAACAGGCGGTGAGGTTAAATATTTGGGAATAGTCTTAGACACTAAATTTTATTGTATTAAGTGGATTCATCGATTTGTTCAGTTTTAGCCATTTTTGGCTCATTGTGCTCAGGTCTTAAAAAAATGTTCAAACATTTCTTTGAAATTATGGAACTTACGTCGAAAAAAAATAATCAAAATTTGATTACAATCCGTGCAGTAGTTTTC